>JAGXOD010000004.1:785000-1235000 GCA_020368025.1 Brachyhypopomus occidentalis | reverse complement strand
GGCCTGCGGGACATTGGGGACTGCAGGACATTGGGGACTGCAGGACATTGTTTGTGCCTGTGCTAGGTGGACACAGAGCGTGCGGGACACTGAAGACAACAGCACTGCAGACAGCAGGCTGGGCGTGAGACAGAGAGAACTGTCTCAGTTCAGTCCTCTCACTAATAGGCCAATCGCTGGGTTTCCCCTGAGATACATTTACATTTACATTTACGGCATTTAGGAGATGCTCTTATCCAGAGCGACTTACAAAAGTACTATGTGTTCAGTCAGAATATGCATCTCTATCTAGTATAAACAGGTTTAAGTCCAAACTACTTGAGGTCAAGTACTGCCATAAACCGTTGCTAGTGCAGATGCCTAGAAAGAAGACAACAAAATATAAGATTTAGACAGTGCAATACCTAGCAAGACTGAAATACCTACACATATGATGATACAGATATATGATATGATACCACACAAAATCAAGAGACAACATGACATGACATGACATAGCATGACATGACATAGCGTGACATGACATAGCGTGACATGACATAGCGTGACATGACATAGCGTGACATGACATGATCTTTTGGGGGGATACAGGATGTAAAAAGAGATTTGGGGATATATATATAAAAACCTTGGTTTGTTTTGTTTTGACTCTCATAAATTTGGTGTCCAATGCGATGCATATCCTATCTATGTGTAGGCCTGCCAAGAAAACCCTTACACACACACACACACACACACACACACGTACATGCAACATATGGGTACACACACATACACACACATGCAAACACACATTCACATGCACTCACCACACACACACACACACACACACACACACACACCCTAATGTGAGACTTTTTAATCCCTCAATCCTGTGTTCTCATTTACCATTCATACACGACAGGTCCATTACAAGTCTGCCGAAGTTCTGGCATGGCTTATGGGAACACTCATCCCCAGTGTTCTTGCTAAAATAAACCCTTTTCCTCTTCTTTTCCCCCTTCCATTCCCCCGAGACGAGATGTCTGTTATCTAGGAAGCTCACGGGCACCCTTCCCCCCAGCACCCTGAAGAACCCCAAACGTCATCGAGCGTTGTGGAGTCCTCCAAAACTCTGTCAGCAGCTGCTAAACAGCTCCGACCTCGTCTCTCTCCTCTGATTTAGCAAATCTTGCTTCATTGTTCAAGGTTCCCGTCAACTGTAATCGTTTCTGATTCAATGTATGTCATGATAAAATGTTATGAACACCAGCGTTGATGGTCATTTTGGAACTGGTGCTACGTATATCAAAAAGTGAAACCGTTGTCATACACATCACAGGATTTACACTGAAACAAAAAGCAAAACCCTAGAACACAAAGAGAGGGTAAAATAAATCAAGTGCATTCCACACATAGTTTCTCACTGGCCAGGAGACGTGGAGATTTGGAGCTCTGGCGTCCTGTTATTTATTGCAAAGAAAGAATTTCAGTAAAGAGTCACCACTATTTCTCGTCGCCACTATCACACCATGGTGGGTGGAAATCTACCGCATCTGGCAACAACAAACAAACAAACAAACAACCCCCACCCCAAAAAAAACACTGCCATAAAATTATGAACCCGCAAACAGCCCAGACGTATTTTCAGCTCGCGCTGGAAGGCAGAGTGAAAAATCTACAATGCCTGAATAAGAGCTTGTAGTGGCCGTCCGCAAGAGGAGACTTCCCAGTGGAGGAGGTGCTCAGACAGTGACAGAGCACACCACACACCAGCCCTGTCTCCGTCAACAGCAGAAACAAACCCCAACATGCTGAGATATCAGCAAGTAGCTCACGTGAGACACGTGAGAGGTTGCGTGGGTCTTCACGATGCAGGCTGCTCATATGCTCTTAGCAGGAACAAGTTCTTCAGCGGTCCGGTGTCCCGCGCCCCCCCAGGAGAAGCCCCGCACCCATCGCGTCCCGCTGCTCAGCTCGACACAGTGCTACCGGACCACGCTCACGTCACGCAGGGTCTGCAGATCGTGCAGGGTAAACGTGACACTGTCATTCCACTTACAAGCGGAACTCAGAACTGGTAAACAAACACTGCATCACTGTTTGGTCACCTCTTTCTGCCCTGAGATGTCCAAAGCAATGATTAAATTCCACTGCTTTCTATTCCAATCTGAAAGCAGTTTGTTTCTAAGTCTTACTGATGTGGTTTCAAGACGCTAACAACCTCCCTACAAAACTGTGGAAGGCAGGACGTAAGGTTCAGGTCCTGGCCCCTGCCCCCGAGACAGCCTGCCCCTGCCCCCGAGACAGCCTGCTGCAACAAAACCCTTTAGCTTCAGTCCAGCTGGCCGGCCAATAAGATTCTCCAAATCACCCACATTCGGCTACAATTTCCACAGTTTGTGAGGACTACAATGAACGGGATGGTGTCCGTAAACAACCACAGTGACGGGTAAACAAAGCATGACACTGCATGACAGCGTGTTATGGGAAAGGACTCTGTGGGGCGATCAGCCCTCTCGGTGTTTACACGGCATGCGCGGCCACAGCACACAGGCAGCTTCAGACCCTGTTTTAGGAGCTGGGGAGGAAACTGCGGCTTCTTGTTCCTCTGTTGTAAAAAGCCATCGAGTGGTCTGATGGAGTAACGGAACGAGCGTGTGGTGAAGGAGGCGTTTGGGTCGCGGGCTTTAGATGTGGCTCCACGGTCACCTCCGACCCCCTTATTAAGGAGAAACGGTTATCACGTAATGTGTTTGGAAGCAAGTTAAATTAAAACTTGAGAAAGGTGGAGGTTCAATCGTCAACTAGATTGCTCCTCTCCAATTTATAAAACACAATGTCCCAAAAAATAATATCATAATATAATAGATAATATAACAGATTTACTGCCTCGTAACAGGCTCTGGGACGGAGTCGCCTGCTCTCTGGGCTCAAAGTGATTACGCTCAGCTGCTGCTCAGGAAAGCAGCGCCAAAGAGATGTCACCAGAGAATTCCAGAAAGTTCCGTCTATGGAGAAGACACCGGATGCGCAGGGCCAGAGATAGAGCTGCACCCTTAGACGGTCGGTCACATCTGCTCCATACAGCACTGGCTGCCTCCAAAACACCCATGAACCTCACACAGCGGTGTGTCAAAACGAGTGTGTCTCTGTTGACGTGATGATGTCACTAAAATGGACCCCAAGGAAAGAGGCAGTGTCCCTTGATGCGCAGTGTTGGTGTCTTTACTGTTTTATTTATGTTATACTGATGATTTGAGGTAGATTTGTGAGGATTAATATGGCCTCCAGCTTCATGATGATCAGTGGAATCGCTAAAGGCAGCTCAGGTTAGCGTGACACAACACGCTGCTCCTGTAAAATATGGCTCATCTCTGCTAGAAGCCAGGATGACTCTTTTCCCTTCTATTCTACATTGCTCAACAAAGGCCCAACAACGAACCCTCATTTTTAAACAACACCCCCCCAAAGTCCCACCTCTTGCCAGTACCCAGACAGTCCCGTGAGAACGACAGCACGCCCCCACACATCAAAAAAAAGGGGGGTGGGGGGGGGGATACAGCTGAATACAATTAGTGCTCTGGCATTAAATTCCCCTTTTTCCACTTCCACAAACAAAGTAGGAAAATGGAGGGAAACCGTGTGCTAGGAAAAACATAAGAGACAAGGAAGTGGAGGTTTGCTTAAGCATTTCTGTGGCGCTAGGTCTGCTCAGATGTGCCAGCGTGTAATTAAACTCAGGCTGGCTGTAAACGGTAATGTGCTGAATATTAGCATCCAGATTTTCCTAAGGCTTCATTCAGCGCGAGCTGTGGAAGTGAGCCGGACAAAAACACAGTGTGTGCTCAGAGTTTCCACTGAAAACATTCCTGGTCATCAGGACCTCGTCTTTTGATTTCTGGTGCAAGTTGGAGACATGCAAAAACTGTGCACTGCTGTTATCTCCAAGACTCAAGCTACACTCACACACATACGCAGCAACAGACACAAGCAACACACACGCAGTCCCATATATGCAGAGTTAGTTATCTTAAGAAAGTCCAATAATATTTTCACTTTCAGCCTGTCCAAAGAACCTCCTGTCGGCTGGCTCTCCCCGGGACCGTGTTTGATTTGGACTCGGTGCAGAGTAACGGGCGGCACTTCAGACCAATGAGAAAAGGCCTGGAGTCTCAACTTCCTGCCTGCCTTTCGTATGCAGAGGCATCGTTTGCACCGTTTATGACGGAGCGGCTCAGCGCCCAGCAACACGACCCCTTAAAGCCCCGAGCAGCGGCAGCCGCTCGGCTGTATGTTTATCAGCGCGAGGGCCTGGTCAACAGGCTTTACTGGCTGTGTGCGGTTCCGTGTGGTCATTCTGAACGCCTCCAGTGTGGCTGCTGTGTTACTCATACGTGAGTGGTCAGCTGCGTCAGCTTCAGAGCAGATGCTCGAGTGCATGAGTCGGGCATGACAGTGTTGAAACGGGACCGAGCCTCATTAGACCTGCAGTTTCTGGCAACGTTTTATTGCCAGTGTTTATTGTCCTGTTTGACACTTGAGTCATTAAGGAACTGAAAACACACCAGTGCGATGGTGAAAGATGGTGAAAGACACAACCGTATTACAGCATTCCACAGTAACGCCTCACAACGTAGCGCCAGGAGGTGTCAAACAGAACAGATCGGGTATACCAGAGAAAACTTAAAGGCTTTTAGGCGGTGTACGCGGCGAGGATAAGGAACGTGGACTAACGTCTCCCATGACGCAACCGAGTTCTATGGGAGCGGGACAGACGGTGTTGATGGCAAACACATGGTGGTGTGTGCAGTGCGGACGGCCTCTCGGACGGGCAGAGTGCTCTTAATGCGAACCACATGTTTCCATCAGCTTGGCATGCAGCACAGCTGGGGGGGGGGGGATAGAGGTGGGTGTTGGGGTGGGGGGGTGGCGGGGGGTGTAGGCAGGAAACAGCTGATGACGCAGAGTTAGCATAACTCCCTTCAGACGTAAAACTGCCATGACTATCAGGCTGTTCTCTCAGAACCAGCACACCAGCTCCACGCTTGCGCAGTTACGAACGCTGCACTCCTAACCCACAGCGGTCAGGAGTCGTCACGGGCTAAACCGTGAGGAGGCTCCGATCCGGAACGTTCCCGCCCGGAACAGTGAAGTACAAACACACGATTCGGAGCAGGGTTTTGTTTTGGAACGGCACGTCACCAACGACAGAGCGAGTCAGGTGATCAGGTAGGCCAGAAACGTAGCAGCTGCCCCTAATCCCCAGAGCGGGACGTCCCGTGCAGGTGTGGAACATCTTGGCACGGGCAGGACGAACCCACAGTGATCTCACCATGGACATGTGCTGCATGTGAGGGATAAACAAGTAACCAGAAAGCTTCAAAGCCCAAAGAACAGTCACCATTTTAAAATGAGCTCCTACTGAGATCTGCTGAAACACTGTACGGAGTAAATCAAACCAGATATTGTAATGTTTGAATTAGAGAAAGCATGAAGACTACGACTCTCAATATATTACTCAAAAACAGCAAGGATGAGGATTCCCTTCAAACACGAATGATGTTACATGTGCCAGATTCTGTATAGCACTTTTCTACCGTTTAACCCGTGCTGAAGACAGCAAAAGAATTTTGGAAGTATCCCTTTAACGGAGAGGAGCTGTCCAAACAATCCATTAGCACAAAAACAGGGTCCACTCACTCACACACACACACACACACACACAGCGCAAACTAGCCTGAACTGCTTGTTAAACGCGCTTCTTTAGCGAGAGAATAAACATCTTAAATTTCTCAGACGCTGCTGTGAAAGGGCAACTGTAAACGCACCCCAACAGCACAATGCACGTCCCTACCGCCATTACTCTCCCCTGCTCACCATAACACAGCGCATATTTAACACGCACAAACAAACACCTGCATAACAAATGCTGCCCAGTGCAGAGAGAGACAGAAGTCGCTACAACATGTCAGCAGACTGAGTATATATAGCAACATAATAGAGTTAACTATGTTTAAACCTTTAAGCCTCAGCACAGACTGGCTCAATTTGCCAGTTAAACCAGTATAGAACTGCTCAGTGTTCCACACACACACACACACACACATCTAAGACAACTGGGAAGGACGGAGAGTTCCAAGCAAGTAGTTGGACTTTCTAATTAATGCTTCAGATACCGCTCTGCTCATTTCAAATGCAGGTTTAAACGGTCTAAGTATTCCCCCGTCGCCCCCCGGTACTGCTCGGTCAGCTGTAAGATGTTTAGATGCTCGTCGCTCTGGGCAGACGACCGAGCTGCGACCCGCACGGCGTTCACTCACAACGACACACTGGGTGCCTTCCCCTCCGAGAGCGGGGCAGGCTGTCCACACTGGCCAGGAGGTGCAGGGAAGAGCGGAGAAGTAGGGGGGCAGATGGCTGATGGCTGGGAGAGAGAGAGAGAGAGAGAGAGGGAGAGAGAGAGAGAGCACTCACGGAGCGTACCTTCATTTCCTCGGTGTGGACGCTCCTGTCAGACTCTCAGAGCCTCAGCATGCCGAGGTGCTCTGCCTCTCTGTTGCCCTTGTTTATTGCGAGGAGCACGTTCCAGCGGTGTCGGGCTGGGTTGTGTTGAAGGCTGGGTCACACTCGTGTTCCCTGCTGATGGAGGGAATGGATTTACCCTTTTCAAGGTCCTGAGAGGGGAGGAGGCTACTAGACATCTGTTTATTTAGTCAGGCAACCACTCACGAGGTCCACTTACACACAACGCTGCAACGTCACAGCGAAACAAAACACTTAAAACTGTCCTTTAATACTTTTCACCACTTACAAAGAATAACAAAAAGAAGCAAATTAGAGGGGAAAAAAAGAGTAATACTAGGAATACTAGTAAACTAGAAGAAAACAACTGTACCGGTATGTCTGCTCCTCTTGAATGATGTGTTGATATGCAAAATTTCCTGTCAGTCCAGATAGTTAGGAGATCTTTAGTAAAAATGGCAGGCACACATGCACACAACAACAGGACTGAACACACAAACACACACACAAACACACACACACAAACACAGCGGTCTCCTCAGCAACCGCTTTCCATTTGTGTTTCTTTCACTGAAATGGCAAGTTGCAGGGAAATGAGGCGAATCTTCCAGGGATACTGGCAAGTCTTTAAACGAGAGAAGAAAAAGGAGGGGAAAAAAACACACAAAACGGAGGAGGTAGAGTCTTACATGACAAACAGCCAGCTTTGATGAGAGCTGCAGAAGTCTTACCCAGCTCTGGAAGAGAGGATGGGACGAGAGGGGAGTTAAAAAGGAATGAGGGAAGGTGTGCCAGCCGGCGTGTGCGGTGGGGGGTCGGAGCGTCTACATACGCGCGCGCGCGAGCACACACGCACGCGAGCACCGCGGTAACGTTTTACTTTCGTTGTATAGTAGCTAGGCAGCAGTTATGTGAGGATGTAAAGGATGAACGACCTGGAGTAAACTTTTAACCTCCGCAGATAACGTCGGACACCATAAGTTTTTTGTATTAAGTGGTTAATAAGTTATACAATTACATAGAAAAATGCCAGATTAGCTAACCATGTAGCTATAGTTATGCTTCTCGAATGATCGAATGAACTTCATTTTTTTCCAGTGACCCTTCCCTAGAGAAGGACTTAAGGGATACAAACTACAAAAACGGATTCCTCCCACTTAGTATATAGCAAATTAACAAAAATAATAGATAAACCAGCTGTCTACCTAAGATAAGACGTAACTGTCTACCGTTTAGCTTGCTTTAGACTAGCTGGAGCTAGTTTTTTTTTAATCTATAACTATATAGACACCCACTAACCAGATTTGATTTTTCCTCCACAGTTTCATTCCTTTTCTAGCATTACTCTCTCCACTACTCTCGCAACTCTTTTTGTCTTTGTATAGCAGTTAGCAACACGGGCATCTTAGTTACTGTTTCTCTAGTTACTTTTGACTTTTGAGTCTTGCCTGTACTGTAGTCATGTCCAATATCTTAGAACTCTGCTGGATGAGTGCAGCGGCCAATGTAGTAGGTTCAGTCTGCAGAAATGACGTGTGCCGTTGGAAAATGAAATATTAATATTTTCTTTAAATTTCTCAATCCATATGTGCAGTGCACTGAAGATGCCCTTTGTTGTTTGTTTTGGTGATGTATGTATTTTCTGTCTTAATCTTACCCAATACTGGTATAAGAGCAATTGTATAAATATCAGTTTAAGTTTACTTAAGGTGTACTGATTCGATTAAGATATCTTTAGAGTTTGACAGTAGCGTATGCAAAAGATATCTGAACTTTGATCGTTGAGAATCATGTGTGTTCAACAATGTTTAAGCAAGTGAGAAAACCTGTAACTACACATGAAGTACTGACATATGAACACACAATGATATTACAGTAAGCAATATTATTTTCCAAAAGAAACATTATTTATTGCATATAAGAATACCTAGGATACAGTTTACTACATTTCTATATTAGATGCAGACACTATGGCCGAAGTATCCATATTCCATTACCAGCTGACAGAAACAGTAAGACATGCACGATTCTTTAAGGATGTCTGTGTTGTAGTCATCTGTGCATCCATATTCATCTTTATTTGTACAGCACCTTTCATACAGTCATGCAACAGAAAGTGCAAAACACACCTCTGAAACTAAAAGCACAACATAAGTGAAACAGTAGGAGGGACAGTTTCCTGTGTTGTGCATTTATCATAGGCCTACTGCACCTGTGCTCCACCCACAGGCCTACTGCACCTGTACTCCACCCACAGGCCTACTGCACCTGTGCTCCACCCACAGGCCTACTGCACCTGTACTCCACCCACAGGCCTACTGAACATGTACTCCACCCACAGGCCTACTGCACCTGTACTCCACCCACAGGCCGACTTCTACTGTACGTATATGTACTCGCACTGGTCATTGCTTTGTGATCGTAAGTAATGAGTAGCCTACTGTAACAATGCAGACGGCATAAGCAGGATGCAGGTGTAGTGAAGTGTCATTATTAAGGGACGTCCAGTTCTGGTAGACATTCCAGGCCAGGGTCAAATCATAGGTGGTGATGTGTAGGGCCACACAAATGAGAAACGAACTAGAGTAGATACACAGAACACAGAAATCCAGAACAAACCGGTTGAAGTACCGTACCGGAAAATGACGAGACTTCTCAAGGAACACGGGAACAAGAGAAGGGTCCAAGAACGGATGAGTGGCAGCCCAGTTGAGAAGAGCAGGGACAGGGAACACCGCGAGACAAAGGCAGCAGGGGCCATGGGACAAAGGCAGCAGGGGCCATGGGACAAAGGCAGCAGGGGCCATGGGACAAAGGCAGCAGGGGCCATGGGACAAAGGCAGCAGGGGCCATGGGACAAAGGCAGCAGGGGCCATGGGACAAAGGCAGCAGGGGCCATGGGACAAAGGCAGCAGGGGCCATGGGAAGCCCAAGGCAGGCGGAGGGGGTTGTGGGTTCATTATCAGGGTTCTAGGCTAATTAATCTACTGTTCTATTGTGAGTCACCACTGACATTACCAAGACTTCAGCCAATAGTCCTGCACGTTTCATTTTCAGCATTCACGATTTCTTTGAATTCTTATTTAATCTTTATTTTTAACTTTTGTCTTCACTTTCCATTTTTTAATTTATTTTAATTCTTGCAGAATTAATTAATTCTTAATTTATTTTGTATTTTTTTTATTTATCTTAATTTTATTATACTTTAGCTTTATTTTTTTCACGACCTAATCTTTTGCAAATTTGAAAAAGTATTATTTTAAGAACTTGTACCCTTAATGCTATAAAAATAAATAATCTCTAGACATTTATTCATAATGTATTATTTTTAGTTGCCCTTGAATACTGATGAGGTAGTTCATCTGCTAGTTCAGTTTGCTGTTGTATTTTGTGTATCTAGTAGTATTGTATAAATAGTATATTCTGTATAATATTGTATATTACTGATTTCTGATTACATATCTATTAGGTAGCTAATCTACTCCATGTGCTTCCTTTATCTGATCTCCATAATGTGCTTTCTCTCCTGGCTCTTCCCATCTGTTCTTCATCCCTCCTTCCCATTCACAGGAAGCCAGCAGAGCAGCTTGAAAATTCATCACAAGGTCCAGCAGCTGAGTAAGGAGTTCTGTCTTTTATTGGAGAGACGAAGAGGCATAGGGGGAGAGAGAGAGCGAGAGAGAGAGAGAGAGTAAGAGTTGGCATGTGCACTCTTCTAATTGTGTGAGTGAATGTGAGGGGTGTGACTATCACACAGTAATGTGGGAAGGCTGCTATACTGTCTAGCAGACCAGGGCAGACACACCTCATAAACACACTCCCTGGATCTAAGTAATGTATTGTCCATCTAATTTTAACCCTTTCGTCAGCCTTTCATTGAACTCAAGTTTTTTGGTTTACTGTAATACAAACATTTAATGTGATTCCGTAGGAAAGCTGCTGGTCTCGTGTCTCGTGCCCACGGGGCCACGACTGAAGCTCTGCAGAGCGCCGAGTTTGTGCTCCACGGGGTCGTTTGGTTTGCCGCTTAACACCGCGGCTCCTCAGAATACTGCCACCTTTCTGCCCCGCACGTCTGCCCGCCAGAGAGGACCTTCACGCACACAGACACGAAGAACCACACAAGTCCCCCAACTACTGTGGAGTTAACGCCACACAGCACATCGCACGCAGCACAACTCAGGACCCACTTCCAACACTTTCTGTGACAGTAGCTCACTGGGACACAACGCACTGCTCACGCCCCCCAGCTGAAGGACAACTGTGGAGGGCGCATCTGTGGAATTCAGACGTTGGAATGTTAACAAAAACAGCAGCGTTGTGTGTTGTTAGTTTGCTGTGTGCCTCTGTCTCTTTCAGACACAAAAGAAGACCATTTGTATGTGTGTGTGTGTGTGTGTGTGTGTCCTATGATTATAAAGAATGTGCATGAGGATGGGTCAGATTAAATTGGATCAACAAATGAAGAATGCAGATGGCAAAAGATATAGTGAGTTAGATTTTTAGATCTTCATAAGCACACACACACACGCACACACACACACGCACACACACACACTCCTTTTCATGAGTCATTACCAGCCAACTGCACATTTGTTTAGCTTTTCCAAGGCACAAGTAGAACTTCTCATGAAACATCTGACAGACATAGAAGGGGAGGGGAGTCTGAGAGAGGCAGCAGAGACAGGAAATGCACACAGACCTCGGCGACCTCTGCAACCCTCACTGTCATCTCTGCACAACCGCAGGCTTTGAGACGGGGCCCGTCTGACAGTGGGTCATCACACGTGTTTACTCCAACCCCTCCTCACCGATGTCAGATGAGGGCCACCCAACATTGGCTCTGTAAAGTGGGAAAACCCAAAAGTGTCTCAAATGTGGTGTGTTGTGTCTGGGACTTCAGTGTTTCTAAAGCTGGGAGGAGCCTTCTTGTCGGTGACTTTCAGAGAGGCCTGTTCTCCTCCTACTTATCTCAGTCTGCCTTTATTAGGTAGGTGCTATTTTCTGTCAGATCACTAACATTTAAGGGGGCTAGTGGGCAGATGTGTGTGTGTGTGTGGTGTGTATGCATGTATACAGGAGTGCACACAAAGATGGCAGTGCGAGGACATGCGTGCACAGGCCCGTGGGCACTGGGTTTTGTTGGTTTTGGTGTGGTCTAGCATTGGAGGAGATTCTTGTTATGTCTCCACATCTCCAGACGCCTGAAGTGCAGCCGTGTTTCTGGCCCACTTGGGCTGGCTGCTCTCGCACCCGGAGCTGCTCATTAGCAAATGTGCTGACACACACAGAAACCAGAGAAGAAGCAGCTCACTGTGATATTGCCGAAGGCTCGAACTTAAAGCACTGAGCACTGTTTACATTCTGGAAGACCACACCCCCTGATAATGTAATCCTGGTGGGTGTCGGTGAACCCTCCTGAGATGACACCATCTCTGAGTGCACATTTACTGGGTGAGGGAGGGGAATATATTTCTTTATGAGGTCTGACTACTCTTCCATAAGATCCTTTTTTAAAGCTTTTGCGGTTTGGATCACATAAGCAGACGTCTAAAATACACACGGCATGAAACTGTAGCTCTGTGCTACTGCCACGTGGATGTCTGAGCATCAAAGTGCCTGCAGCAACTGCACATCACTACTGCTGATAGAGCAGTTCAGGTAAATCCATTTCAGACAGAAATCAACAAACTACTTTTCCTGTAATTGAAGGTCTGGTCATATAGAATGAAACTCATTCAAGCTCCGGTGAGAACGGCATGGAAAAATCCATCCCATCCTCTCTGCCTGGCTTGGGATTTTTTTTTTTGCAGTGAAATTCATTATTTTTCGCAGTGGTCTGGAACCGCTGGGAGTGACTAGTTGGGCAGGCTGAGACAGCAACCACTGAGTACAGTGTGTGTGTGTGTGTGTGTGTGTGTGTGTGTGTGTGATGCACACCTGTGCATCTATATCTCTCTGTTTAACACACACACAAACTGCATCACATACACAGTGATGCAACCACTGTGCAGCTGTCTTCAACGGACCGAAGAAACCTGACAAAAAAGTGAACCAGACAAACAGTTCAGTTCAGTCCATTTATCTGTGGCTCATCAACAAAGCTCCGACGATGGCTGCAGAAGCAGAGTCTGCCCTCTGGCCTCACGGAAACACGGAGGTCCCTTATTTGTTTTTTGCTGTCCCCCCACCTGGAAAGAAGAGAGAAGACACTGAGATGGCACACGCTCAGTTGTGCGTCTCCTTTTAAAAGCACAGAGCAGAAAGCGAGGACGAGGAGGACGAAGAAGACAAGCAGCTCCTAAGTAATGCTTTTCTCACGTGTCAGTGTTTTCCAGAATGTTCCATTTCTGCCTGTTACTACAGTTTCCCTCAGTCCCTGACTCTTCTGTCCCTCCCTGTTCGGCCATCTCATTCCCTGTAGTTCACTAATACTTTATTTTTTATTCACCCTTTCTTTAAGAAAGTAAAAATGCTAAATAAACACACTAATAATACATTAAAAGAAACAACAACACTATTTGTATCACTTTTTTGTTTGTTTTTATTAGAAAGGTTAATATGTGGAGCGCGAACTTTTAACACTTAAAATAGGTGTCTGCTGCCCACTTGTGGTTAAAGTAAGGTTTAAAAACAGGTTAATAAAAGTATCACTGTTGTCCTGAGAAGTAAATCATACGTAATTATAGTAAATGCAGTATGATTCACAAAGGAAAACGGATGAATGCTGCTAGCATAGGAGCGCGAGCTGCAGTGCTACAGTGCATATGTGAGTGTCTGACACTAAAGTGAACCAGTTTTGCTATTATCTAGGAGTTTGTTGGGATAGTTGGGCTCGCAGACTAAAATGGCCATTATCTTGAATCAAAATAAGACCAACACTAAAAATAAAAGCAGTCCTGTCTGTGTGACCCGTTCTTGTTCTATTTCTGTGCAACGTGGGCGACGAACTATTATTGCTGCAGCAACAGATGTGAGCAAATCTGGTTCCCGCGAAAAGGGGGACATACATTTACATACAGTCGGTTTGTAGTATTCACGTGTGCAAACACCCACCATCACAATTTGTAGAATTTTATTGGGGTGCCTTTGATGTTTTGAGATCGCTGTCTTTGATATGCACGCGCGCTTTCCGATGTAAATAACTGGCGTCACGAAGAATGTGACATAGTCGGCCCCACCCTTGATTCTGTCAGCCAGCCGACATATCGGGGAAAGTCTTTGAAGTGCTAGTAATTGGAAATGAAAGACAAAAGGAGGACACACTTAGAGACTAGCAGGATCTCGCCTTCCCTCTCTCTCTCTTTCTTGCCCTCTCTCCCCCTGTGTGTATGTGTGTGTGTGTGCGTGTGTGTGCGTGTGCGCGCGCGCGCGCGTGTGTGTGTGAGAGAGAAACTTTCCAATAAATTTACCCACATATAAAAAACGAAAAACTGGAGCTTACGTCAGAGATGTAGACTGATACAAATGTAAAGTACACTGTATGCCGTGTTAGGCTGGCCCAGGGCTTGCAAACCGTGTAGTTGAACTTATGTTGAGCAAAAATACTCACTTCATTCTACCTTCGTTTCTCATGATCTTTGTTCATTGTCCTCTCGGACAATACACCGCCAATAAAACCCCCTGCCACAAAGCACTTCATGTGGAAGTGCACGAGGTGTCCGTCCTCGTCCCTGGGTTGTAAAATCATGCGTCATGCTAGAACTACCCCCGTGCTTAACAAACAAAACGTCAGACCTGTGTCGCCGACAGGTAGGCTTACCAGGAAGGTGAGGTTTAGTTAAAGTAAAACTTGTCTACCAGCGGTAGTGGCAGCAGGCGCGGGCATTATGCGAGACTTAATGCGTTTGGGAAGATGTCCGTGAGTTACTTGTTGGAGAGGGACAGCACCATGTATGGAAATCCCGTGAGACACATGAACATAAGTTTCAACCATCAGAATGTGTATCCCTCGCCCCCATATTCGGATTACGCAGGTTATCACCATGTTCCAGGTATAGCTAACGATCATCATGGGTCCCAAACCGGGGGCGCGTGGAATCCCGTTTACGCGCCTCCTCATGAAGAGTGGTCACTGTACGGCCACGGATCCAGTCATTCTTTTCCAAGTCTTGGGCCAGTTAATTCCGCGAACGTCAACCTCATTCCTCCGCTGGAGCAAAGGAATGTGCCGACTGCAACTGGTCCTTCGAGTGGCCATCTTTCACCCGTTGCCGAAAGGGATCATTCTGAGTGGATGAGGCGGAACATCCCACCTGTAAATTCAGGTTAGTGTAATGTATTATTTTTAATCATTCATAATTTATGTACCCGAAACACAGAATAATAAAACTACTGATTTTAAGGTACATGATTGTTTATCTTAGTGTTCGTGACAAAAAAGAAATCGAATTTTTTCTCTCTAATGAAAATAAGTGCTCCATTCCACCTTGAGTTAAAACTTTAATTTACCTGACTAATTTACTTCTTCCGAATAGACCTGTTAACTTTAGTCATATTCGTGTTAAATCACTGGGACAGGCCTGACCCATAATATGTAGGGGGCCCAGGTAGCGTATATTTTGACCAGAACTGATGCGTTTCTAAAACATTTTCGGTGCTGTATGAAGACTGATAGTTTATGATGTGATAAGAATGTAATACTTGTCTTATGTGCGTATGTGTTAGTATGACGCCAAAAGGCCTCGTCTCACTTTGCAGCAGCAATAAAGCGATTCTGTGCTTAGTTAAAAAAAAACACATCTGTGTAAAGTCAGACGTTATATATTGTCATAGCATTTTACTGGAATAGTAAACAAGAGACTGCAGCTGGAGAAATGCCTCTGTTCTAAATGAAAGTTTGGGCCTGCCGTAAAGATACAACAGTCTCACAGCCATAAGTAGTACTTCTTGTCTATTTATTTGTCAATTTATTCATTTATTAGAGGCTACTGAAGTGTGTCACTACAACCTTAAGTATCCATATTGCCTACTTTATAACACCCATTATGGAGTTATCTTTTGAGTATGTTTGAGAGCTCATATAGCCAGTGTTACCAATTACCTTCACAGCTAAGACTTTACTACTATATTTTATCATTTTATTGACAGGTCTGTTTTTCTCTGTCCACGAGCTACAGACTTTGTTAATGAGCCATTCGGCTACTGATGATGTATTAGCAAAACCATTTCAGTGAATCAGTAATTGCACTATGGGAAAAGCTTACTGAAGTTTCTTTTGTACAATCTGGTAATGTTTGCCTGGTTTTATGCATATAAATGTGTTCACTGGCACAGTCTAAGGCATCACTGAATCAATGAAAAATGTTTCAATCAACCCACGACCAACTTAATCAAAGTCCATATTCTCAGCTCTGCTGGTGCTTGTTCAGACGGAGGCGTTTTTCCTCATTTTGGTCAGGCTGCACTGTATGTGGAACACAGGACCCAGGAATGGGTGTCACTCCAAACGTTAGCTTAGCAGAAGACTGAAGCACGGCCCTGTGAGATGAGTCGAGCTGCGTTGTCAGATTTGTGAGTTTATGGCCGTATAAATGGCGCAGAAGGATGCAGTGCTTTTGGTGAGGACCACAGCTGAAAATGAGCTGAAGCCTGATGGCCATGTGTGTTCACCAGACAACACGTAACCTCATTTTACTAACTATCTCACCTCAGCTCATTATCTCACCTGAGCTCCTGCCTCATTTCACTTACTATCACATGGGAGTTTGAACCCAACAACAGGATGAGTGTGTTGGTCTTGTCTCTTTGCGCGTTCTGGAAGCCCCATACGTTCATCCATGTTGTTAATGTTACATACATGTCAGAGCCACTAACCAGAGGAAACAATGACGTTTCTTGAATTTTATTTCAAGAAACGAAAAGAAAATGTCAAACAATATGACTTTATGACTTTAGAAACAATGCATAATAATAGCAAGAACAGTTTGGCAGTTTGGTACTGGCTGAGTAGTTACCGTTTTAGCGGATGTGAGTTAGTGCTTTCTCGAATGGAAAAGATGAATAAGCGCACACACGCACGCACACACACACACACACACACAGCGCAAACTAGCCTGAACTGCTTGTCAAACGCGCTTCTTTAGCGAGAGAATAAACATCTTAAATTTCTCAGATGCTGCTGTGAAAGGGCAACTGTAAACGCACCCCAACAGCACAATGCACGTCCCTACCGCCATTACTCTCCCCTGCTCACCATAACACAGCGCATATTTAACACGCACAAACAAACACCTGCATAACTAACAAACACACACACACACACACATATATACACACACACATACATCCCCTCTGGTCGACAGGTTGGGTGTCCAAAGGTGGTAGAGTGTTGCCCAACATTCACACATTATCCTTCTGTGGGTCAAAGCACATGGCGTCTTTTGAGCACAGCAGCCTGTCGCCTGGTGAAAGATTTTCTGAAAAGCTAACATCAGAAGCCAGCCTGTCTGATGACACGGAGGCCGCACCCTGCTGTGTCCACTCCAGGAGGAACCCAAGAAATACTGATAAGAGTGACAGGGGTGCATGTGTATGTGTACCAGAGGGAGAGAGGGAGGTGGGGGGAGGAGTGTACCAGAGGGAGAGAGGGAGGGGGGGGGGGGGGTAGGAGACAGCAAGAGGGAGAAATCGGAGAGAGGGAGAGCGAGGAAGAAGGTGAGGGAGAGGGAGAAAGAGGGAGAGAGGGGGAGAATGAGAGACAGAGAGGGGGGAGAAGGGGAGAGAGAGGCAAAGGGGAGAGAGAAAGAGGGAGGGGGATTGCTGTGAGTATGTGTTTGTGTGTATATGCGTGATAATTTCTGTTCTATTGAGTTGACATGTCATATCCAACATGTAACACTTGATCATATATCAATATATGAAGTCAGCATCTTGCCAGGAAACATGATGGACCAATTACATTAGTGACTAATCCATTTTAATGGGAGGATATATTTACTTTTTGGTCTGTTTTTCATATTGCAAAGCAATGAGAGACCCATTTCCCTTCCCTAAGATAATTTTAATGAGAGGTTGTGCTTAGTGGGATACTTGGTCAACCATGTGATGATCTCTGTCTTATGGAGCTTTTAGGAAACCCAGCCCTGGTTTGATAAAACTGGTCCCAAACCTCATCCTGTCAGGAGCTGTTGGACTGCTGAACATGACATAGCTGGATGATGAAAATAGCTTTTTAACTTCTGACTTATATTTGCCATCTATAAAATGTGTTCTCTAAAAGGATCTTTGTGACATGCAAGAAGAAGTGTTAACACTTTTACTCAAAGTTGTTATGGCAGATGGTTTTCTTGGATTATGCCACTCATATCAAATTTTTGCATAACAAAGTAATTTTAGCATTTGGAGGCATATGAAGTACAATTTAAGAAATCCGCTTACCTCCAAGGTCTACCACTATTGGACTGTTACCTCCAAGGTCTACTACTATTGGACAGTTACCTCCAAGGTCTACCACTATTGGACAGTTACCTCCAAGGTCTACCATTACTGGACATGCTGCACCTAACTGCATTCACCTGAATGTTTGTGTTTAAACGGTCAACCTTTCCTGAGCTGCTTTTTTGAGAAAGTGAACCAATGAAATTCATTATATGTTAATGACCACGACATAAGCACATTCTGTTTGGTTTAGGTTTGGTACACATCATTAAAGCATGAAACGAATTTATGAAAATCTTCAAATGACATTTTGAGTGACATCTTAGACAGGAAGCACTGCATGTTAGGAAACCTGCACCTGCAGTTGTCCTTTTGACCAGTGCTCCAGTGCCCTAGAAACGATTGACTGATGTTTAATGTGAACAATTTTCCAATGATTACAAACAGACTTCTATGTGTACAATTACAACGTTATTATATGTGTCTTGTGATTCATCTGTGTTACAAGCAAATAGTACAGACAAGGTGACAGCGTTTGATATCAATCACACAGAACTGATTGCATATGCCACCCCACAATAAACTATTATGTTATGACCTGACTAAAGACCTCATGGAGTTGCTACATTAAGATATTAAGCAAACAAACTGGCTGAAGCCAACATCCATTATACACCACCACAAATTTCCCAGACACATAAAAAATTCATTCAACTTTCTTTTGATTTGCAGGCGGGAAGACCAGGACAAAGGACAAGTACAGGGTGGTGTACAGTGACCACCAACGGCTGGAGTTGGAGAAAGAGTTCCACTTCAGTCGCTACATCACCATCAGGAGGAAGGCGGAGCTTGCCATGACTCTTAACCTCTCCGAGCGCCAGGTGGGCAAGCAGTGACCAATCAGCACAAGGGAACGCAGACAGGGGAAGGGGTTAGCTAATAGATCAGAGTAGCAGTACACTGCCGCAGTTTCTCATATGACATGATAAGGTCAAGGTGCCTGCTGTCATACTTGAGGCAAGATTTCCACCCTCCCTTTACCTGGGAGTCAGGTGTGATGGCAAAGTGTTCAATTAGTAATATTAATTCTTCGATTAGCCACCGTTGCATTTGAATTCAAGGGACAACTTCTCTAAGGAATGAGCTAGACATGAAGTGAAGCTAGTCATGGAACCCTAGCAGCATTAGCCTGTTGGCTATCCAAGCGCACTAGCAGCATTAGCCTGTTGGCTAACCAAGCGCACTAGCAGCGTTAGCCTGTTGGCTAACCAAGCGCACTAGCAGCGTTAGCCTGTTGGCTAACCAAGCGCACTAGCAGCGTTAGCCTGTTGGCTAACCAAGCGCACTAGCAGCGTTAGCCTGTTGGCTAACCAAGCGCACTAGCAGCGTTAGTCTGTCGGCTAAGCTGGTAACATCAACTCCATTCCCACTCCTACCTTCTGTCCTGAAGGTCAAGATCTGGTTCCAGAACAGGCGTGCCAAGGAGAGGAAGATCAACAGGAAGAAGATGCAGCAGTCGCAGCAGGCCTCCACCACCACAGCCACCCCACCCACTATCGATGTCCATGGCAACATAGCTATAGTCACTAGCACCGTCAACAGCTTGTTGACAGACACGTTATCCGCCACCATCAAAGAAGAATACTAGAAAAAGGTGGAAGATGTGGAACACTTGAAGTGGATATTAAAATAAAAGACATGTTTACAATGCGCCCTCTTTGATGCTGGATAAACCTTGTGTATCACATTAGACACAAACACACACAAACACACACACACACACACACACACACAAACACACACAAACACACACACACACACACACACATTGGTGATGCCAGGGGAGGCAGTGGTAAAAGATTGTCAGGAGAGCGCAGGACACCTGGTGCAGACTGCGAGGTTACAGCACAGAGTTTCCTCCACTTTGACCCGATGTTCGTTACGAGCAGGGTGTGTCCTGGCCAAAGTTGCTCCACTTGCAGTGCAGTCAGATGATTCAGCTCAATTAAGGATACAAGATACGTGATATTTTTTAAACTGTTGACTCTTCATGCCACGTTATCAAAATCAACCTTTGCTTTGGTAATGAATGACTGATTTCACAACGACACCACCACTGTCATCATCAAGGTCACACAGGGTGTTATATGGTTGCCTGATGACACTAGTGTGTACTGCTATGTAAAAGGAAAGGAAACACCATATTTCTACTCTTTAACCACATGTGAGAATTCTATTGGATTTGTAAACAACACTTTTTTTTATAAATGAAAGACACATAGGCAAACATTATGTCAAATAATCTATGAAAAGGGTTTTTGAAAACAGTTCCATTTGGCTTCTTATAAAAAATACATACTAGTGAACTTAGATTTGATTTTGTCTATTGTACGTTTCATTCTGAATTCTGCGAAATAGCAATTCAGTATCTTTACCATTTTTGTTCATCAATAAACTCACTCACCAAAAAGTCAGCCTGCATTAGGTTGTATTCAGTCATAATTGTAAGTCGGTCTGGATAAAAGCATCAGTTAAACGCCACACATGCAAATGTAGACGTATGGCTAATGCTAGAACCAGGATTAAACTTGACTTTGGAGTGATACATTTATGTATGCCTTACAGACAAAGCAGGTATACAGTATTATACACAATGGATGCAGAGTAATACATTAAAGCAAAGGAAATCTCAAAACTTAAACCTCATGTAAAATAAATAAAAGAAATACTTTAATAAATACTCATAGAAAGAAAGACCTAAAATTGTATAAACTCTTGTATTGTTTTGGAAAGTAAGCAAGGACTAAGTATAGAAAATAGTAATCAAATGATTTTGCAGGAAAGTGAAATTACAGCAAAAGCATGAATGAGATATTTCTGGGTGAATAAAACAACTCTAACCTAACAACATAGGAACTAACCTTGAATCTCTAAGAGCAAAACATGAAGGCATTTCCCAGACCCCCCCCCCCGAGTGTTTCCTGTACTGCTATACTATTCAGTGTACATGCGTATACGTGTACAGTATACTGCTAAACTCTGTAGTGAACATGTCTACATGTACAGTATTCTGCTATACTCTTCAGCGTGCGTGTGTCTATATGTACAGTGTACTGCTATACTCAGTGTCTTTGCTTATTTCTCTTATCCTCTGAAGCTACAGACCTAAACCGGCTGTTTACAGTAAAGAAGTAAAGGCAGAAGCCTGGCTTAAGGTTCGGTGATGTATCAAACATTAACCATTTGGAAGCAGTAAAGCACTGGTATGGATGAGGTGATAATGGGCCATAAAGATAATGCACCGCTGAATTCTGATACTTTTGACCTTAGACACAATCTCTATTACTGTCGGACACTTTAAAGAATTCAAGATAAACATATTTTATAATGTAAACACTCATCTAGATATTTGTAGCACATCTTGGCATAGAGAGAATGCTGGTGTACTTCTAACATTTACCAAATCACATTCCAGTTTAAATGGAAGGCAGCATATTGTCCTGAGGGAGGGAATCTAGTCATCCAGGAATTACAAGGATGCTTAATAAAAATGTTTCCCTGTACCATTTTATGTAGTACTGACCCAACACACCTACTTATATCTTCAGTGAAGTGTAAATTACTTCCTGAAGCGCCGCTTTGCGGCCAGCATACAGGCTTCGCGTCCTTCACTAACACTAACAGGTGACAGCATCCATGATTCCTTTATGTCTCCTCCACGTTCTGTCATACGGCGTGACGTTTGCAAACTCCACAGTAGTTGTATTTTTGTGTTGAGATGGTCCAGTTAAGACTTTCACAAGGGGCATTTTACTTGCATTTTCTGCAAGACCTCCGTAACCGTCTGTGATTAGATCATCGCGATTCCACATCACTATTTTGAGGTGGGGGGTGAGATTAATTGCGATTTTATTTATTTGTTTATTGCGATTGGTTGCGCTTTGTGACGCTGCCGGTACGTTGCTCTACGCCCCCCTGTCCACCTTGCACCTACATACAGCAAAACCTTTCACCCCTCCTAATTATTGATTTTAGGTGTTTCACATGCTAATAGGTCTATATGATCAAACAAATATTCATGTAATCTGCACAGAATGGATCATTCAGAATAGCTCAATGACTTAATATGTGGCACTACTTTATATGTGCCATACGTGAGTTTATTTAATTTATGCCCTGCTAGATATGTCCCCATCACCTGTGACATCTGCAGCTCATATGGAATAGCAGATTCCCAGGTGGCACACATATTGATATATGTAATATAGGTATTTTGGTCTAGAGGAGAGTACCTGTCAAATGCTGAAAACATAAATGTATTCTTGTGCAGTGGAAGCGTGTAGGACTTACAGTCCAGTCATAGTGGTAGGTCCCAGCAAGACAACCCAGAACCTTAGCACACAATAAGTTGCCTATTCTCTGCTTCATCACTCTCTACAGTGTCCAAATAGTCTCTAGAAGCAACACAGTGCCTGAACGGTGTGTCAGGAGACTCATGGGTTTCTCTGGTTGACAAGCTGCACAACCATAGATCTCCATGCGTGATGCCAATGCAGTGGCATATAACATGTAGCCTGGACTCTGGAGATGTGGAGATGTGTTCTTTGGAGTGAAACATCATGAGATGTTGATGTGCGTTCTTTGGAGTGATACATCATGAGATATGGATATGTTCATTGGAGTGATACATTACGAGATGCGTTCTTTGGAGCGTCCTATCACGAGATGTGGAGATGTGTTCATGTGATACATGATGACTCACTATCTGGCAGCATGACGGACAAACCCAGGGTTGGTGGATATCAGGTGACTGCTACCTGTTGGCTGTCACTGTGGTGACAGTAAAGGTTAGTGGAGGAGGATTATGGTCTTAGGCTGTTTGTAAGGGTTCGGGCTGGGTCCCCCAGTACCAATGAAGGGCAATGATAATGGTGTTTATACAAATTTCTTTTAGATTATGCACTCTCAACATTACAGACACTTAGTGGAAGGTGATTTTCTATTCCAGTATGACTGATCTGCATATTAATGAATATTCTTGGATACTTTTGAATAAATATGTGGCCATATAGTGTGTTTTGGAAGTGGAGGGCTTCAACCTTGGTCCAGCTTCTAAAATGTAACTGGCCTTGGGGCTCATTGGTGGTTTCCTTTAGAAACTGCTTCAAAAAGATGTCTTCTAATTAAGGTGAAAACTGGCACTGACCTACCTACAGGCCCAAGAACTCCCTAGCAGAGCAGTGCATGTCAGCCAGCATCATATTTGGCAATCCTGCATAACTTATTATTGTAAAGGTCTAGAGAATTTCACATTTTAAAAAGTGATTTTTCCTGCCCATTAATGCTGAGGATCTTGTATAAATAATTAACATGCTGAACATCTTTTATTCCGCCTTTCCAGGTTCAGGCACTGAATGTTTTTAACCCATGATTACTTAAAACTGCCACAAACCCTCTGCCCATTTCCCAGGGTCTCTGTATAAGAAATTAATATAGAAGACTCTTCCATCTCACAAAGCTTTTATTTGTGGTATAAAAATCAAGTGTATCAAGTCACAAACAAAATCCTTGTGCTCATAGAGCACTATGGGAATCTGGGCTGCTGTTCCAGTGTCTCACAGCACTGGTCACATCCCCTCCGCATAAGCACTGCAGTGCACTTCATTGTCCACATACTCTCAGGTTTTATGCAGTAAGACATAAAGTTGACACCCAAATGTGTCAGAAAGGGTCATGCATCATGATAATCATGTGGTAGGCTGCCGTCAAGTACCACACCCAAGAACATGAGACAACATCAGCAAAGTCGCTGGAGAATGCAGAAAGCAGGGCTCGGTGTGTCCACTAGAGGGAGCCCTCAGCCACTCTCCTGAATAGTACCTGTCTCTGCTGCGGGGTCATGTTCTCACAGCTCTCCAGCAGACTGGCCACTATCAGTGTCTTCTGAATGTCTTTGGACTTCACCCAAACCCTTCCATTCATACCCACCACCATCTCAAAGGGGAAGAGCTTCTCCAGGTCTTTGATGATTTCACTCTGAGGACTAAGTAGCCTGGAGGGGAGGGGGCAGAGGAGGCGAGGGGAGGGGCAGAGAGGAGAGGAGGGGGGTTGGAGGGGGGTGCATGGGATGTGCGGGAGAAAATTATCACCTCTATAAATTAGCTCCTTTTTTTTTTACCACTAAGTGTTTTTTTCTGATTTCTTCAAATACCCCTCAGGTTAAGGCAGATAAATGCACAAACAGATAAATTACACACATAAATCTCTATGTTGAACTAAATCTCTATATGGCATATATGAACTAAAGCCTCTATATGGCATTTTAACTTACAGAATGAATCAAATTACAAATGAGGCATCACCAAGAGCAAAAACATTTTACTTAAAAAATATCCCACACGTATAATCCTGCCTGCTGATAACTTATACAATATAGTACTTCACAAATGAACATTCTTCATGATATCCCAGTGATCTCCTGGAATTAAAATCTGGGCCTCACATCCACATCTGGTCCTGGATTTTGTACCTCATATCTTATAATACCTTATAGTATATTAAGTGATTAATGTAACTCATATTAATCACAGGACCTGGAACTTGCGGACCGTGATTTGAATACCCGTGTTTCAGAGGATCCAGCTGTATTATAGCTGGTTCTTCTACTCTTGTGGAGTGTCATATACTAGCGTCCCATGTATGCCAATTCCAAATAATGTCTACATGTCTTTAAAGTCTTCTGAATTTCAAATCTAGTGGAATTTAGATTTGCAATCTTGAATGCATGGCGAAACTCGTCATTGACTTCTTGTTTGCAGTACTGTTCACTTTCACAGAATTATTAGTAACTGTGCAAAATGCAATCAGAGGGTGTTGCTCTGTGCGTACCTGCGCACCAACCCCAAAGAAACCTTGAAGAGAAGCCCATCAGCTCCAAACACCCCCATCCCATTGGCACGTCCACAGCTGTCGATACACACCAGCTCTGGCTCCATGTCTTTGTTTGCAATAGTGAACTGCGAGTACACCAGGTCCCCCACCTACAAACACATTATTTCGACCAAAAGCACTGAATCAGTATGCTCGTTCTGTTCATGTTCTCAAAGAATACACACACACACAAAAAAAAAACTCTTGTCTTGTACAACACTTCATTATTTCTAAAGCTGCTATTGTTATATTAATATGATACATCATCACACATCACGCTATTGGTACTGTACCTGCACGTTGGGTCTGTTCCTTTTCGTGGCTCCTTCAAACGCCAAATAGGATAACGACGCATGCTCACTGCCTCCCACGTCCACTTTAAAGATGTCTCCGGACTTCGCCGTTACTATGCCAATCACGCTCTCGCCTTTAGCTGGAACATACTGCAAAAAATGGTCAGCACC
This sequence comes from Brachyhypopomus occidentalis, assembly GCA_020368025.1. NCBI lineage: Eukaryota > Metazoa > Chordata > Actinopteri > Gymnotiformes > Hypopomidae > Brachyhypopomus > Brachyhypopomus occidentalis. Next base: position 1,209,723 of record JAGXOD010000004.1, on the reverse strand, counting down.
TAAGCAAAAGCATCCATACCGCTGCTAGTTATATGTCCAGAAAGGAATGACAGAAGAGACAATGTAGGCGCCAAGATTAAACTCAGAAGTCTATTATTTATATATATTTAATTGCAAAGCGAGCAAATGGAAGCACGTCCAAACCGTTAATGAAGGGCTCTTACCCGCTTTTGTTGAGAATCTATCCAGTAAAGATTAGGTGATTTATGACGAAGAACTCCACTTTTGTACACAAGGATTTCGTCTCCGTCACGTCGTAGCCCTGGGCCGCATATTATCTTTTCAGATTTGACTGTAGTGTTCTCGACAGCTGACAAATCAAATGAGAATACATCTCCAGGTAAAACTACCTCGCCGATTTTATCTTTAAAACAAGAAAAAACGCTGTCCATGCTTTAAAAAAATATGAGTCCTCGGCGCTTCCTATGCCCACGTGAACGGTAATCAAAGGGAAAACAACTCTAGCGAGACTTCCTGTTGTTTTTGGTTTTTCATAATAAAAGCAGTTAGGACGCGAATTTGACCGCACGGTGCATTGCTGCATAAAAGCAATTTCAGACAGTATGCGCATAGCAGTTCATTAATAACATAACAGACACAAAGTTATCTAAGATAAGCAAAATTATCATACTATTTATGTAACAATTATTTATTTGAATAGTTACTTAATTATTTATGTGAAACCCTTATACTATTCATGTGAACAAATATATTTTAATCGTGCATGCAAATAAAGAAAGTACGTTAAAGACATATATGTCTAGATTTTCGTCTCATTATAATTGTAGCTACTGTGGGAATAAAGGCAGTTAACCAAACCAGCTCTATCCATTCCAGTGACATCTACTCAATAGTGAAAATATGTCCCTTATGCACTCAGCGCAGGCCTGATTCTTTGATAATTTCCCCAGTCTTCTTAATCATGGAGTTCTGGCCAATTAATATTGAAATTCTGAAATATTAGAAACATCCAGCAATAGATTAGGCTAAATATTAGATCATGAGAGCTTTTGTTTGCTTGATTTCCCAACCATCTTATTAGATTTGAAGACAACAATAATGATCGGGCCTTAATAATGACAATATGATAAAAGTGCTCTTGCAACTGACCAATTTAAGAAGGGACATTTAAACAATTCTGGTTTACTGGTTTATAGCCGCTTGTGCTATTCCTATGCCTATAACCTACTTAACTGATTCCTTCCTCATACTAAACATGCAATGGTCAAGCAATCCACAGAGTGACACAAATCAAACTTTTATATTCATACTTAGAAACATTTATTAATTAGTTACACTTTGTATACAAACAATTACTAACCATCTAGCCCATCTGCTACCATGCAGTTTGTATTAGCCACAACTCTTCTGATCTGATGACAGCACTACTGCTGTACGCACCCTTTCAATAATGACCGCTACAACAGTTTCAGTAACTGTTGTGCTTATTTATACCAGTTCAAGACCCATCGTCATTCCCATAGCATGCGGTAATGTGCGTTGGGTCTGCCTCCTAAATAATCTCTGGTCATTGGTGCTGTGGTGAGAAACCGGGGTAGCAAATTGTGAGTGCAAAAGATAGGTTTCTGTCTGTAGATTTTACCTATAAAATAAGATGAGGTTGGCACGTGGTCTAATAAGTGGTCAGTGAGTGTGAGTGCAAGGTATTCGAAAACAATGCTGTATTTAAATATGTATAATTATTTAAATACTACGTCGTGCGACTATTTTCAAATCGAGCTTCTGCTTGGATTTTGAAACGAGAGGCACTAGTTACGCCATTTCCCTCCCGTTGCTTATCAACGCTGGCAGAAAATCTCTAGATTTTCTCTACCTCACATTTGAGGGAACTGTTGTTTCACATAGCGCAAGTGTCTTAACACTAAAGCCATTTGACTAACTACACAAATCTTTCGGTGAGGCAGTTTTTTTTATATTAAGATAGGATACATTTTTACTACATCCGCCTGTGCTTGTCTTATAGCTCGCTATCTCAGGCGCCAAGTATCGGAAAGTAGGTTAGCTAGCTAGCAACACTATTTACGTTTGCGGGAGATTGACGTGCTATCTAGCGCTTGCATCTCTTGCTAATTGTAGTAGGTACACATCTGGCACGCTAATGCGTTCCTTATAGGCGCAAATGAAGAACGAAGCCGGGCAGATTTAATAAATGTCTGTGAAAGGTTAAATGTGGTAATACAAAAATAACATTTTCGCAGAAGAACGCCTGACTGATGGATTCGGAAGTATCTGTTTTGCTTCACTGTGGTCCCTTGAAGGGTCTTGAAGAACATCAAATACAAGTAGAGATGTCATCACGGTAGAGATAATGAATAAGACTTCACATATCAAATATATAATTGTTGAACCGTCACTAAGACGTGCTTGGCCACGAACGCCGTATTTGTAATATCTTATGCATACTGTCTCTAGGTTCAATCGCAGAAGTGTTGATGAGATTGAGAAGCACATTGAGTCAGTGTGGAATGAGAGGGTATCCAAAGAGCCATGGCTTTTCAATGGGGCTAAATTCAGAATGCATGCGGCAGAGCTCTCTGCGACACTTCCAGGCACTTCCACACGCTGTAACGCTGCGGTCGCACAAACGTGTGAAGTCCCCGAGGGTGGAGTACAGCACGGAAACCACACGGCTCCTAATCTTACGCCTTCACACGGCGTTGTGGGAAAAGAGGCTTCTCTTGCGGAAATACACACGTCAGGAGTGAATGCAGGGTGTGAAAGAAATTTCACTGCCAGAGAGGCCACAGAAGCATGCCGGAAAGATGTGAGCAAAGTGTCGCCGAAAAACACGGATCAGCAAAAAGTGGTGCTCCATTTACAGTTGGGCTTGACCTGCTACAAAGACTTCCTGGGCACTAACTGGTCACGGGAGGCTGCACATTTGCAGCGGCGTGGAGGGGTGGAGTTTGGAGACCCCAAGGCCCTCTTGGCCCAGCCTCTTGGAGTCGGTGCTGTCTTGGTAACCTCAGACGGGTACGTGGTCCTGCTGCGAAGGAGTCGGAGGGTAGCAGAGGCTCCAGGTCTCTTGGACATTCCAGGCGGACACCCTGAGCCTAAGGTGGGGCATGAAGCATGTTGAACGAGATGCATTTCATTGGTCAGCTCTATTGCCGTTGGCTATGATTCACTGCTTTGATGAGTAGACGGAACACGGTTTCAAAAACCAAGTGAACTGTGGGGTACTTTACTGGATGTTTCTTATAGGCATCGCTCTGACATTTGCCTCCAGGCTGTGTGTAAGGAGGTGCATGAAGAGGCCATCAACATCGATCTTCTGAAGGGCTGCGAGAGAGCGGTGGTGGCAGAGATCTTCTCCTCTGTGTGCGCAGAGGTCAGAGATGAGGTGTGTGCGCTTAACATGACAAACACTCGACAGATAATATTCGCCGAACAAGATAACAACAACTAGTGTCACCAGCGGGGTGGAGCTAAATTCACACCATTGATCCCTTCTGCAAAGGAAGAACTTGCTATTAACCCCAACTTGACCTTCCCAGACAGCTGCCCCCCACCCACCTTTTTGGTCCCCGTGACTCTATTCTGTATCTCACACCCACAGGTGAACGTTCCACTCGGCTTCCTGAGTTCACCTGTTCTTATGGGAATAGCGCTGAACCACACCAGTGCAGGACGGCCCAGTGCGGAGTTCTATGTCAGGTACCAGGTCCAAACAAAATACCAGAGTATCTTCCAGCCCTCCTGAAGGTGCTGGGGACAGACCGCTCCCTCAGCCGATAGTGATGTGGTGTTTCGGCTTTACTTTTGTGTCTGACCAGATGTTATCTGACCATGGAGGAAGTGAAGGATTTTTACAGCCATGGAGGAACCGAAGCTCACGAATCTACAGACGTAGTGTTTCTAAAGAGAGCGGTAGGGTGATTCTCAGTGGCCACGTTCAGTGGTAAACTAGCTCCATCAAGTAATTGACCTAAACCAAGCAGAACACATTTTTACCCCACAATTTCCAGAGCCGTCCATCATAAGTGCTTATGCTGAAATGCGTCTTGTAATTGAATGAATTTCCCTGTGTTAACTCTAGGAGTGGCTACAGCTGGATGAGTGTGCCTCTCTGTGGTCAGAACTGTGTCCCTCAGCCAAAGGAGCAGTTCTGCTGTACAAACTAGTGAGACCTGATTTAAACTGAATTTGCATGTAAAAATAAAATTCAGAACTCTTGCACACACAAATTAGAACAGAACACGTATAATAATTCCATAGATTTATCTTTACATTCCATCAGAGGAGCAGGTGTTGGAAGCATTTTACCAAAGCAAACGTGATGCACCGTATAAAGTGTATGGTTGTTAATTTTTTAATTTTTTATGTTTTTCACATGCAAAAACGTTCATGAATCCACAAATATTTTTTAAAATGGAAGACATAAAATGTCCTGTTATAATGACAAATGTAATTCAGATGCACCTTCAAGGAAATCAAATAAAGTTCCAGTTCATATGACTGAGATGGCTGAAATTCTTTGCTAAAACATCTGCTAAAAACACCAGTCTCCAGTATAATGCAAATATACTGTAACACTATTTTCAGTCAAGACATTTCACGACCAACTAAAAGACTAAACAAAATTAAAGGCTAGTCTTTTTACAAAATTATATAAACGACAGCATTAGAAAGCATAGCACGTGTAGGGCTCCAGAGGCTTATTAAATATTACTGAAATAACAGAACGCTTGCATGAGCTTCTCAAGAGTTTCACCAAAAGCCTTGATTGCTGTAATAATAATCTTGGTTGCTGTAGTAGGTCTGACTTTGGTCACCAGGGTTCCACTGTAAGAGAAGCAGACGAGTGTCAAGAGCACGCGTGAGGATGTCCTCCCCCCCCCCCCCCCCCCCCCCCACCCCACAGAAGGACCAGTGAGCGGTTAACCCAGCCTCACCTGCCCGGGGCAGGGCTGGTAGTAGCCCCTGTACCGCTGGGGCTCGCTGCCGTAGCCGTACGCCTGTGCACACACCCACAGGGGGCGACCCTAGGGCGCAAACGGGGCAGAGGTTTAGCAGGCTGCAGGGGGGAAGGTCGTGTGTAACGGCAGCGGTTATGGAGGTGTGTGGAATGTTCCGAGCAGACTCACGGGTCGTTTCTGGTGCCCCCACTGTGACTGCTGAGCATACGCGTGTCGGTTGAACACGTTTTGTCCCGGCCCTACAAAAAGCATCGTTATCGGCGGCTTTGTAAATATATCAATTTAAACTTTGGAAAGCGCTAATATTTACGGGCACTGCTACATCGGTGTTTCCGTAAGCGAGTGGCATGAGCACGACCCCCCCTCACAGACCGTACCGTATGGGTGTGAGAGAAGCTGGTGGCCGTTTCTGCGTTTCTTGCGTTTGAGGTGCGGCGGCAGGAGCTGCCTGGCCTCCTCTTTATAGCTGGCTAGGAGCGTCCGTGCTTCCTCGTGGCACAGCTCCACGAACAACACCTCCTCCAGGAGGTCCCCCTGCTCCGGGAGCGTGAAACTCACTGCAATGACACAAACAGGCGAGGATAAAAGGAGAATTAAAGTGCCTCCTTCTCGAGCCAGGTCTGCACTTAAGGCCGGCCTTGACACGCTTTTGTGTTTATATCCTAAATATTACCGGCACTGGAGCAGACGGGGGCTGACCTTTGCTCTTTAGCAGAGACGTTTCCGGCACCACCGTGCCCTCCTGCTGCTGTTGCTGGCAGAGACGCCTCTTCCACTCCTTATCTGAGGGGACCACCACCACGGCTTTCCTCTGGTAACCCCGGAAACGCAGCATCTTGTGCCTCCGAGCAGATGGGTAAATGTTTGCCTGGGTAACGGAGGAATAGGCAGGTGGTACAATTGGAAAAACGGCATTATGGGCAATGTAAAGTTTAACCCACACTAATGTCTAGTCATCGACTGACTTCTGAAGTTCAATTATTCTTAAAGTGCACCAACTTTCTATAAAAAACAAAAAAAAAAAACGTAAATCAGGCGCATTCTGTGAAGCGTGTAACCATGACAACTATGCAGCTTTATGCCAGCCCATAATTTACGCTGCAGTTGACGTATAGTCACCACGGGGATGCGGGCGTTCACAAGAATGTAAATCTTGTATGCTCTGCAGACATCTGCATTGGAATTCAGCTTGCATCAGAGACCCTCAGAAACCCAATAAGTCAGCGTGAGGCAGTGCTAAAACGCCTCAGGAACATCCAAGAGAAGCAACAGAGAGCTTTAGAAAGAGCTTTAGAAAGGGACTGGCTTAATCTGTGCTTTTGGTCTTATCTCAAACGGGCACTTGGCTTCAGATTACCAGCTGCTGCTGGATTATACCCAAAGAAAGCAATGTGTCTGGAACACAGAGAACAGGCTACGTAGGGGGCTGCACGGAACAGCAAACCAGCCTCAAGAAAGTGAGAAGATGTTTGCAAACCTGCTTAAGATTTCTGCTTATGTTGGAACTCAACATCACACACAGGCACCTTTCAACTGTACAAGGTGTGGTTTTCGAAAAGTATACATCTAGTCGACACCTTGAGAAGCTACGTTAGAAACTATACTCATAACACACACACACACACACACACACACACAACTAATCACCTGGTCCAGAATGAAGTTCCTCTTCTGGTTTGGTGCTATATGGATGAGGTGTGACAGGCAACGTGTGGCCTGTTGGAACAGCAGCTCTTTGTCTTCTGAGGTCGACAACTGTAGGAACCAAGGACAATAAACATTAGTAATGTTAAACTACCATTGTTTGACAGGTGTGTGCGTTTGTGTGAGAGGGGACAGTGTCAGAGAACGCTCGAGTTATGTGGAATGGATGTGGGCGGGATTTCGGAGAGTTGTATCTGATGGTACTGGAGGCCAATCAGGGTGTTACTGTTATGAGAAGTTCATGAGTATTGACCAATAAAGCTTAGTTCAGTTGGTGTCTTGGACAGAAGCAGAGAGGCGTTCTGTTGATATAATCAGTGAGTTCATTTATCCAGCGGGTGGTGATAACGGTCTTCCTTCCTTTTTAGTTCTTTATATTTTAGCTACATCGTATTATATCGTTTTTAGCGATTATTTATGCTATAAGAAGTAATCTGCGTTACATTATCATCGTAACAATAAAATAACGGTTCTAGTCTAGGTTCTAGTGGCATCATCAGTTCACACCTCCATGCAGTGTAGGATGGCTTCTGTGCTTAAGACACTGTATCGCTTCTCTGGGTTCTTGGCCGTGTGCCTCTGTACCCAGTGGCTCTTTCCAGAAGCAGGCATTCCCACCATCAGCAGCACCTGGGGAGGAGGGGAGGGGCCTGTTGTGAAAGCACCAATCACAAGGCAACACGAGAACTGAAAACAAGCAGCGGTGGCTTAGCGACGTTTAGCAGCACTGTGGCTATTGTTCTCGGCGGTATTCTTGGTGTGCAGGATTTCAGTTAGCTAGCCTCTTCATGCAGGCTGCTCCTGACCATGCACTGACCCCGGGGCCCACAGTACTGACCCCGAAGCCCACAGCACTGACCCCGAGGCCCACAGCACTGACCCCGAGGCCCACAGCACTGACCCCAGGGCCCACAGCACTGACCCCGAGGCCCACAGCACTGACCCCGGGCCAGCACTGACCCCAGCACTGACCCCCCGAGGCCCACAGCACTGACCCCGGGGCCCACAGTACTGACCCCGAAGCCCACAGCACTGACCCCGAGGCCCACAGCACTGACCCCGGGGCCCACAGCACTGACCCCGAGGCCCACAGTACTGACCCCAGGGCCCACAGTACTGACCCCGGGGCGCACAGTACTGACCCCGAGGCCCACAGCACTGACCCCAGGGCGCACAGCACTGACCCCAGGGCCCACAGTACTGACCCCGCGGCCCACAGCACTGACCCCGGGGCCCACAGCACTGACCCCGAGGCCCACAGCACTGACCCCGAGGCCCACAGCACTGACCCCGGGGCGCACAGCACTGACCCCGGGGCGCACAGCACTGACCCCGAGGCCCACAGCACTGAGGGCACAGCACCCCCCGGGGCCCACAGCACTGACCCGGGGCGCACAGCACTGACCCCGGGGCGCACAGTACTGACCCCGGGGCCCACAGCACTGACCCCAGGGCCCACAGCACTCACCCCGGGGCCCACTGTACTGACCCCGGGCCCACAGTACTGACCCCGGGGCCCACTGTACTGACCCCGGGCCCACAGTACTGACCCCGGGCCCACTGTACTGACCCCGGGCCCACAGCACTGACCCCGGGGCCACAGCACTGACCCCGGGGCGCACAGTACTGACCCCGGGGCCCACAGCACTGACCCCGGGGCCCACAGCACTGACCCCAGGGCCCACAGCACTGACCCCGGGGCCCACAGCACTGACCCCGGGGCCCACAGCACTGACCCCGGGGCCCACAGCACTGACCCCGGGGCCCACAGCACTGACCCCGGGGCCCACAGCACTGACCCCGGGGCCCACAGCACTGACCCCGAGGCCCACAGTACTGACCCCAGGGCCCACAGTACTGACCCCGGGGCGCACAGTACTGGCTCGTGGTCACACCACTGCCATGTCTGTAACACAGCTGTACACAAACACTACATTTACAGCACTTAGTGTTGGTCCTCGTTCCACCTGCTGTACCCAACGAGTTACACGACCGCAGATATATTCAGCACAATGGCTGACGAATTGTGCATGCTGACACACGGGCCACAGTGTGTAAGACTTCTACACGTATAAGACAGGTGTAGCTAGTGAAGAGGCTAGTGGAGGTACGAGGTGGGTGCTGTAATGGGAGTGGTTGGTGACAGTAGTCCTTACCTCACAGTCCCTCCTGTGTGCAGGGGGCTTGGGGCCGCGTGTCCTCAGCGCAGGAGGCAGAGAAGGTAAAGGGCAGTACCCAGGAGGCCCAGGGTGCCACACTGCCCCCCGCACGTCCAGGTTCACAGAGACAGAGCAGTTCTTACACAGGACATGCGGGTAGAGGGCTCGGCCTGCTAGGGAGGAGGGGCCAAGACGAAAGGCCACGCCCAACGAGTGCCCGTTTTTATGGAACGAGAGCTCTGCCTGTCCGTCTTCACCGATGAACTGAGAAAGTGAGACAGATGATGAATTCAGATTCACTCAACATACCTGCACAAGCAGCTCTTCATGGAGACCATAGATACTGACAATCATTTACAGACTGCCTTAGATTAAACAATTAAGAGGCTACTGATATTCCTTATTTGGTCACGGTCACAGTCCTGAAAAAACAGCTCCCATCCAGTATGTAGCTAACAAAATCATACGTACCGCATAGCAACCGATGACATCACCCTCAGAGAAGGGCTCGCCAAACTTCTCCACCCTTGCCCCACTCACTGCTAGCCCTGCTCCATCCAAAGCAAACGACAGCTCCTCCTCTCCTGAGACAAACCACACACACACGTCCTGGTATAAATGGCTGGCGTGCATGTGCTGAAACAGCATTACAGCGCAAGCAGGATCCTGGCAGGCGGGTGTTCACCTAGCTGGAGGCTGGAGTCCTCCGTGGACCAGCCCACTCTCAGGACCCACGGCTCACGCTCGGCGGGCATGTCCACTGTAGCTGCAGGCAGTCGCTCCACACACTACAGGGGCAGCAAACAGCACAGCCGAATTTTAGATTGCTGTATATATATATATATATATCTCGAAATAAGCTAATTTCTTAAAAGACAGGCCTGGATGAGGATCTAGACCTACCCATGCACTTACGTACCTGCTCTAAATTACCTGTCCATGTACAACATTACCATTTAAAGGAGCAATGCATATAATGAATAAAGTAATTGGACTTCAAATGTCGGTGACATTTTCGAGACAAATTAAAAGTCCTTGCTGAATTCTCACTGAGACATGGTAATGAGAAGAATATCTGCCACTCATGAAACGTCGTCGTGCTGACACTGCACCTTGACTTCGAATCCCACTTTGCCCCGGGTAAACCCGTGGGTCAGCCTGCAGCCTGACCGAAGCAGCGGAACCGTCTCCCAGAGCAACGGCTGGCCGCCGCTTCCATCTGCCCAGACTGCAAAATGGAGGTCGCTGTTGTCTGAAAAACACAAGGAAGCAGCCAGGCGCTGTGAAGCCTCTCGGTGGGCTCAGCACGACGGTCACTGAGGGCCTTCAGATGAAAACGTGTTGTGGGTATAGGTGGGGCAAACCCAGAACTGTGGCCTTCAATCTTCTGCATACACTTACATTATTTGGCGTAGTTAGAGACTTACATACTTATGAACAATACAGAATATAATTTGTTATATTTAGTATAATAAATATTGAAAAATTAATTGATGTTTATGTTTCCTCATGGCAACACCCAATTTGAGCATTTCATGAGGAAAACTTAGTCTGACTCTAGACAGGGTGTTAGTCACTGGGCACAGTGGATGGACATAAAGGTTAGGTTGGTTCTGATATGCCAACAATCCAATTCGATCTTAAACTTTCCATATACGCTTAACCGACATTTATCTCTAAGGGCCTGCATGAGCCCTTCAAAAACACAAATGGTGTCCTCATTTGAATAATTTACCTCATCCACTGTTAGACATTCTATAACTTATTATCCAAGTAAGACATTTATTAACCAAGCCGAGACTACGGTGCACCACGCTGTAGCTAAACTAACATGAGATTCAGTGGAAGGTGAATTTAATATGTAAAATCTAGTTCCTGTAATGAACAATGCTTCTTATACAGTGGGGAGAACAAGTATTTGATACACTGCTGATTTTTCAGGTTTTCCCACTTGCAAAGCATGTAGAAGACTGTAATTTTTATCATAGGTACTCTTCAACTGTGAGTGATGGAATCTAAAACAAAAATCCAGAAAAATACATTGTATGATTTTTAAAAAATTAATTTCCATTTTATTGTGTGAAATAAGTATTTGATCATCTATCAACCAGTAAGAATTGTGGCTCTCACAGACATGTTAGTTCTTCTTTAAGAAGCCCTCCTGTTCTCCACTCATTACCTGTATTAACTGCACCTGTTTGAACTCGTTACCTGTATAAAAGACACCTGTCCACACACTCAATCAATCAGACTCCAGCATCTCCACAATGCCCAAGACCAGAGAGCTGTGTAAGGACTTCAGGGATAAAATTGTAGACCTGCGCAAGGCTGGGATGGGCTACAGGACAATAGGCAAGCAGCTTGGTGAGAAGGCAACAACTGTTGGTGCAATTATTAGAAAATGGAAGAAATCCAAATAACGGAAAATCTCCCTCGGTCTGGGGCGCCATGCAAGATCTCACCTCGTGGAGCATCAATGATCTTGAGGAAGGTGAGGAATGAGCCCAGAACTACACGGCAGGACCTGGTCAATGACCTGAATAGAGCTGGGACCACAGTCTCAAAGAAAACAATCAGTAACACTCTACGCCGTCAAGGATTAAAATCCTGCAGTGCATGCAAGGTGCCCTTCCTCAAGCCAACGCATGTCAAAGCCCGTCTGAAGTTTGCAAATGACCATCTGAATGATCCAGAGGAGGAATGGGAGAAGGACATGTGGTCTGATGAGACAAAAAATAGAACTTTTTGGTTTAAACTCCGCTCGTCATGTTTGGAGGAAGAAGAATGATGAGTACAACCCCAAGAACACCATCCCAACCGTTAAGCATGGCGGTGGAAACATCATTCTTTGGGGATGCTTTTCTGCAAAGGGGACAGGACGACTGCACCGTATTGTGGGAAGGATGAATGGTTTTGGCCAACAACCTCCTTCCCTCAGTAAGAGCACTGAAGATGGGTCGTGGCTGGGTCTTCCAGCATGATAACGACCCAAAACACACAGCCAGGGCAACTAAAGATTGGCTCCGTAGGAAACATCTTAAGGTCCTGGAGTGGCCTAGCCAGTCTCCAGACCTGAATCCAATAGAAAATCTTTGGAGGGAGCTTAAAGTCCGTGTGGCCCAGCGACAGCCCCGAAACCTGAAGGTTCTGGAGGAGATCTGTATGGAGGAGTGGGCCAAAATCCCTGCTGCAGTGTGTGCAAACCTGGTCAAGAACTACAGGAAACGTCTGATCTCTGTAATTGCAAACAATGGTTTCTGTACCAAATATTAAGTTTCTTTTTTCTGGTGTATCAAATACTTATTTCACACAATAAAATGGAAATTAATTATTTAAAAATCATACAATGTATTTTTCTCGATTTTTGTTTTAGATTCCATCACTCACAGTTGAATAAAAATTAGTCTTCTACATGCTTTGCAAGTGGGAAAACCTGAAAAATCAGCAGTGTATCAAATACTTGTTCTCCCCACTGTAGGTGACTTCATTATTCACTGACAGAAATGGAGATAAGAAGTGGAGGAACTCACAGGGGTCCAGTCTCACCACATCACCATCGACCTCCATCTCGTTGTCACTCACTGAACCAGCCTCTGGAGTTTTAGCTCTGATGAAAAGAGAGGGAAAAGTCATAACAAATCTATAAGGTCCCAACAACTCCTGCAACATTTATGACCGCATGGAGATACCTGTTATACTGTATCTCCTCCTTAAATTCATAATAATCCCTGCCCCTCTTGCTATGAGGCTGTCTGTCAGTCCTGCATTCCCCTTGTCTCTCCACTTCTGTCTCCGGGGGTTCTGTCACCCTGCAGGACACTGCAGGAAGTGAAAGGGATACCCTTCAATTACCACAAACAGCCCATAGTCATAACAACTACAGATACATGTTCATAAAATACGAAACCCCTTACTTCTCAAGCAAGACTTACATGGGTCATTATTCTTAGCAGGAAATACACCGTCAGGATGCGACCCCATCAAGGACGTAACCGGTGAAGAACACCTCGACACGGGATCCTCATCACCAACCGCAGGGCCCTGGGCTGTGGTGCTGACCCCGACACTGGACTGCTGCGTGTGAGGATTCTCGCCGTCTTGGTCATAAACTTTCCCGTTAGTGTTTAACTCCTGCCACAAATGTTTCTCGTTAGATTGCAGCGACTCTGCGTCTCTTTTATTGGAGCAACAGCAGGTGTGGACTGTCGAATCGGGTTCTGTTTGGGTGCTTTTATCGACACCGGGGAGCGTCCTTGGCGAAGCCTGTAGACCGGGATCACTTTCCTCAAGATGGGTTAGAACCGGACAGCTGGATCCTGACGGTATAAGTTCATTAGATGCTGTATTATTCTGACGTGTTCGTTCTGGCGCCTTGTCTTCGTCTAAGGGGGGTTCTTGTGCACTTTTGATGTGTTCTGTTCCTGCCTCGATGGCTGATATCAGTCGACTCACAAGATCGGCCTTCAGACCTTTTGAGTCAAGACCTCGCTCCTGCAGCGCGGAGCGCAACTCTGCCACTTTAAGCTTTCTGACTTCCGACAACATAATTTCGAACGGTACTAGTTAACTTTGCGTTAACATTTAAAAACACAAAGCGAAGCACAAACTCACTGACGACCTGACTTTCGTGGGACTTCCATAAACAACCTAGTTCCTCCGTGGCAACAGAAATATCAAAACATGTCGCTGGGCTGAAAAATTCAAGAGAGTGTTGTGATTTCCTATTGGTCAACCACCCCACATGCCCCGCCTTGTTGACCCTGGTTAAATGAATGCAATTATTGAACAAAAATGTTACGGTGGGTGTGCAGATCAGTTAATCTGTCTGAAAAAAATGCTATAGTTAATATTATATAAAAAAATAATGTATATAAACTTTGATGACATCAACACCTGGCGAAGAAAAGAAGTGAACGTCCCATTGGCTATCCCCCAGGGTCAAAGTGGAAACGTAGCTTCCAACATGGCGGCCCCCTTAGATGACATGTTTTCTCGATGCGTGGATCCCGGTAAAATCGTTAACAGCGTAGAAGTCCGTTTTATTGATAAAGTGAAGGTATGTGTCAGCAACAAGTATGTCTTAACAACAACCTTGTTTTCTGATTATATTCACAGTTTGTCCTTCGCCATGTTGTTCAGCTAACTGGCGAGGTTGCTATTCGTTCAGTTCATGTCGCATATCAATAGAGACTGTTCTAAGTAGATAATTTGGCCAGCATCTGGTATGGTTACATCTGCAAACCGCTTACATTCGATGCAGGTTATTATTTTCAGGTGTTTTGTTGCCTTCGGCTATTGCTTCTAGAATCAGCTGATAGTCTGAAGCTGTAACTGTGGGTTCTAGATATAGGCTTCTGTGTCACTGACCTCATTTTACGCCAATGTTCGTCTCAGTCCGCCCTCCAGTTAATACCGTTATGTTATTCACTTTGATGTCCAGGGAAAAGGGTTATTTGCCAAAAAACCCTTCAAAAAGGGCGAGGCCATCTTCTCTGAGCGCCCCCTTGTGTCTGCACAGTTTTTATGGAACGCCTTGTATAAATATAGCGGTGAGTTGTCTAATCAGCCTCATCTACTAGCTGTGTTATTTGTCGTGTGTTGCTGTGTGTTGTTGTCGCTACTGCAGTGCTACTTGTGCTAAGAACCTGGTCCAAATACAAGCAGACGTTCTCCTTATTTTGCCTGACGGTACCCTCCTCCTCCTCTCCGCAGCATGCGAATACTGTCTGCGCGCTCTAGAGACGGCGGAGGAGAACGCCAGGAGGCTCAGCGGTGTGGCTGCCCTGAGCCTGCCTCACCCGGAGCTGTGTAAGGTGCGGCCAGAGCTCCACCAGACCTGCCCTCACTGCCAGGTACGCCAGGTACACCAGGTTCAATGCAAGCTCCACTGACTACAGTGGTGTCCACTGCGGATTAATATAATATTAGCGTTGTAATTATTGCTCAAAAGGGAAAATGTACAGAGAAGGTCAGAGAATGTACAGAGAAGGTTACAGATAAGAAAAATGTGAACATCGTTGTTTTCTCAAAGACAGAAGTGGGCAGGTGACCGAGCACTGCTTCATCAGAAAAAGAGTCTCCAGCTCCTGTCCCAGTCCCTGTCCCAGTCCCTGTCCTAGTACCAGTCCCTGTCCTAGTACCAGTCCCTGTCCTAGTCCCAGTCCCAGTCCCAGTCCCTGTCCTAGTCCCAGTCCCTGTCCCTGTCCCTGTCCCAGCTCCTGTCCCTGTCCCAGCTCCAGTCCCTGTCCCTGTTCCAGTCCCTGTCCCAATCCCAATCCCAGTCCCAGTCCCAGTCCCAGTCCCTGTTCCAGTCCCTGTCCCTGTCACAGTCCCTGTCCTCGCTGTTTGGATGAATGAAATTGAGTAAACTGTGTCCTTTGTTGCATCTCTGTTGCCCCCTGCAGGTTAAGTACTGCAGCAACGACTGTCGTCAAGCCGCATGGGGTCAGTACCACCAGGTCCTGTGCCTGGGCCCGTCCCGTGATGATCCTGATCATCCAATCAACAAGCTGCAGGATGCATGGAGGTGAGGAGCTTGCGTTCTCCCTTATAGCCAGTAACATCACTTCTGCTTTAGCTCAAAGGTGCTGCAAGCTTTGTATATATGTGTGTGTGTGTGTGTATTACACACACTTTGTTAGACGAGCACCGTACACAGTATGGGTTGTAGGCAATATGTAGTCAACATGTGGGTTTATGGAGAGTGATTGAGTGCTACAGAAATGGTTGAGGTTAAAGGTGTACAGCTCTTTAGTTATCAGGTGTTTGGAGTGCACCTAATCCATCGCCCCTTTATCAGCGTGTCAGTGGTGCAGATAGGATGTAGTTGCTACAGCGCTAGCACAGAGTGTACTGGTGTGCATGTATGCGTTATGCTGTGTGTCAGTCAGTGTTTCTGACGAGGGAGCAACCATATGCGTTCTGCTCCTGTTCCATGTGTGGCCATGTTCTGGTAGCCATATCTGCTTTAATCCCATTTCCTTTGCTTTGGAAGGTAATGAATGTTGTGTGTGTGTGTGAAGGGGTGCTGTCAATATCTGATGTTTATGCTGCCTTCACACATTTGTGTTGAAGCCTTTCTCTCCATTGCTCTTTCTACATATGCGTGGTATTCAGGAGCGTACACTATCCACCTGAAACCTCGAATATAATGTTGATGGCAAGGATGGTGGCAACTGTGAAACAGGTACTTGTGAAACGTCCTTTCTTGATTTGTAATGTTGTATTGAGATTGATGAGACAAGCGGTAGGTTTTACGGATAATCTGTAATTCCTTCGGATTTGTCTTCTAAGGCCCTTTGCTAGTTTTTTATAACTAAGAACATAGCAGGATTTGGATGGAATTCAGGAAACCTGATCATCACACTGACTGGCAGTGTGATCCACTTCTGCTCATGTACCTGTATGAGCTGGTGCTCTCCGTCTCTCGCTCCTAACAGGCTCAGGGCAAAGGTCACTGGAAGAGGCTCTTCTGCCACTTCTGCAGTCGCACCGCAAATGAGCAAGAGGAGATGGCCCACAAGCTTCTGGGAGAGAAGTTCCAGGTGGGAGTAGATGGGCACCTGTACTCTTGGGCAGATCGTGTACCTTTTCTTTGTGTGTGACGCTTTCAAAAACAACCCCTCCCCAGGGGCAGCTGGCTTCGCTGCAGAAGCTCTTCACCGTGGCGTTCTATGACGAGCACCTCAGCCAGGTGAGTGGCGAACTGTCATGCACCTGTCTTAAAAACATTTTGACCATGGCCGAATTCTGTCAAATGTTCTTCAGCACGGGATTGTGGGTATTAAAAAGATGTTGGGAGGATGACGTAATGGTAGCACCTTGGGTTAACGCACCCCTCTGCTTTGTAGTGGTTCACTCCAGATGGGTTTCGTGCGCTCTTTGCGCTTGTCGGGACCAACGGGCAAGGCATCGGCACCAGGTGAGCCACAGCTGCTTCCCTGGACTCCAGCCATCTGAATCCACCACCCAGAACAGACTGAATTCAGCACTGGATCTTTGCCAGCACATGGGAGAACAATTTGGCTTCAGACGTAATCACTAAAGCTCCTCTGACATTGTTACACGCAGATGGAATTGTATTTTTCGTCAAAAGGACGTGCAGTAGAGGTGGTGATGGATGTTGAACCATACTAATGGTGTTTATAATGGTTTATAAGAAAATGCCAATAACAGTGTATGGTTGATATGCATTTCCATTGGTGGTAATTAGCACACCAATGTGAATCTACTGCTGCTCTAAAAATTCACCTCTTGCCCTAGGTGCAAACCAATCAAAACTAATATGTAAATAGCATTCATACCTATTAATGAGACATGCCAAGAGACAGATCACTGACTAACTCCAATTGTCTTGGTGACTTCATGCCTGTCTACCGAATGTTGGCAGAGCAGCAAAGTTTGTCTGTCTAGTTTATTCCTCTGTAACACCTGAATTTTCATTACTTATGTTAAATGTTTGTGGCATTATGAGATCCTGCCTGACCAAGTCATTCTCTTCGTATACTCATGCTACTGAAGTTCATTCCAAACAGATCAAAACCAATTAATAATGTATATTTAAATATTTAAATACACGTGTTAATTAGATGAATGGATGCAGGAATTTGCTGATTGCTTGCATGTGTGACCAAACATGAGAGATGATCCAGTCCCCACAGGCTTCTTACCGGAACATTTACCATCAGACTGGTTCAGGTTGTAATTTTTGTAGAGTGGTGTTCTATCATGAATTGCTAACATGGTATGCAAATGAGGACAAAATGCAGTAACCTCATATATCAGGCAGTGGTAAAATATGCCAGCAATACGCTTTATGAATGAGGAAACGTTACCACGGCGCTGTTTGCTGTTCAAATTCAGTCTGCCAGTAAATTTTATCAATCTGGCCTATGGTGTCAACAGTTTTAATAAAATAATCAAATACAGTGCGAGCAACACGTTCAGATGTATTTGTTTCATGCCAAATGGAAAAAAATATGTATTCTTGAAAAATAGATATCACTGATGAAATTTTATGGCATAATGAATTTAAACAGGTCTTGGTAGATTCAGATTTTTGACCATATCTTACAAACGGTCTGTTTCTTTTAAAGCATGAATGAGAAATTATTTTGGGATTTTTAATCTACCATAATCTACCATAAAGGGAGCTTTTGCTTCAGTTCTAACCGCCTGTTGTTTCCCAGCTCTCTTAGCCAGTGGGTCCATGCCTGTGATGCACTGGCGCTTCCTCAGCAGCAGAGGGAGCAGCTGGATGCCTTTATTGACCAGCTATACAAGGACATCGACAAAGGTCACCATTCCTATAAACCCATTGACTAGCACACACTACTTGTGCTATAGATGTGAAGAGATTCAAGTATTTAGGGCTTTATTCACACACTTGGGCTGACATGCGGATTCGCTTTGCTGAAATGTGAAATGGGTCGGACGGATGGAAGGATTCTGTAGATTGTCATTTTCTTGCTTGTCTTACAGAAACGGGAGACTTTCTCAACTGTGAAGGCTCTGGTCTCTACCTTCTGCAAAGCTCATGTGAGAATAGAAATCTACACTAATTCGATCTCAAGTCTTTATAACTAATTTTTTATTTTGGGTCAAAAGACACTGAAAAGTCAAAAAGGAATCTGCTGTTGTCACATTTGTTGTCAAGGTAACCACAGCTGTGAGCCCAACGCAGAGGCGTCCTTCCCCGATAACAACTTCCTGCTTCACCTCAGTGCCCTGCGTGACATCAGCCCCGACGAGGTCAGACGGAGTAGCCCGTAGCCCAGGGTTCAGGGTTCAGCCCAGAGGGGTCGGGGTTCACATGCTTTGAGGTTGTCGGGTTGGAATTGCAGGAGAATCTGAGAAGCGGAGAGTTTTATGACGGCGAGGCAGAGAGAGTAAAAAAGCTCACGTCTGCCCATTTTATGCAGTTACTCGAGAACAAGAGGACTGCTATTCAGATGGTGGACATCCTATTTTCCACGCACAAGAGATCTCATAGACGATCTGTTCCAGTGGTCAATAGCCTCACTTGCAGTGAAGAACTCTTTAGTCCAAACCAGACTTGGACCACAGACAATGGTCTGGGAAACACCGTGACCATGAACGTTTCAGCTAGGGTCAACCTCTTAGTGGCGCTTGAGGAATAGCCTAAGCGAACTGATATTCTCTGCTGATGAGCAGATATATAAACCTTCGTTTTGTTTCAGATATAATCATTTTAATTCACCAGAAACAAAAAAAAAAATAGCTTGAAGAAAATATCCAATATTTCTTGACTCAGGGCAAATTAGATGTATTATTTTGCAGTGAATGGATCCAGTGTGGCAGCTGTGTATGTTTCCTCCTAACATTCCCACTCTTACTTTCCAAAATACGTGTTTCTGCACTGCCAAACTGTGACCAGAGTCTGATAAATCGCCATGGTGTTGGCTTACAACTGAGCCGTAGGTGTAGACCGCAGAGTACAGCCTTTACTGGAGTGGGATATAGTCTTGGGTAGTTATCACCTGGCACATACAACAATTGGGTTGCTGAGCTAATTGGTGAGCAGCTGGATCATTCGTCTTATTAAATCCTTTATTCTTGGCTCTCCGTAGGAAATCTGCATCAGCTACTTGGACTGTTGCCAGCGAGACAGGAGTCGCCATAGCAGGCACAGGATCCTGAGGTAAATTAACACGTCTAGCCTAAAGGTTCTCAGCTGAAGAACCACACGTTGAGCTATATTCCAGAACCTCATGTTCTTCCAGAACCACATGTTCTTCCAGTTCTTCCAACCACACGTTGAGCTATATTCCAGAACCTCATGTTCTTCCAGAACCACATGTTGAGCTATATTCCAGAACCTCATGTTCTTCCAGAACCACATGTTGAGCTATATTCCAGAACCTCATGTGGAGCCATCTTCCAGAGGAGATGAGTACTAATGCAGAGGTGGGAACACGAGCTGGGGGTTGGTACGGGCACTCTCTAACTGCTGAACTGTCATGGTGTTGGGGACCCTGGAGAGACCTTGAGAAAATGTCGAGTTATCAGCAACCATAAGAAATTGCCGTATGTGACGGGCCTGCAGCAGACACTAATGGGAACTTTTTTCCTTTTTTTTTTTTTTTTTGCGGCGTAAGCCGAGCAGACAAGATAGCTTGAAATGCCACCAAACGTGGCTTCTCCTGCTGTGTCTTCCCCATAGGGAGAACTACCTGTTTGCGTGCTCATGCCAGAGGTGCTCGGCCCAGGCGGATGACCCGGACGTGACCTCCGAGGATGAGGAGGAAGGGGAGGGAGACACGGAGGGCGATGACATGGAGGATGAGATGACGGATGTTTGACAAAAGATCGGCCGCCTACCCGACCCTCTGTGGGCTGTTTACGCTCGATCGTCTCACGTTTGAGAAAATGCTCACGTTCTTCAAGAGACCTCGCATCTCCGCATCCTTATTCATGCAGCAGATGAGAAACACGGCAGACTATGCAAACGGTCTCCTTTCTTTTTTTCTTCTTCTTCTTCTTCTCTCGAGTCCACGCGCTTGTAATTTACAGGTCTTGTCTGTTGCAGCCACGTCGCCAGACGCCTACTGACATCCTTACGTTTTTCTCCCTCGGCTCGTACGTTGCTGTCTGCTCCCCTACCCTGCTGGAGGATTTACAGCGCGGCTCAGACCGCTGTTAATCCTCGTTTACTACTAAACCCTTTGAACAAATCAGAGCCCAGGTTGAATAATGTACCTCTATGCGCAAAGGCATATTAAAAGATTTTGGCCCTTATAACATTCGATAATACAGCCTAAGGTCTTCAGTCTTCAGCACGAGAGGTGATCACTCCAGACCCCTTGGTTCTGGCAGTGCCCTTAATCTCCCTTCACCGTGTGCACGAACAAGTGAGCGCGCCCCAGGTGCACTAGGTTTATAGTTCACTCGTCTCAGTAACAGGGGCCAGATGTGGTTTACATCCGCTCGTGTGCAGTTCGACGTGGACCCCGGCTGACGGACTGTGACGCGGAAGCGAGTCGGTCCTGCTTTAGCCGCGGCCGAGCAGGTGAGCTTTGTTTGAGGGTGCTCTTTTTGACGGCGCACACGGACGGTCTGCAGTGCTGCAGGAGACGCGAAGACCCTGGCATCAGCGGCACGATATGTCCTCTGTTTGTGAAACTCGTATTCAGATGCTTTGTTCCTCTCACCGATGCTGTTCTTGACAATTCTGTAGCTGTTAACCACATGCCAAAACAATTAAACATGTTAAGGTGGTGAATATAAAATAAAACACAACTGGAGACCTTTGCAAGGCAATAATAATAATCACAGTTTGAGAGTGTTGCTACTGTTCAAGTCCAAACATCACTGGAATATTTCTGAATGTTCAGTGCTTTGGTGCATTTTATATTGCTGGAGCATTAGACTAAAAAAATTGTAATAGATTAGCATACACTACTGACAAATCCCCTCCCACGTTCTCCTTTGTTCTTTTTGTTCTGCCATCAGAGCCAGAGTTCTTGCTCAGGTTTTGTTGCCATTCCTATCGCAATGGTTTTTATTTCTATGACCAAGAGAAACACAACAGAACAGGGTTGTAGCAGCGAAAACCATATGGATCTGTTTTTGTTCTTTGTCTTCATTAAACGAGTTGGCGCGTTGCCTTGGCCCATTGTAGGCTGCAAGGAAAAGAGTAATATTAATTTCATTCAGGATGCGCGATATTCGAAACTGTTTAAAAATAGACACCGCATCAAGCCTGGCACGAGCACTTTGGATCAGCTTAAGCTGATCCCTCTGCTCGCTGTTCTGCTCGAAAGGGCTGTAGCGCGGGTTGGATGTCCGAGCGTTGAAGAGAGGACGCGTTAAGCCCATTTTACACCAGAAGCGGTGAGGCGAGAGTGGCGCGTCGCAGCTATTCCGCGACGCGTGCTCAGTCACACCGCACGCGACTCACCGCGATAATCCGCGTGTATATGGATACAGTGGGGGGAAAAAAATCGGTGACAACGGGAATGTAGATGAGGTTTACGGTAGCCTACTCCCGTGGGAACGATAATGAAATATCTTAACCACTGTGACGGTGACTGGGGTTTTTCCCTGCACGATTTCATGTAAACGGTTTCAGTTGTGAGTTTTATCATAGTTTTCATTCCAAAAGTTTAAATACTGATGAATAGTAAAAAATGTAATAAAAGTTCACTTTAGTCTAGACCTTCCTCGAGGTTTGAATTAATACTGTTGATTAAAAATATAGCCTAAGCTAGTTCTTTCTGTTTTGATTATGGGCCTAGATTGCATGATAGCGCGAAAAACACGGCTGCTTATATGCGCGCAGCAAGCGGCAAAAAAATGGATTCTACGCATATGTTTCCGCTACGCCGTGCGCGGCTCGTGTCAAATGTTGCATTGATTAAAAAGTGTGTTGCTTGCGTCAAGCGGAATGGTTATCACGACTGGTGTAAAATGGCCTTTATGAGGCGGAGGGGACAGACACCTGGGTCGCGCTGGTGAGGAACGACCCCGTGCTGCCGAGATGGGGCCACGGGACTGCGGCCGCTCCGTGTATGTTTTGGTGGCCCGGCGCG
Source organism: Brachyhypopomus occidentalis (assembly GCA_020368025.1). Taxonomy (NCBI): domain Eukaryota; kingdom Metazoa; phylum Chordata; class Actinopteri; order Gymnotiformes; family Hypopomidae; genus Brachyhypopomus; species Brachyhypopomus occidentalis. Next base: position 1,187,370 of record JAGXOD010000004.1, on the reverse strand, counting down.
CTATGAATGCCGCTACACATCGTCACCGCTTTGGGCCGGCTGGCCGGAAAAAGGGGTCAAAGAGTGCGCCCAGAGTCGCGCGGTGGAGGGGAGAAGCGAGGCCGGGGGGCTCCAGGGGACGAGGGCACAACTTGAATGAAAGACAATTATAGCCAAAGAGACAAAAGGAGTCTTTATTCTGTCAAGCCCGAAACTAGGAAGATTCAGAATTTACATTTCAAAATGAGATGTGAAAGTAATGGGGTTGTGAGTTGGGAGGGGGGGGGGGTACATTATGATCATGGCAACCTCCCGCGGAGCGACCGAAATAACACTATTTGCATCTTGTGATTAAAATGGTTGGATCTTATTTAAGCGTTTTTATGACGCTCAGATCTGTGTCTGCTGCAGCGTGCGTCGGTTCCACATCAATACGGGCTGCAGTTCAGTTGTCTACACGTCGCGCGGATGCTAACTATGGCTCTCGTTTGAGTGTTTCAATTAACTCGCGCACAGCATGTTCGCATTTGCGGTCACGTGCCACTGCATCACCTCCTGTCCCTGGGTCCGTGTTGCCCTGAAACAATAGCAATAAAGGCGAATGCAGAACCTCTTCGATTCCTTCAGACGACACGACATATGGAGCCTCACGGGCGTTTGACTGTTTTTGCTGCGCTGTGTATTGAGATGCCATGTTTTCTTCCTTCGGTTCCTTGGGTGATTTTTTGTTTGTTTGTTTGTTTGGATGGTGGAGGGGGGTTTCTGACTACTTGTCAGAAATGGTTCCAGTTACATTTCGTGCGTTGCCAGGACTTCCGACGGGTGCGCTGGACCTCAAGAAGCAATCCATGTTTCTGGACTTAAATATACAGTAATTATATAAGTAGCGCATGGTTGTTTGGATAAACGTTTTAATAATAGAAATGGTGTGAGGTGTGTTGACACTAAGTGATGCTGATGTGACAGATGGTCCTGATGCTGACTGATGCAGGCTTATTTGTGTGCCACAGTCGTCACATTTTATAGACGTCTGGACTAGCAAATTAGCAATTAGTGGTCTGGCTTGCCGAGAAGTGTTCTTAGCAGCATATGGAAGCAGTCAGGATTAAGCCATCTGGATCGCCCACCATCCCGGCTGACACACTGCCCCGTCCCCAGACCTGGGTGAAATAAACACGGCACGATCGCAGGACAAATGTCCCGCAGGACAAATGTCCTGCAGTCCAGCGACACGCTCTCATGTTCAGATGGAATGGTCCAATTTTCTGGAAAGTTCAACAAACCATTTCCCCCTAGTGCAGGTGAAATGGTGGACGTTTGTCAAACCAACATTCCCAACCAAAGGAAAAATAGACAAAACACCCATAGTGCTGTGCTCTTGCTTAAAACCTCTTCCAGGGTTTTAATGAATGCCCCGGGCAGTGGCCTCTTGGCACCTGGTAGTTAAAGCAAGTAGTGAATATGTTGAATACCAGTTACCTTGTTCTGTCCTGCATGTTTACTGGTATTCACCAGTGTACCAGTCTGCTGCTGGTATACTGGTGAATACCAGTTCTATAAACCACCACCAGTACAGAAAGCAAAACGTACACCTCATTGCTGAACTGTCTTTTATATATACAGATATTCCGAAACAACCCATGAGGTTGTAGATGTTATTTATCGCCACACGTAGTTTCTGGGTCTTGGTAATTATTCTGCTACTGTTCGGAGACCTTTGGAATATGTTGACATTTGCTAAACTTGCCCAACCCTGTCCAATTTGAGGCCCGGACAATCGAAATAAAGCAGGACTAGTCGGGTGACACGGAGCCTGCATGCGAGATGGTCCTGGGAAACCCTGATGTGGACATCAGTCCAGAAGCTTAAGTGGAGACACCAGAGGTGCGGCAGTCTCTCCAGCTGCTAGCCTCTTATCTGATCCTCTAATTCTTTGCTGCACATCCCTCGTTAGATGAAGCTAATGCTTTTTTTTCCCACTCCGCTTGGCATTTTAAACTCGGCGGCACAAAAGGACGGACAGTCTGCCATTATGCTGAACCGATGCTGTGAGGGGGGAATACTGGGTCGTCTAGCGAGATAATCCGCTAAGATAAGGCCTGTTTGGCCACAGCCCCTGCGGTGTCCGGGGGGCGAGCCATTTGATGTATGCACTTTGGACAAAAGGTCATATTCATAAAGAAGTTTTCTGAGAAATGTTTAAGGAATGCTAAAGAACGAACACGAAACCGCACTGTGACAATGGTGTGATTTTATCCGTTTCTCTTACAAGTTCCCGAGGCCTCAGACCGAGCTGACGTAGCTGACAAGTGTAATGGGTACCCCGCTGTAACAAAGAATGACTTTGCTGCTTTGTTTGCCTTCTGTGTAAACTTATTACACCCAAGGCTATTAATCCAACGCTGCAACCATTTTGTAATGAACAATCGTCCCCACTGCTGGTGAATGGGGAGTCCAGTTGATTAAAGCATTAATATTCCTTGTGGACTAACATACAGAAGCAAACAATAGTGGCATCTTATGCATGCACTATAAATGGCTCGTGTGGATTCTAAACGCTTATACTCATTAAGGGAAAAGAGTCTTTGAAAATAATGGGCAAGACTAGCATCCCACATCTTGATACCCTTCCTCTTCAAAACCGATATGCTTTTTGCGCACTGCCTGTTTTCGAATGATTAATTGGTCTTCGGTGACCTGAATTTGCTATGACTAAATGCACTGACGATCTCTTATGAAGTCACCTTAATTAGCGGTGATGGAGCTTAGTGGAAATGCCTCTGTAGCAGTGCAGACTGATGCTGAGTGCAGGGAAGGAGAAGGCAGCATTGTAATGGCCCAATAAGAGGAGTGCTCTCTGGTGATATTTAATTCTCTTTTCCAAAGGCTTTGAAACTTTATTATGCAACAGTTGAAATCCTTTTTTCTGCTTTCGGTAATGTGATATTACAGCTTTTAACGCAAGCATGCGACATGCAGACGGCAAAGCCACTTAGGCGAGCGACAGAAACAGACAGCTGTGATTATCGATGCTGGACTTGTTGAGTAAATGATTGTTTATTAGACGTAAGATCGGGTCAAACTGATCAACTGGCCTCTTTACCATGGCGATGGCGCTCAGCTGATAGAGTACGCAGTAAACTAAGAGACGCCATTGAGAGGTGAGCTGACTTTACACAGACCTGCTCGTGTTTGTGTTCGCACTTGTTTCACATTAGCTGCTATTGCTCTACCTGTCACACACGTCCAGCCCAGTAGTGCTGAGAACCTTTGGGGTTTGCTACATTACAGTAATGGCAAAGCCCTGAAGAAGACCAAACGCCATCTGGGAGTAAACCTCTTATATAAGATCAATAGATTGCCCCCCCCCCCTCTCTCCCTCTCTCTCTCTCCCTCTCTCTCTCTCTCCCTCTCTCACTGCACCCCCCCCCCCCCATCTTCCTTCTATCTCTCAGTCATTCAAGGGTTAAAGGAAACAGACCTCCCTCTGGCACGTCCTCCCAATGAGTCGGCAGCCTGAGATGAAATGGGCTGGTTCCTGGTTCCTGGGCCAGTCCAGCGCTCCTGCCTGCTTCTCCAGACCTCAGTCAGCAGCTCCGCTGTTTAAGCCTCTGTTCTTCCTGCACTGCTCCCTGCACCTCTCGTTCCATTGATTACACATAAAAAGGCCACATGGGGAGTTGCTTTCCATAAAATCTGTTTTCTGTTGGCTGGAAATAACAGCACGAGGCGCTTGTTCGTTTCCTGTACCATTTCCGTAGTTCGCAAGATGACTCCTAACGGATTACCAAAATAATGAGGTGCAAAGAAAACTTGGGCCTTGTTGCTGGAAGGATGTGTTCATGCCAGAATTGAATTGCTAGACACACACACACTTAATTATTAAATCACTCAGGGCTAACTAGATTTTTTTTTTGTGAATAGGTTAACAAATGTCTCACACTGCCAAACACAATCTTTCTGGTGTGCAGAAGTTAAATGAGTTCTCAGCAGTAAGACAGTTAGGATTACATTATCCGCACTATACGTTGTCCAGTAGCGAGGGACATTTCTATCTCTCTTTTTTTTGTCCACTTGAAAACAATCATACACAATCATGTTTACGATTACCAAGACTGACCTTTGAGGGGGGAAAAAAAATTAAGAAATAAAAAAAGAAGGCACTCCGGCACAGCTGGGCGCTACATTTATGATTTCATTAAGATCTGATCCCCACGGAGCAGACTGACACACCTGCAAGTATGCAGATGAAGTTTTTACTGAGTGCCTTTGAGTTTAATACTTTCGCAAAAGCTGAACTTGATCACAGACCCACCTTTCTTTTTTATGTAAATGCTTGACAATTATCTTGAATAAAGACTCCCTTTATTATGTTAATGAATACGACAGTGTCTGCTTCCACCTGTTGGTAGTAAAATACTGCACCCACAGTAGACATGGACCAGGAACTGTTTTGAAACAGCTCCTTGCATTGAATATTAATATATATATTACATGAGAATCAGAAGAAAACGAGATAGAGAGCTCAAGTATCTAGTTAGTGCATTCCAGACTGTTACCTGTGCTAAGGCAGCATGGAAGAGGGGGGATGTGTTTGACAGGGTTTCCGTGCTCCGCAGTTCTTTCTGTTGGTGAAATTAAAGCACATTTAAAGTTAACAGCAAAGACTGCAAGCCATTTCAGGAGTTGTCAGATCTGACCCTAATATCCCAGCATGCAGCTGAGCGGTGAGGCTAAGTGATGTGTGAAGCAGTGTGCCAGGAGAGGCTCACCCTAACTCAATCCACACCTTATTAAAATTGTTGTTTCCCCTCATTTGTAATCACACGCGGCACCTCGTCTCTGACAGCCTTACTGAGAAACTCCTCTCCAGAATCTCCGCGGACTTAAACACTCCTGTGGGAGCCATCACTTCCGCTTTATAAATCTTCTGTTCTGAAAAGGGTAAACCGTGCGGGTCCTGGATGAATTTGTGCATTAAATGTTTACTCGAAGAATAGCTGGTTTGGATAACGGTAGCGTTTAATACAACAGTTCGTTTGTGGGATTACTTGTATTTGCTGTAGGACATCCAGGCCGTGTGGAGATATCCAAGCGTTGGCGTCCGCTTCCATGGCCTCTAGAGTGCACGTTGGCTCACGCTCAGGTGCTCGTGTCAGAGGGTTTTATTCAATTCTCACTCCATTTGCTGAAGAATCTTCACTGTGAACCTCCCCATGGAAGCCTCTCCCCCTGTCCCAGCCTCACGTGAAGCGATAATCTCCGGCAGTGTGATTAAAGCACCGACTGTGCGGCACACGCGCCGACCCAGCCGGTCCCCACGTGACCCGTGCGGCACACGCGGGCTGCCCAGGAAACGTTTGACTTTTATTTGCTATAAACCTGTTTAGTGTGCGAGCGTATAATGCAGGCAGGGTGACTGATGCTTGCGTTGAATAAGAGAGCTGTATGACTCTTTATGAAGTCGGCCATGATCCTCTGGTATTGAACCCCCACCCCCCACCCGACCTTTTCTCCCCACTTATTACTTCCTGTCTCTGTGTAGAAGACATTAAATTCACTCCAGTACTTAGCAGGCTAGGGTTCATCAGCAGCTGCTACACTGGCCACACTGCACAGTGACTGGTGGCTTTTTCCTGAGAGGCCCCTCAGGGCCAAACGCTTATTGCATGGGTGGCTTTTCCTGGACCAAATGGTCACCTTTGAGACCATGTGGGTTCTTTAGAAATGGACTCCTTAATGGGTCATGTGTGCCTTTACGCTCTGCTCACCATTCAGCGTCTACAATAACCATTTAGTGTCTGCAGTGTTTAAATAGTGTTTTCCGTTACCAGAATGTCTTTTCGAACTACAATGGAATATAGTTTTAGATCTTAGATCATTCAGTTTGAAAGTTTATTTGCCAAAGAACATGTCAAAAGGTCTATTTTGTGGCCAAATAATAATTCCATTTTCAATCTCTGACCTCAAGAGAGGGCCTTACTGAGAAACTTCTCTCCAGAATTCAGTTTAAAGAGTAATTCAGCCTCTTCCAACCCCAGAATGGAGCCATTGGAGTGAACATGAGGCACACACTCACTGGGCTTCACACTGTGTGGACGGCTGACCCTTTGAGCCACAGGGTGCAGGGGTGGAGGAGGGTGTGAGAGGGAGGGGGGTGGGTGTGGGGGGCAGTGTGATTCAGCAGACCCTTTGGGGCATGGCTTTGTTGGCAGGCGGCTTGCTTAGACAGTTTGGACCCCCTCCCTCAGTGCTGGAGCAAAAGAGCACGCTCAGGAAACCACTGAATTATAGATGCAGAAACAGGAAATTCCTCCACCCCTCAGCTACTGTCATTCAGCGCATGACCTTTGACCTAATCAATTAGCCCAACCAGAAGCATGTGGCAGGGATGTGGCAGGGCTCCTCAGGCTGCTGAACACAGCTTCAGATTTATGAGAGACTCCTGCCCCTCTCAGGACGAACCTGGAGAGCTGGGTGGCCAAATAGAACAGCACAGCCTGTTGGCAAATTCCATGGCACATCTCACACAAAATTGGATTGATTATGTCTTCATTTTTTCAAAATTTGCATTAAAGTTACTCGGTGTAGGCCTTGAGCGTTAGGACGAAATTGGTTGTTTAATTGAGCATATCATGAATGCAGCAGTAGATGACCAATTAATGTAATTATTCAGGACATTCCCAAGCAGAGTTCATCAGAATTTCCGAAAAAGCTCTTTAATTGAATTAGAAAACACGTCGATACTTGAATCCTGGTTTTAGAGGCTGAAGTCTAAGTGTGGTCTTCAGTTTAGATAAGGTTGAGGAAGCAGCTGCTCAGCAATGCAAAGGGCCACAATCGCAGCCCTGCACAGACCCCATGTGGGCACTGCTCCTCCCCAGCCCAGAGGCTAAGGTTGCTAGTCTCATTTAACAACAAAACAAGCTAACTGAGACTCTGTAGTCTCTGTAGCTAACTGAATCTTTGTGCATGAATTGAGAGATACATTGTTGACCAATCACTATCAGTGGAATTTAAATGGTCTGTGGTCCCAGAGCCTCTTAATATCACAGCAGAGGAACAGGTTCTGCACAACAGTACAATGCACCATGTGGTCATGCCGAAATACCCCATAATAGTCTTTAATGGAGACTCCTTAGACAAAAGGAAGACAAAAGGAAAACCATGTAACCGTGGTTACACATGATCAAAGGTGCCCCGATTCATGGGTCAACATGAAGCACAGTGTTGGCACGGAGACGAACAATGAAGTCAGTGATGTAATTTTTTACCTTCCAAATGATTCCTTAGAATAGCAGCAAAGAAACACGCCATATGTAATGAATGAGAGGTGAGTTGGGCCAACATGGACGGACATATCACAGCTTTAGGCCTCTCTGCTCAGCAGTGTGAGGAGGACCATTCTGATCCAGACTCTACTGGATATCCCATAATTATGCCAGTCAGCTTTGACTGGAGTTCTTCTTTCCTGTGCCAGCTCTCTGATCATTCGCTTCAGGTCGCCTTATGCAGTGGGGAAACTCTCAAAAACTAATTGGTTGTATCCAAAGGTCATTTTAGTTAGTCCTTGAACGTGTGGCAACGCTTTAGTATTTGACATTTGATACTGAAAATGTCTTCAGCCTTTTTCGAGTAGGCTCGGCCGTTTTTCAAGTTTTGAAGCTGTCAGAACTCGAAGGAACTCAACTGTTTTGTCGGTCTGTTTTTCTTTGGTGTCTCTGGTGTCTTCACACCGATCACGGACCCAGGGTACCCTGTGGGGAACGGGGTATCCTCCTTGCTGTGCCTGTACTGGGTACAGAGAGGGAACCCCTATCACCCACCCTATTCACAGTCATGTACCCTGTTCTGGAGACAGTATTACATGCATGATTACAGCATTATATATGAACTGGAATTGCCAGAATTCCACCCAGCACAACCAGATTTCCAGGGACTGGTACTTTCACCAATTATTTATTTAAACATCATGAGACTGACACCACAAGTATATTGCCTTATTATTTATGGCGTCTCTTAGTCGAAGAGAGCGTTGTTATAATGCAGGACCCGCAGGGCCCAGAGATAGAGATCTAATGAACTCATTCTGACCTCCCCTCATTCATCCTGCACTTGTTTCTGATATTGATTCACCTGGATGTGCGGCCTGAGACACTTTTTTTAATATTTGCTCTGGTAAACCAACACGAACACTCCATTACGGAAGCTGTTAGTAACGGGCAGCATGCGCTCCGTGGCCTGTACCTGCGAGATACCCTGCTTTAACTTCAAGATGCCAAATACCATTGTTGCTAGGCATCTATCTCCATAGTCACCCGGGCATTTTAATGGCCTCCTAGATATTTAATGAAGCTAGCTATGGGATGGCGTGGCGGTGGTGTTGGTTGGGGGGGGTGGGGGGGGGGGGTTGTTGAGGATTAAAATGACATGCTTGGAATGATGAAATGACTATTGCAATGTAAAGGAAAGAAAAAATTCAGGGAATAATGCATTAGCTGGGTTGATGTGTCAAGGTACAGCAGGGCACCTGGGTAGGTCCGCACACAGGACAAGGTTCACGAACGCACTCTTACATATTATAGAAATGTTGTGGGAAGCCAAACTATTATTGGTAAGCTCCCCGGCACATGGTTTGTTAATCAGAGGCTTCTGTAAACATACTGATGAGCAAACCTCTGTTTGGGCACTTTGTGTCAGCCTCTCCAGGATGGCAGACTCATTATAAAATGCAAATGCATCTTTCTTCTTAAGACACCACTGCTCTTGTCTCGTTGGCTCACTCTTGAGTCTATTAAAGACAGCAATCTGGAAAACAAAGAGCGAATAAATGACATTTGGAAGTGATGTGGCACATGAAATATCAATAGTTTTGATATGAAAGAACGAGAGAAAGTTCCTATGGGATTTATTTAATGGACGCGTTGCTGAGAGAGAAGGGGTGGGTATTTTTATAAACATTTATTAAAAAAAAACGTTTTAAAGGTTTGGACTCCACATTCGCCTGTCGCTGTGTCACTGTGGTCCTGACGCTTGCTTTGCCCTGAGCTGTCTTGATCAGCAGTTCCCTCATGACCTTTGACACTACAAGCTGCTCTTCTGTAATTTGGGTAATTGTGCCTCCCGCTCCCCTCCAGCGCACACACACGCACGCACGCACACACACACACACACACACACACACACACACTCACACTCGTTCCCCGCCTGACACAGCTGTGAACCCAATTCCGGGTCAAGTCAGTGTTGTGAAGTCAGTTATCTGCAGACACAATAGCACAAGCTGTAAGGATGCAGTACATCCTGCAGCCTCTGAGCTCTCATGCACCCGCTACAGCGAATAGCAAATGCAACAGTGCTTTGGGCAGCATGGACACTGGGCTCTGGTGCGGTTCAGGGTCATGACCCCGTGTGCTGCATGCAACGCTTTAACCCGCCGCATACATCACGGCCTTTAAGCCACGGGCCGCTGTTGACTCAGGTGCCATCGGATTCTTTTTGGCCACCAGGGCGGCGGGTGATAGATGTTTGAGCGTAACCTTTTCACCCCTAGAAGACGCTGAGGGCCCCGTCCGAAAACACGGAGACTGATGGCTTTATGAATTCACTCCACAACGGCACCCGGAGAGTCAGATCTACCGCTGGGCTGGTGCGGCAGTTAATCTCTCGTTTCAGGGGTGGTAATGGATGAAATCTGAAGTATCATCTGAAGAGAGGGAGAAACTTTAGAGGCGCTCGTGAACCTGAGATACAGCGGCGTGAAGGGAGACGATGCTGCTGTGTTTTACGCCCGCTCTTCAGACGAGTCGGTGAGGGATTTGGCGTGCAGCGCCGGGAGACGCAGCTAAGTGGCTGTCTGCTTGTTTTATGATTACGTGCGTCACACTCTTCCCCTCTACGTACCGTGTGTGTGCGGCGAGGTGTGTACTGCGTGTACCTGTGGATTTGAAATTTGAACGTGCGTGTGTGTGTGTGTGTGTGAAGTACATGCCAGTGTGTTTGTGCACCTATGCCTGTGCAAGTGTGTGTGTGTGTGTCTGCATAGAAGTGTTTACAGATGTCTGAATGTGTGCAAACTATATTTAAGGACAGACAGATCCCAGCCACTGTAACTTAACCTAAGACATCCAGTAGGGTGCGTGCAGGAATGATGTCGCGGTGCGTGTGAAGGAGTTGACTACACACCCAGGAACCCAGCATGGAGTCTCCTGGAAGCAGGTGCTCCATGTCCTCTCCTGGAGTCCAGCTAAGATGCGTGAAGATCCCACATTACAGAGTCATGACCTTCTGGCTTACACAGGACCGTAAGGGACACAATGGGGCTTTATTTTCCCTCCAAGACTTATTCGCCACTCGCTGCACAACGTGCAGGCAAAAACATGAAATTCATTCTCGCCATGTTGTTTGATTGGCAGATAATTTAGGGGAAAATGTTTATGTAAGTGAGGCCAGCCATCTGCAGAGTGATTTCTGATTGTTTTCTTTTCATACAGTCAGCAGCACCATTGCAGAAAGCGTTGATAAAAAAAATGTTAAAGGCATTTTCCACCGTGCACAAGGGGAGGTCGGAAGGCTGTGTGTGTGTGTGTGTAAGTGATCCTTTACTATGACAAAATCACCATGGGACACCCTGTGAAACAGTCCAACCACTTGGGGTATTATGAAGTGCTGATGAATGTGTGTGTGTCCACGCCTATATCCACATGGTGAAAGTGCGGCTTACGAGTTGGCTTTGATGTAATTATTTTCCCTCTAGACCTGCTGGGGTATATCAGTGCAGTGTTTACAAATGTAGTGTTCCACCAGTTCTGCTCAGTGACCCATTTCTCATAGGGTTTGTAGCGTTGAGATCATTCTAATTTTTTAGAGAGAGAGCATTCGTAGCGATGCTAACTCCATCTTGTAATAATCTTTGTGCTTTATGACTTTTGGGAAACATACTCCTTGTCCAGTTAACCGTAACAAGCCATATTTAGCTATTTATATCTAACTTTTATAATAAAAAGGTTAACGATGAGGGGAAAGATGGCATTTCAAGAATTACTATGAATAATTTTGGCTTTTTCATGCTTGCCCTCGTAGGTATTATCTAATACATTATTAATTATTATTATCTAATACAGGCAGAATGGCTCCGCGTCCCCTTAGCGGTTCTTGTCATGCCATGAGGTCTTGCACCTGGATACACACGCTCTTCATCTGGCTTTTGTCGAGCCTGGAGTGGAAGTGACCCAGGGCAGGGCAGGTCAGAGCCGAAAGCAGAGACAGCAGCGGCACGGTGACACACAACCCCCCCACCCCCCCACACACACACACCACACCCACACCGCGGACAAAACCAGGCCCCTGCGAGTCATTCTGGAACCACGCCGAGGTCGCTGCTCCCTTGCAGTGTTTACAAATTCTGATATACATTACAAAAAAAATGGGCTGGGGAGAAAGATCCGGAAGGTGTTTTTAAATAATTCATCTAATATGCTCGGAGCTCGCAGAGTTTGATGTCACGGAGCCTTGCTGCCCAGCTAGTGATGTCCACTTATGTTTACGTGGCTGTGCGGAGTTCCCATGGATGTGAGTGGACTTTGCAAAAGCAGACCTAGCCCAGCAAGGCGCGGTATTTGGAGATTGTTTTGTCTAATAGTAATCATAACATGCTGACTCTTTAGGAAACCTGAGATCCTTGATGTATAAAAAGGGTCGTTGCATTTAATTTTTTAACATAATTTTGCTTGCTAGAAATAAAAGGTGTGGAGCATGCCTTTGGGAGGAGACTGTGTAGTGACGAGGTGTTGTGGAACTCCAGTCTGGGCAGGAACCGTGAGAACTTCAGCTGGAGTTGAAGGCAGAGCTTCTGCTTTGAATCAGCAGCCCCCCCACCACCACCACCACCACCACCACCCCCCCCCCCCACCCCTAAGCCCCCTGGCTGCCCCAAAGAGCCAGTGAAGAGGTGCAGGAGATGAGGAGGAGATGGAGGGGGTGGAGATGGAGTGGGTGGAAATGGAGGGCTGTGTCACAGGGAGCAGAAGTGAGACTTGTAGGAAGTGTGCTTAGAGTCAGGACTCTCGGACTCCTTCAGTTATTGCACAGACTCATTTTGCAAGTAGGAAAGAGAAAAACTACATTGGTGTTCCAATAGCAGAGGAAAATAAAAAAGTCACATGCCATTGACAGCTGCAGTGCTGAGATGGGAAATGACACGTTATTACCTGATCAGTCTTCAAACATATTGAACTATAAAAGTCTCCCCCATTCTGTTCACACTCTCAGTCCAGGAGCCCTGCAGCTCTCGTGGCTTTGAGGAAGCTCTCGTCTCCCCTACAGCCGGGAGCAGAACGCCATCCTGCACACGGCCCCTTTTCATTTTCAAGTAGTCGCTGGTATTTCTTCTGCCCTCTTACATCCTGATGCTGCGCCCAACATCAAAACCCCCACCCGCCACCACCACCACCACCACCACCACCACCTTCTTTCATGTCTCCTGCCAGTCAGAGATCCCACCTTCTTAAGATCCATCCAATTTGCTAGATGTCTCAGACTCCATTCTCCTCTCCTCAGAAACAACTTCTGTCACCCAGCGAGTGCGGAGCTACATCCGCACGACAGTTCAGATTCAAAGCCGAGAGGCTCCTCATTCTCGTTCACATCTGGGCCCAGGAGGGTCGGTGGCCGGGCCGGATCCTGTAATCTTGCACCTCAGAGCACGGGCAGCAGTGAGTCACGGCCAAAGCTCGATCCTCCCTGTAATCCTCTAATGACAGAGAGCTCATGCAATCACTTCCTCCGAGCCACTGCTGTTGTGCTGTTGGCATGATTAGATTAGCGAGGGTAAACAGTCCTGTATTGTTTGAGCTCACTTAAGAAAGAGGCTTTGTAACAGTCCGTGTTTTTACAGTGGGCTAGTCATATGTTTTGCATTTAACTTAATTCGAGTTAATAGATTTAGAGGATACATTACATATAATGTATGTGTATATATGCATATATATACATACATATATTTTCTGGATAAGATGAATATTGTTTAAAACCACAAACACTGCTAAGCAAAACAGTTCAATAATACAAAGTCATTTTGTGATCTGTTTGAAGTGCATTGTGAAAACCAGGCTAGGAGTCGTGTACTGGAATAGCTGACAGGTAGGTGCTGTTCGTGGTTAACATATGCTGTCGTTTGACACTGTGTTTGGTGCAGGGATGGGCAATAGAGGAATGGGTGCAGAGAGCTCTGTTTCCAGTGCTCCCCGCTGCGCATTACATTTACGGCATTTCGCAGATGCATGTTGTGTGTGTGTGTGTGTGTGCGTGTGTGGCATTCTGGGAACACCACAGACATCTGAATTAAACATGGTGTTTCATGCAGAAGAGCTTAAACGTGGGGTGAAATATAATGGTTGGATGAAGAATATCAAATCACAACAAATATTTGAAAGAAGTGGCAGTGTTTCAAACAGGCTCCTTCCAAACCGGACATCACCAAAAGACCAGGATGTAAACATTTACAGACCAGCATAACCTTGGTGTACCAAGGGCCGTCTGCTGGGGACATCCTCCATACACGCACACGTGGGGCACAAATGCCTGTTTGTTCTGCTTATGTCACCCAGGTTTAACCTCTCAGGGCACAGCACAGGCCTACGAGTTGAGCACCTATCTTCTGTCTACTATGGCATTGAGGGTTTCCACATGTTCAGCAGAGAACATCTGAGCTCCAGGGACCAGACAGATATTCGGCAGGCTTTTAAGACGCATTAAAACTGGGGGAGGGGGACTGGGATGTGGTCAGAGGCCAGAGCCCCCCCCCACCCTCAACAAAACGCACCCTGCGGCCTGGATGGGGATTCAGACATTGTCATGTCCTGGACACGGCCATGGAACAGTGCCAGGACACACTACAGTGCCCCAAAGAAGGGAAAACCCATATTTCAAGTTGGCATTAGTGCCAGAAGGGTATTTCATAAGGATATTTCAGGGTTTTTCAGAAGGGTATTTAAGAAGGGTTTTTCAGGGGTATCTCAGAAGGGTATTTCATAAAGGTATTTCAGGGGTATTTATTCCAAGCTGCCAATAACAATGCCTGCTTCTGAGATTTAAAAATATTTTACTAGTGTGTGTGGCTTTAAACAGTACATCAGAGTTTGTAGTTTGATATCTTTGAATCTCTGTGTTCCTGAGCTCATTGCTGTACAAAACTGAGTCATGTTAGTTAACGAGGAGCAAAGCGAAAGGTTACCTACCTAAACTCAAAATCCCCATGCCATACAACAGGCTAATCAAATCCTGATCCACTTTAGATTTCATTTAAGCTTTGCCATATGAGTGAACATTAGTTGAACGTGTCAGTTGAATCAAATCATTAGGACACTGTATTGTAATGCTCGCGCACACTAAGCTCATTGGCGCACGCTATTAACAATGGGCTGATTGGAACTGACACGTGAACGCGAGAAACTTATCTATAGGAGCACGAGTCCCTATGATCTCGCGTCATAATCAAGAAAAGCTTTGTCCCTCGGTATGAACGCAAATCACATATCCCGACTGTAGCCTGAACCAGCCTACTTCGCCAGGTGTCAATTTCGATCTTGGGAATCTCATTAAATGCCTTCAGCGTTTGTCGCGCAAGCTGCTGATGTCTCTCTTTAGCGCCTTTTCATGATGATTAGGCTATAATTTAAAGACTCTAAAGATGCATTGAACAGCAAATGTACTCAACACGTCCGCTCCTGCCGTTTCTACGTATGAGACGTGGGAAAAGAAGAGCGCTAAGTGCGTGGACAAAAAAAACACGCCTCATCTGGAGCTACTGCGCTTTTTGCTGAATTTTAGAATCCAAAACCATCCACAGTTTGTCCAGTCCTAGCCCGCAGTTTGGGCGAACACTTTCACTCGACGCCACTCTACCTGACACGCTCGCTCGCTCGCTCGCTCGCTCGTTCACTCTCTCGGTCTCCCTCTCTTCGAATCTCACCCTCTCACGTGCATTCACGCTCTCCGAGCTCCCAGTCTCTGACGCTCCAACAGTTTCTTTCTCCGCGGAGTTTGAAGGGACCTGTGGTATGATCACTAGTATGTTCCAGGACGCGGACAAATATTAGAGTAGGCTTACCGGACACTGCTTTCCCTGACCAAGGACAACTTTCACTAAAACCTGAATTCCAAATATTGCGGCATAGAACATAATTAGCTGTTAATTTTATTTGTATGTTATCACCGATCCTTTTTTTACGCCAACCTATATTAAAGCATTTGGAATTTTTCCTAGTGTCGTTTTGCGTCACATTTTGATATGTGTTCTGCACGGGCGAGGAAATCATACTTCACATGGTAACATCAGATATATGAACAAAGCAGTTCTGCGATATTCGGAATTAGATCTCTTCAGAAATTATAAAGAAATGGACCTTATCAGCATTTATTTCATTCATCTGTTTTTTTCAGGTAAGTGACCCTCGTTCAATTTGTTCTCATGATTTTAAGTACGCTATGACTTAAACTACAACTGGAACATCGTGAAAATAATGAAGTTGTCTCGTGCAGGACTTGTAGGAGGGTTGACATCAATCAGACTTTTAAGGTTGCAGGTTGAATCTACATTTGTGAAACACATACTTTTAGAAATCTGAGTTGAATTATTCATGAAAATTAATTGATCAGTACCCACGACGCACGAACTGCGAGTCTGGTGATCACCCAGTTTGTGCCATACCAACATCATAGTTTACCTGTCCTGACATGGTATTAGTAAAGACGTCCAGCTAAGTTGGCGGTGAGGATATGACTGTCCTTTTGCACGAATTTTGGCGGAAAACAAGTTTGAATACGCTGTAATTTGGTTTTGGCACATCGAAGAGTTATTGGGTGTTAACTGCTTTTATTGCAAGAATAACTTCGTTTGTTAAAGAGTGTATTGTAACATAAACACACAGGTCATGCAGGTCGTTAGTATTTGGTTATAGATTTTCAGGTAAGCTGCATGCACTACACTTCGATTTTCAATGGATCAGTGTAATATGAGCCCACTGAATGAGCAGCTTCACACCGGCTAGAGGGTTATCTCAGCACTCAGACTGACCTGAAACGAATGAGTATGTGGTGTGAGCTGATTGGATCATTAATTTCATAAATGTTTCTGTTGGATCTGTATTTTAATTAGACTTTTAGATAACTGTGTGTATGTGTGTGTGTGTGTGTGTGTGAAATTTGAAATCGAAATTTGCTAATGATAAATAATTAATGCATATTTCTTTGTTATTTTTGACATCCATTAAAATCATGGATGGTTTTGAATAATTAAGAAACCATGTTGTGGGCTTCCTTCACAACTTATTTCACTAAGGATTTAAATACTGCATAATACACATGCAAATTTTGGTCATGAAAGTCAAAGTACAGCTATTAACCTTGTAAAAAAGTCAAACAATCAAATAGTTCAATCAGTTTGCTTCAAGGAGTCATGAGGTATCCATATCTGATATTTTAAGTAGAAGTTGTAAATATTGAACATTGTTGTGAATATTGAAGTCAAGTTCTAAGCATAACGATGACGACAGATTGGCACTGCAGTGTTCTCAGTAGAAGGGGAAGGTACGACTGCTCTGAAGGCTTTTCTTCTACAGAGAAGACATTGATCTTCTGACGAGTATCTTCACACAGTTGACTTTTTAATTGGTAACACCCATGTGCATGTTTATTCAGTGTTAGACCAAACCTGTGGAAAATGACAAAAGAGAAAGCTCACGTGATTCTGTCATGAGGAGAATGAATAAATGTTTGCATTAACAGCAGATTTAATAACGAGGTTTTGAACCTTTGGAATAGCTACTAACTGGCTGAGAGGAACTCACAAGAACATTTGGTTCCTGATTACACACAGAGTAAGGTGCTGAGAAAGAAAACTTGAAGCATCACATCAAGATATTTCTTTCATTTTAGAGTCATGGCCTCAAAATAAACTCAAAGATGCTTCTCCACACCAGCAGGCCTGTTGGAAGGTATACAGGAACAAAGTCCTATTTCACAATCCAGCTGTTTGTTACAGCCTTGAACAATGTACATATAGTCTTAATGAAATTATTCTTGGAGGAGTTTGCTACATGAAGCAATAAAAACTGGAATGCCAATAATTATGAAGCCATGTAATATATCTTAGCAATGAATTATTTGTTTTCTACAATATAATTTTTCTTCATTTTCATGAAATGGGGTAAATAATTCAGGTTCTGAATGTATATGTGCTCTGTAACTTGTTTTTTATAATATTCTTGGCTTTCCGCTACATTCTGTAATTGTGTCCCTGAGCAAGGCAGGTCCTTCAGTTGAGATGAAAAGATTATTTTGAGAACTTTTTGGTGCTTTTCCACATCTGATCCTTTTTTCTGAACTGAAACTCTAGGAAAGAAAAAAAAGACTTTATAGGGACAGGCTTGAAATCTGACACAAATCTGCCGAAGACTTTGTCCTTTAAACACCTGCCCATAGTGTGACGATTTTTTCATCTGAAAATCCACCACATGCTCTGTCTTTGTATTTTAGGTTACAGAGTTGCAGTGAGTTGGGGTGCTGCATTACCATGTAATTTATTCAACTCAAAATCTTTGGCATGGCAAAGATTTGTCTCTGATATCCAGTAGTACTTTGTAGTACTGCTGAAGTTGGGTAGAGCTTCATATCAGCCCTAAAATCACCACGAAATGAGCTGAACTTACAAAGTCATAAACAAAACAAAAAAACAAACAAACAAAAGACACAAAGACAGCAATAACTTTGGTGGACCAACCCTGCATATGGAGTTGGAAGTTAATGCTTACCTAATGTAATATTTAAGACACTTAGTCTAGAGGTAATTCCTTTTACCAGAGAAGACAGAAAAACAGCTACTTCCCCACTGATTAGATGAGCCAGGAGTCGATTTGAGCTCAAAGAACCTGTGAAGCAGAAAGTCCATCCGTGTCCATTAGCCAAATGAATGACTGACATATGTTAATTCTGACCTTGCTATGTCATTAATTTTATTGACATGGCAACTACACCAGTATCGACAGCTTCCTGTAGCAGTCTAGCCTGACTTACTTCTGCACGGTCTACATAACATTTTTATGGATCACCGTTTTGGCAGGGGAGCAGTCACTCTTTTAAGAATAATATGAATATAATATGTTACCTCAGAGTAAATGCATTGACGGAAATTTTAAAGAAGAAATAATCGCAAAAACTCGCAACTTTGAAGTTTCTCCTGAATTTTCATGCATAGCAACTACAGATGCATTGGGAACTGTGAGGAAATACAGGATATAGGACAAGACCCACAAGCCCAAGACCTAAATTCCACAAGTATGTCCTCTGCTTGGTTTGATGTCTTGAACATCACTTTCATGTTAAATGCAAGAGTTCGCTTGCGTTTCCTTCTGTCAGTCTGCACATGGAGAAGGTGGACAGAAGAGCGATTACCAGCTGAGGAGACGAGGTCTAGCCATTGCTTCACATGTGTGGGTGACACCAGGGTCAAGATCGAAGTCCAGGAGGTGCAAACCTTCACTAATCATCTCAGTGGACATCTCAGTGGACATCTCAGTGGACATCTCCATCGAGTTCACATTGAAAGATGCACAAATCAACAAACTGGTCTTTCTAGATTGTGCAGAACATTAAAGAGGGTAGTAACTCAGTACGGAGTTCTGCAGGAAGTCTGTTCTTACCAACTGCAAGTTGTTGTTTGATTCCAGCCACCTTCTGGCACACAAGCAGACAAGATATTAGAACTCTACACAACTTGGCTGAGAATATGCCATCCAGGACTGAGTCCAAACATGAGGAAAGCAGACCTCTCAGAGAAGCATTGGAAGCTTGTGATTACCAGGACTGGGCCCCTTTGGCAAAACCTCCTGCAGAAAGCAGCAGGACTGTCACCCTGACAGGCCACGCGAGAGGCAGAGCAGACGGAGCAGCAGAGCAGGACGAACAGGCGAGAAACGTCCCTGCACGCCTGGAGCGTCTGAGACACTCCGCACGCCCCTCAATAAATTGCGGATTCTGGCATATTTAAAATGCAGCAATATAACACGACAGGAACCTGTACAATCAAAGACCATGCAGCTAAGGCATGATGGGGGGGGGGAGCTCAGACAAATACAAACAGCAGGTCTGGACTCAGTACCTACGTCTGAAGAACAAAGGAGAGTCCTTTGACGACAAGAATGCAAACATTTTGGATTGAGTAGAGGATCGGTTCACACGGAGGAGGTCACTCAAGACGTCATCCTGGTTGAGGTGTGACGCCCAAACTTGCTCAACATGGTGACCACAGTAGTTTCATACGGGCTCAGGACTCAGGACTGTATGACAGTAACATGCTCCTTGACATTGCTCATGTGAATCCTTCACACCACCGACTCCGCCCATGTTCCAACATCGCACGGGATCTGATTAAGCCCTTTAGACAAGTGGCAAACCAGCTCATATATTACACCAGACACCTCGACTTACTACTGCTGAACAAATTTCAAGACCTGCATAAACACTTCATATACACTGAGAGACCACTGGGAAAAAATATCGTCTTGCATATTATGTTATTATGTGTTCCGCCAAAGAAAACACACACACACACACAGACACACACATACAAACATATATATATATATATATATATATATATATATATATATATATATATATATATATATATATATATATATATATATATATATATATATATAGAGAGAGAGAGAGAGAGAGAGAGAGGAGGGAGAGAGAGATGAATTTATTAAATATTAATTCCTTCCATATACTAACAAGCCAGAGGTGACTTAAGTGACTCACACACTTACACGCTTTCTTTTAATGAACATGGCTTTGAAAAACTTGGGTTTAACATGTTATTCTTCTGTACTGTCCTATGAGGAAGGCGTGCTTGGAAATGACTATGCTTGAAACCAGGTGTATTAGAGGCCCTGCATGCTTCCTTCATCTTTATGCTGCACTATGTTCTACGTTTGAGTACAGTGAGACCTATACTGCATTACCATGTGGTTCCCACACCAGCCCTGTTTTAAAGACTTAACGTCCAGACACCACACGCTTATCTACATGGCAACCGTGTAGAGGAGTACAGTGTGATGCACCATCTGCAGCGTCACATGCTAATGAACCAAATGCATGCACATACAGTGAGACCTTGTGGGACTTTTGTTTAAATTATTTGGCAACCTGCTGTAGTTAATCACAGTCAGGCCACTGCCATTTCATATGAAGGACTCTTAAGCTTAAGGTGAATGCGGTGAATATTAATGGTCCACTTTACATGGATAAGACATGATCCCTGGTGGCACTGAATCCAGGGACCTTTTCAATTTGAAACTTGGTGATAACAATGCACTGCTATGTGAGATATATTCAAAAAAGGAAAAAAAAGACTAAACCATAAAGGTGAAAATGAAGTGGCTGCAAAAAAAAAAAAAAAGAAAAATTCTCCCACATCTGCATCGGAGCCTCCGATGTGTCTGATAGCCCACGCTAACGGCAGCAGCCGCTCTCTATGGCCTCTTATTAACAACCATAGAAACCAAAGGAGCATCAGGACTAAAGATCGTGTTCCTTTACAATCACATTGTAGTGGCGTCCTTGTCCTCACCTTTTATACGCAGTTCATTGTGATGTGTATCGCTGGGCTGGAGTGATAAGCAGAGAGAGGGAGCGTGAACGTTATCAGCAGGTGTGTTTTGGCAGCCCTGAGAAGAACGCCTCATGGATCTCATCTGAAACCGAGATCACTCATAATAAAGGGCTTATCAGGGATGACATGTTCTTCAGTCGGCACAGCCATTAGAATCGCATTACCGTTGGGAGAATATATCACTTAGTCTTCATAACAGGGACATATTCATATGGATCCTAACCTGTGACCTCTAACTGTTAGGACCCATTATGCACAAAGTTAACTGTCATTCTGTTGTCATTTGGAGAAGTATCAAGTTATCATTGTTCTTCTATTATTATTTTTTGAAAAATCAGAATCCTTTATTTCATTCTACCACACCGGCTGACTCATTTAACTGTTATGATTCCTGATTGAGAATGTCACTGATATAGTTAGGCCCTTTCTTCTTTCATTGACTTTCTCAATCCACTTCTGATTTAGAACATGGAATCAAAGCCTTCGAACAGCAGGTCTGCTTTTAGACTTAATGGAGTCTGACCATACTGTTGGGCCTGGCAGAGAGGTGTATTAAAGCCATAGGGACCCAGTGCCTCGTGATGTGTGCTACCTGGCTGGCTCTGCTACCTCGTTTCTCATGACATATTCAGGGCCTTTAAAATTGTCCTCATGTTTAATTATAGATGCCTTAAACCTAGCAGTTGAATAGGCCCTTTGCCATTCATCTAATGTCAGTCAGTTTGATGGTTTTGACCTTTTATCCTGACATTATTCAATATCGCACATAGTCATCTGCCTACAATATTAAACCATAATAGCTCCAAACAGTACATAATGTAAGGAGTAAGATGGAGTCACAGTTGAGAGAAGTCTAGGGTTCCTTGGTCTGGATTAATCTCGATGACAGGTCATTTTAAAATGGTCACTGAGCAGTGAGCTGGAAATTACCCCTACAAACCGAAACAGTGCTCGCAATAGTGAAGGCATTTGGGTGGGATGAAAGCTGGGCCTCTTTCCCACCAGCCCTGTTAAGAAATGCAGGGGATGGCTTCAGGGTTCGAGGACTACGGTGTCCTCTAAGGGCCAAACAGAGGCTCATTAGCTGAGCGACTGTTGACAGTTACCCAAGAAAAACAAATGTGTGTGTGTGTGTCAGAGAGAAATAGGAAGCAGAGCTGGTTTCTTCTGCTGGATAGGCGCAGTGCATCTGTGACCCAACTTCAAATAGATGGTTTTAGCTGCTCCAAAGGGCAAGTGGCAGTTTAACAAGAACAAACAGCCATGTGTGGCAGCAGTGAGCTGCCATCTTTGTCTGCGTGGTGAACACAGGGAGGCTTATGTATTTCCTCCAGTTCCTTCATGGGATGTTTGGGTTTATGCAGTGTGCCAAGCAGTCCAGTCCCCTCCTGTCTCCTCCCTGGGTCGGACTTTTCTGCTCCAGCTCAGTACGGGTGAACTTTCTCTGCCTTGTGTGAACCTGCCAGACGTGTGCAGGCTCTCTGCTGCAAGCATGAGTGCTGCATTGGTGCCCTTATTAGGAAGTGATAGTACCTTAAATTAGACCCGTCCTCCACCACGCCCATCCTCCACCACACCCGCCCTCCATCACACCCATCCTCCACCACGCCCACCCTCCACCACACCCATCCTCCACCACGCCCACCCTCCACCACACCCATCCTCCACCACGCCCACCCTCCACCACGCCCATCCTCCACCACACCCATCCTCCACCACGCCCATCCTCCACCACGTCCGCCCTCCACCACACCCATCCTCCACCATACCCGTCCTCCACCACGCCCATCCTCCACCACGCCCATCCTCCACCATACCCATCCTCCACCACGCCCATCCTCCACCATACCCATCCTCCACCACACCCATCCTCCACCATACCCATCCTCCACCATACCCATCCTCCACCACGCCCATCCTCCACCACACCCATCCTCCACCACGTCCGCCCTCCACCACACCCATCCTACACCATGCCCATCCTCCACCACGCCCATCCTCCACCATGCCCATCCTCCACCACGCCCATCCTCCACCACGTCCGCCCTCCACCACACCCATCCACCACGCCCATCCTCAACCACACCCATCCTCCACCACATCCGCCCTCCACCACACCCATCCACCACCACACCCATCCTCCACCATGTCCGCCCTCCACCACACCCATCCACCACGCCCATCCTCAACCACACCCGCCCTCCACCACACCCATCCTCCACTACGCCCATTTTCCAACATGCCCGCCCTTGTCCTCCACCACGCCCATCCTCCACTACGTCCGCCCTCCACCACGCCCATCCTCCACTACGCCCATCCTCCACCACGCCCTGTCCTTCACCAAGCCCGCCCTCAACCACGCCCATCCTCGACCACGCCCATCCTCCACCAAGCCCACCCTCCACCACGCCCTGTCCTCCACCACGCCCGCCCTGTCCTTCACCACGCCCATCCCTCACCCCACCACCATCCCTCATCCTCTCTCAGGTGAGACACACTGGCTGCCTGGTCTGATCCACGCTGCTCTTATGAGGAGGTGTCGTGTCCCTGGGCTCTCCTGTGACAACCCTTCAGTCATGTGCCTCGTGTTGCGTTCCTGTCCCCCCAGTGCACATCCACGTCAAAGCCACTGGATAGATTTTTCAGTTGATCGCTACTGCACCAGACAGCCACGTCTAACGGGAGGCACTTTTATTCCCCTCTATTTATTTACAAGTGCAAAAGACACATGCCGAAGACAGTGAGAATGGGGGCAGAAACTGCACGCGCTTAGTAGCCGAGAGAGAGAGAAACAGACAGATGGAGATAAAGAGGAGAGGAAACGAGAGAGAGAGAGAGATAGAGATAGAGAGGAGAGGAAAAAAGAGCTAGAAAGGGGAGAAGGAGAAAGTAAACAAACAGAAAGCACTGCGTGGATGTCACTGGTAAAGCTGTGATGGATGCAGCTGTCTGATTTCACCGTAGTCATGGCGTAACACTTTCTGACTGCCAGGATGAATGAGCTCCTCACCGCAAACAGGTATCATATCCCAGCAATAGGCAAGTACTATTTTCTTTATTCATTATTTCTTTATTATCAGTCACTTTCACATACATAAATGCAGGTTGGGTGTCTGTGGCGTTTAATTACAGTGGGCTACTCAAACGTTTGCCCATATTTGCTGGGTGGTAAATCGCCTGGCACTTCCAGCGCGGACTTAAAGTCTGTCTTATCGGCCGGCGCAGGCCTTCAGAAAGCAGAGGCGAAAGTCGGGATGCTCTGTGGTTTCTGCTGTGTTGTGGGTGGCCTTTTAATGAACCAGATCAATAAAGACAGCGCTGCCCCTGCACTAAGGTGTTGCTGGAGTGCTCCAGTCCCAGTGATTCTAATCAAGAAGACAAGGACGCATGACTTGAGAAATCTGATAGCACTCGTCACAGAGCTGTGTAGGGAGAGGGGAATAAAGGGGCCATGAGTTCCTCATAATCTCAGCGATGACTTTTTTTTGGGGGGTGGGGGGGTTGGGGGTGGGAACCACATCATGATGCAATTTGAGAAGGAGAAGAGACACCGGAGGCTGCTCGCGTTCG
The DNA here is from genome assembly GCA_020368025.1 of Brachyhypopomus occidentalis. NCBI lineage: Eukaryota > Metazoa > Chordata > Actinopteri > Gymnotiformes > Hypopomidae > Brachyhypopomus > Brachyhypopomus occidentalis. The sequence goes on along the minus strand of JAGXOD010000004.1, from coordinate 1,163,147 downwards.
GCCCAACTCCTACGCTGTGCCGGGTCGGCTCGGCCGGCGCCGGGAGCAGGAGGGCTGCCGGGTATGGATGCGTTTTTCCAGCATACAAGCCATTACTGGGGCAGCAGAGAAGAACGAACCAGAGGGCACCTGTCTGGCTGAGGCCCTGTGGGATTACGGCAGCTCCTCCGCTGGGGAGAGCCTGCCAGCGAGCCTCCCTGCCCCGCCATTAATTACCCCAGCGAGCCTCCCTGCCCCACCATTAATTACCCCAGGCACTGGTGAAGTAAGGAGCAGAAGTCGCTAATGTTTTAGAGAATAGCTTTGCATTCCCACATATTTATTACTCATTCCTATGTACAAAAACAAGGGATAAAGGAGCATGAACATTCATGACCCAGTACTAAGAATGTGACTTGGCTTCAGCAAATATCATTCTTAGCAAAGAGACCGGAGTCCCCAGCAGGTGACGTGTTTGACATGGAATCGTGTAGATTCGAAGCCGAATCCCGTTATATTGGTGTTATAATAGGTCGCATAGCTAACAGATCAAGGGATCCGCATGTGTCCTAGGTTCAACCCTTAGCCCCCACATGTCTCTTGGCCTGTTAGAGCCAGATGAATGGACAGAGGGAATGACAGTAAGGATCTGACAGCCCCCCGTGAAGAGAGCTTGAGGAGGGATGGCTCAGTGGCAAGAACCTCTGGAGAGTGATCACTCCGTTTACACTCTGCTCAGTAAGAGGCTGGAGGAATTAGCCTGGGCTATGAGTTCAGAAGCTGGAGGGACCCGTACCACACACTGGAACCCCAGAAGTGCTGACCTTTTCGCTAATGAACTTTCGCACAACCGTTGCCCACATTAATGGAATTCACCACGGCAACACCGATGACGGCAGACTAAAGACTATTTGGGATGAGCGTCACGTGGACCGTTTTTCGAATAGTTTCTTTCCTTAGGGGAGCAAAGAATCGGGAGCAAGGGGGAGAGAGAAAAGAAAAAAGTGTGTCATACGCAGATGCTCGTACGGTAAGCCCAGATAAGTCTGGGAGATAGCGCCGTTCGCTAATCCTCTGGGGTTTCGGTAAGGCAGCAGTGTGAAGAAAGAGAGGAGTATAGCAACAGCTGCCACAGACTCCGCCCACCGCCACGCCCCACCCCCGCGCAGGGAACGCGGCGAGGCTCTCCAGAGGACGGAAGCGTCCGGCCGAGCGGGTCGAAATCTGCCGGCGCCGTGATGGCTTCCCTGTCACCCGCAACACTGGCACTACAGCGGACGGGCCCGAGCGGGGTCAGAAGGTCAATGTAGGGCACAGCGTCGATGGTCCGCAAGATGAGGGCGTTTTTTTTTACGACAGGCCCATCCCCCATCCCCGCGCCGAGCCGCGCCATCTTTCTCTTAAAAAGTGACAAACTGTTTCTATTAGGGCCTGTCTTGGTGGGAGTCTCCGATTCTTAAATAAAGGCCATGGGCTGGAGGTGACATGAGAACTGTCGGAGAAGACAGTGGCCATATTTTACTGGTCTGCTGCTGGGTGGGGAGAGCGCGGGCGGACGATAACGCCATTCCAGGGTGCAGAACTCGCCTTTATCCTTCACATTCCAGCCATTTATCCAACAATGGATTTTGCCATTAACTGAGAGATGAGGAACAAAAAATTCCCATTAACAACATCAGGCAATGGAGGCTCATTTACCACTGACATTTGAGCAGAGCTGTAGGTGCGCCTGAAACCTCATTATTGTATAGACCGCTGGACATGTTTGAATTGAGTTTTTTTTTTTATTGGAACCTTGCAATTTTCCGATTTGAACAGGCTTCTCCAGATCCAGTTTATCTGAGCATCTTCCCCAAGTACAAATTGCATTATTCACCACGGAAACACCAAAGGTAAAAAAAAATCAGCTGTCCCAGCGCGTGAACTGAGCCGCGTGACCTGAGCCGCACGCCGAGGCCGCTACTATTGTGCGGCGGCTACATTAGCCAGTCTGCTCTTCAGCCACCGTGTGCGTGATTCACCACAGGGCAGGGTTGTGTTTTAGCTGTATTATGTCATGCTTTGAAGCAGTTTTCTTTTGTGCTGAATGCCGAGGTAAAGCATGTGCATCTAGTCTGTTAGAGGAGAGACAGAGACAGACGTGGTTCTGCACTTCTAATGATCCGCTTTACCTGAAAGCACCATTTGTTCGTTCTCCCCCATGTGAGGTTTTTGTTGCTGGCCACGTTCTGTCGCTGTTGTTTACATTACGAGGCACCCCGTGAACAGTAATGACATGTGTAAGACCTGCGTACGACAGAAGCGCTGAGAAGCCATCGGTGTGCTGAGGTCAGGCTATCAGCAGCTGTGTGTGTGGTGTCTGTGTCAGCCTGCGTGGAGTCACAGTGTGGGAGACCACGTGGACGCCTCACACCGCTACACTGCTCACTGCTCTCACACCACTCACACTGCTCTCATATCACTCTCACACTGCTCTCACACCACTCACACTGCTCTCATATCACTCTCACACCACTCACACCACTCACACCACTCTCACACTGCTCTCACACTGCTCTCATATCACTCTCCACTCTCACACTGCTCTCATATCACTCTCACTCCACTCTCACTTGATTCTCTCCACTCTCACTGTTCTCACACTGTTCTCAAACTATTCTCACGTGGCTCTCGCCATTCTCACGTGGCTCTCGCCGTTCTCACGTGGCTCTCTCACCCCTCTCACTCACACACACTCTGGCCAGATTGACTCAGCCATAATCTCAGCGAGGCCAGCCGCTGCCGCGGCAACCTCTCCATCTCGTAAGGAGCGCGGCACCCTTGACAGCCTCCCAGAGGGGAGGGAACAGGGGGGACGTGTGGACCTGGTGTGAGACAGAGAGACATTCCCACAGCCTCACAATACGCTCCTGATCAAGACCAGTCCACTGCCAGAAGAGAGCTGGCGTAAGCGCAATTACGAAACATTAACTTGATCTTTTTAGGCTCACACGGAGACGTTGGCTGTCTCTGAGCACAGCTTTAAAACAGTGAAGATCAGGCTGTGGCGTTTCTCCTGAGACTGGTGGGTAAGTGCATGTGAGCTGACACTGAGACCCACTGAGAAACACACAGGTAGCCTGAGTCAAAGTTCAGATTTACAAATGTGAGCTAACAGACACACACACACACACACACACACGGGCACCCATGTGGAGACTGACCTTGCAGGTGTCTTCATCAGTACAGATGGTAGATGGTAGAAGGATGGGGAGGAGGTAATGGGATTCCAGCTCCTAGTCATTTATCTGTCATCTCTGTCAATGACAAACACTCCATGCTTTTACTTTGGCATGACGCTACCATGCAATTAGTCAGGCATTTGTGTGAATGTTTTCAGATGTCTTTCCACAAGCTTAAAAAAAAACCGCAGTCAAAGTGCTTTAATCCATTTGTCTCTCAATAAAACCTTTTAACACGTGATTGTGGGCTTAGGAATAATGAAAACTGGCATTTTTAATATTGTGTCCTCAGACGGAAGGGGAGACCATTGCGTACAGGTTGAGGTTTGGCAGTCAGAACTATCTGCTTTCCCACAATGAGCAGTCTGCCCTGTGCATGTGGAGCAGGCTGAAGTGGTAATGTCCACCTCATCGTGTGTGTGTGTGTGTGTGTGTGTGTGTGTGTGTGTGTGTGTGTGTGTGTGTGTGATGCAGCAGCGATTACTTCAAAGTACGGAGAAGTCCAGGTCCATGCCAGACAAATTGGCCGTCTCCTTCATTCCCTTACAGTGATGGAAAAGAATTCATACACAGGTTGTTATTATAGGCGATGAAGTTGCATTACTGGCTGTTTTGGTATTTGCACATAATGATAGTCTGGGAGAATAAATGATCCTTTAAATCCTGCTAATAAAGTGTTTTTTTGTCTCAGAATGGCTCATTAGACAGAATAATACGCTCGCGCCACCTGTTTCAGGTGCGCAGGAGAGTGCTGCCTCCTTCCCCTTCCTGTCTGACATGTTCACACGGAGTCGCAGTATATATGTGTGCATGAGCCAGGCTACAGCATTGTCTCTTTGACGACCCTGACCTCTGACCTCAGGTAACCATGCAGAGCTCGGTTCGAGAGCTGGTCTCGGTGTGCTCGAAGATTGGCCACATGTGCCCCGAGGCAGCGTGGACCCCCACTGTGACGGGGCGCAGGAGACGCGGCCTTCCTTCCCAGAGAGAGCGCACATAACTCACAGCTAAAGCCATCGTTAACACCCCCCCCCCACGACTCTCTCTCACTGCTCTCCTCTATGCCTTCTCTAGAGTCTGCAGCTGTGTTGAGCTTATATAGCTGCTTATATACCGTATACCTGCGAAACTCCAGATGTAATACATAGATGGAAACTTTCTTTTAATGAAAGAACTTTTTATAAACAACCACTGCCCTCTGGATATTGATGTTCATGAAATGCCTAAGGAGAAAGAACTGAAAAGCACCAGAACGTGTATTTGGGTGCATTATGGGAAACATACTGTAAGGCTTCCATGTTTGCCCAAATCCTCTTCACGATGCCTCACCTCCCACTGCTAATGCATTTGCTTCTGCTATAGTGTGATGGGACCCTCATCTGGCAAAGTGAGTCTCAGTCCCAGCAAAACCTGAGAAGCACTTTTTTGCAGCACTGATACAGCCTGAGCAAAATCTTGGTGAGGACTTTTACTTTCTGAACCTGGAATGTCCACCTTTGCATCTAGCCGTCTCCACAATATCCCCACACATTTGCTTTTTTAGAAGCCTTAATAATTCTTAATGTGCCTGATATTTGTTCCAATCTGGCCCCTACCCATCAGTTGGCGAATCTCTCCATAGATCAGCGAGGGAGATGAAAGGAGGTTGTTGGGGGGGGGCTTACGTATAAATGCATGAGTGTTTGCTACAGGAGGACCAATCTGTGGTGAATTAGTCAGTATGGGAAAACGAGCACGTGTGATCCTTCCAGCACACTGACTAGATGGAAAACAGCTGCTCTGCTCGCTAGTCAAGGTGTGCAGTCACTCAGCTTGGGCTACATGGCTGGTAATGGGCGATTTAACAATCCTGCCCTTTTGCAGGATCTCTTATGTTTTAAGATATTGAGACTATGATCTATATGGAAGTGGTCCAAAGGGTTAATTTCATGAGATCAATGACTCCTTGAGGCTGAACAGGGATGAAGAGAGAGCTGTGTGTGTGTGTGTGTGTGAGTGTGAGTGTGAGTGTGTATGTGTGTGAGGGAGAACTAGACCTGAGAGTTTCTCATCAGTGCAAGTGCTCATCATTCCTTTTGATAGAACACTTAGCATGGTAAGCCCCGCTCCCCAGCCAGCCGTTACCCATGGCGACAGACGTCTTGCCAGACGTCCTGTCTCTTTGGGCCTCCACCAACCGCAGTGCAGAGTGTTCACGGCCGACCGTGCCCAAAGGCTCAGTGCACGGCCAGCAAAACAGAACTTTTCATAGAGGCTTGTGGGAAGTTGGAATAGCACAAGGTGAAGTGTAGACATTGTGCAGCTTGGGCAGTAGAACAACGCGATATGAGTGTGACGATATTTACATGGCAAGTGCTTAGAGAAAAATGAAAGTCTGAGATTAATGGTCAGCGCTTGCATGGATTAACATCCCCCTCCACATGCGCTTCATGTGGTACAGTCCATCTCTGCTTAATGAATAAGTGCTGGTAGCCAATTAGTTCATGGCTGGTGACATGTTCACATAGTCACTAATGGCTCCTCATGCTTTAAATGTTTGTGTTGTTCTGCAAACCTCCCGCATGCGTGTTCATCTCCAAACCTGCAGTCACTCATTAAACACGGCCTGATGCTAATGATGTGTGCCATTGTTTAGCAATGGTTGGAAAAAGAATTTTGATGAGTCATGCTCTCTCCCCATCCTCTCACACACACACACACACACACACACAGGCACGCACACACCGTAGGGCAATATGATGATAAGTTAATTACCACTATTATGAAGCAACTGACAATCTTGATGCCTTAATGTGGCTCACTGCACGTCTTGAGATAAGTCGCTATTGTGAAGTGACTTTGAGGGTGAGTATGACGAGCCATCAGGCTAAATGTAGAATCTGGGACCTCCTCCTTCTGTCGCACACCCTTTGTAATTAAGGCCTATTTTATAAATTAAAGAGAAACTCAAATTAAAGCTCTTTTCTCTTTAAAAGGGCACTTTCTTTTAGCCAACAGCATCACACAATGTCCAAACTTTCATTTTACTGATACTTTTGTCCACCCAGACATGCAAATGACTTTTAGAGTGGCTTCCAGTAGTGGCTTTAATATGCAGGGGCTGGCGAGGCCTTGGATAGGTGCACACCCTGCATCTGCATAGGCTCCTAACCAATCACACCTCCCCATATCAGGGTTATTTGTGTAGGCTTCTGCTCAGATCCAACCACAACGCTCCCTGGCTCTGCAGATAGCAGTTGTTTCACTAATGGGAGACTCATGTTGTCTTGCTACGTTACAATAAGCTTGTGGTAGAGACCTCCCTCTGTCCTGCGCAGCAGCCCATCATCCCCTCCCCAGCGCGGGTATCGAGCGGCTGGAATAAATGCTCGCCGTCAGATCAGGACCCCCTACCTATTAGCTCGGCTAAATGGCTGCAGAGTTGCTTTTCACCTTCTGAGGTGACAAATTGCGTGCGGCTAATTGTGAACTTGTGGCCTGCGTGTGTGTATATGTGTGTGTGCACGTGCATATATGTGTGTGTGTGTGTGTGTGTGTGTGTGTGTGTGCTCTGCTCCAATCTGGTCTCTGCCTCTCCCAGGTTAATAAATACGTATATGTGCTGTGCATTGAGGTAGGACTTGGTCAGAACAGTGTGCCTGTACCTGTACCTCCTGCTCTTGTGGCTTTGCCTGATCCGCCTCTCGAGTCTCAGCCCCCACGCTTGTCCAGGAGCTCTTCCTGATGACCTGCGTCTGACCCTAAACGCACTCCACACTCCAGAGCGCACACGCGTGCTCACGTCATTGCACTGGGCTGCGGTCTTTTTTTCCATCCATATTCCATGCATGGCTGACACTTTAAGCTGGTCTGGTGTTCATTATGAGGTGCAGTGCAGTCTCAGACCCAATCTCGATTTTCGGTGATGTTTCCTGTCACTTACTTTTCACCTGCACAACGACACCAGGCCACGCAGTAAGGTAATATGTGCAGGTGATTGTGAGTGTGCACTGGAGCTGAGCCCTCCTGCCCTGCCGTGAGACCCAGGGGGTTCCACCCGCGCGGTGCTTGTTATGGGGAACAGCGTACCCGCATACCCGCGTACCCACATACCCGCATACCCACATATCCACATACCCGCATACCCGCATACCCGCATACCCACATACCCACATATCCGCATACCCGCATACCCACATACCCACATATCCGCATACCCGCATACCCACATACCCACATATCCACATACCCACATATCCACATATCCACATACCCTCATACCCACATACCCACATACCCGCATACCCACATACCCACATACCCACATATCCACATATCCGCATACCCGCATACCCACATACCCACATATCCACATACCCACATATCCACATATCCACATATCCACATACCCACATACCCGCATACCCGCATACCCACATACCCACATTCCCGCATATCCACATGAGAGATTACGGGCCCATCCCACTCCAGTGACGGCAAACAGCAATCCTTCAGGATTAAACAGTAATCTGCGAGGCGGAATGCAGGGATTGGGTGGAGCCGTGGTGTTTGGCAGGGAACGCCTGGGTCCATCAACCTGTGCTTCAAGGAGGTTTACGAGTGTGTTACGTGTGTGTGTTACGATGATGCCTGCCGCGTGTAGGGGCTGGTACTCTTACACACCGGAATGCAAGGCCTCCGTGGGACGCTCGTGTCTGGTTGCCTCGAACGCCTCCTCTCAGGTTGGCTGACTGGATGGGCTGATCATGAAGTCGTCTCCGGTGTAACGAGCGCTCCCACACCAGGGCTCCCTGCTGCTTACACCACATCATCACCCTCTCGATGTCGCATTAAGGGACATATTCGCCATTCGCCCCGCAACGTTGTCATCGACTAAGCATCTTCGTTTGTTTTTTATTAATTTATTTATTTTTCGCCATGCGTTTTTGAATCCTAACAGGTTATTAATGCGCAGGGCATTCTGGGAACAGCTGACGAGCATGGATGTGCACATGTGCAGAATCAGAGGCTGATTAGTTTGATGATAAGTCCAAGTACACACTGAGTGGGCAGGAAAAATAGGATTTCAAGTTCAACTTTCTCACTGTGTTGAGGAGGAGATAAAATACGTTTTTTTTTTTTTTATCCCTAAACCTGCAGTGCAGAGGAACAGAGGGACATATTTCCCCAGAAACTTAACTTTTGGAAATTGCTTCTCTATCAAAACATGGTAGGAGGAAACCTGCCTGTGCTTAGTGCTACATCTGTAGTATTAGAAAATGTTGCATGTCTCACATTCAGTTTGGGTAAACTGAGATTACAGCACTCTGGAAACAAAGTGAAATGTGTTGCTGTGTCAAATGTCTAAGAGCAATCTATTTTCCTTTGAAGTTAATGTGTAGTTTTTGTGCCAGAGTAACTAATTGTATTTAGGCTGTCTGTGTGTGGCTGTCTTATACACTTTTTTTACACTCTTTTTAACACTCTTTTTAACACTCTCCAACTTCTAATTGAGGTTTGAGGTTTTTTTTTACAGCCTTTAACCATCACCTCTGATGACGTCTCATAATGAAGTGATAGAATGAAGGCACGTGTGTTGAATTGGTACTATGACTGAACACAACTTCCAGCATATCAGTATCACTCCGAGACAGGGCATCTGTTTGTGGTCATGGAGCTACAAACAAGGTTGACATCTGCAGTGGCCTCCTGTGTGCCATCGGTGCATGTGGAAGCCATTACCCATCAGCCCTGCTTACCACGTACCCCCTTGTTCAGATGCTATAAGAGCAGAGGAAGAGTCCTTCACTAGTGAGACCAGGAGTGTCTCACCATCTCTCAGGACATGCGGAAAACATGCATCCAGACTTTTTTCAGTTCTGGCACCTCAGTGGTGGAACGAACTTCCACTGAGTGTCCGAATGGCAGAGTCTCTTGTTGTTTTTAAGCGAAGACTGAAGACACATCTGTTTCAAGAGCACTTAAATTAAATTTTACTACACTAGCATGTATTAAATATTTGTGACTGTAATGACTTTTCTTGCTTTTATCTGTTAAGTAGGGTTTTCTCAGTATATATTTGAGTATATCTAGGCGTCCATACTGACTGTATCTAATAATATCTTTGCTTAAAGTTTCTTCCTGATTTTAGCCTAAACTAACTAGCTAGAGATTTTGTTCTGAGTAAAACAATGAAGCACTTTTTGTAAGTCGCTCTGGATAAGGGCGTCTGCTAAATGCCATAAATGTAAATGTAAATGAGTGACCATGAATGGGTCTCAGTCTAACTCCTCGCTGCCCTTAAGCCTTAACCAGTGTTGCTGCCTCGGTCTGTCAAATATTTGAAATGTTTGTAATTTCTCAGGTCGCTTTCTACTGGTAACAGAGTTTCTAAAATAACTAAAGCAATTAATTCCCTTATTAATATCACCATTTGTCTGATTTCTCCGTTAAAGGCAATCTGGTCTACGGAGGGAAATATTTGAATGTATTACTTATTAAGTCTAGTGCAATGGGTTTGTTTAAAAAAAAATGCATTTTTACAATTCCCACAGCAAATCTTTGTTCCTGTACCGATGATCTCTCCATATTCCACTGACTTCAGAGACAATGGTTTCAGCTTAAAACTTGGCTACTTTTTACAACAAAGTTTTAACTTTGCTACATTTTTAGAGTAACTTCATCAAAGCAGGCTTGCTATTGAACTTTGACCCAAAAAGGATACACACCACCGTGGTAAGACTCCTCTCGTGGGCTCAGACAGATGTGGAACTGTGCTTCACACAGCCATAAAGCAAGTAGCTGTAAATCAGGCCCTGGCTAAAGAGGGAAAAAAGAAACACGAGAGAAGCTACAGTCTGAACACAGTAAATCTGTCGCTGAACACAAGGCAGCGTAGCTGTGTTTCCTTTTCAGAGAGCTGTGGATGGAGGTATAAAGGCATCTTGTTGGTGTTGTCCTACCAGAGTTCATTAACTTTCATTTCCAGTCTCATCCTTCCTAAAGTGGGCCATTAAGTCAGTGCATCTGGGTAACTGATCAGCTAATCTGTCTTTGATTTATGTGCTAGGATAAGTGAGGACTTAGCACGGGCTTCGAAGGAATTGATTACTGACATGGCTAATTGGATAAACCCACTGGTACTCTGAGACATGCTTATTGGAAATGTCAAATCAAGCGCTTCATTTGCATTCATGATGTACAGCGTCTACTCAAGCTTCTGCCAAGGAAGCGGGTTGTGGCCCGGATGGGCCGGGTTCTCAGTCCACCTCCCTGCTCTCTGGAGTTACCATCTGCCCATGCGAGAGGGTTTGTTTGATCACAAGTAGCGCTGCATTTACCTCCACTCGTCCGGATGTTTCACATGAACAGTTGTTTGTGCCCCCCCACCCACCACCATCACCACCACCACCACCACCACCTTTCTCGGAAGGTTACGTCAAATAGCAGATAGACCCAGTAGAATAGACTTGTGCTGATTTGCAGTCAATAATCCTTGGGATTAAAGTATCCTTGTAGACTATAAAATTGTGCAGTTCGTGCAATCACAGTTTGGTAGTTTTGGGATCAATACGGTTCTAGCAGAGCAATCACCTTCCATGATAAGCTGTAGAAGCTTGGAGTGTGAGTGTTTATGTGTGTGAGTGTGTGTGTGTGTGTGAGAGAGAGAGAGTGTGTGAGTGTGTGTGTGCCTGCGTATATCTATGACTGTTTAAAAACAATAAAGCCTTAAAGACTGTTTTCTGCAGAGTCTCGGCTCCAGAGAATTATGCTGCTACAGCATATGCAAATGCAAATAGGTCTCGCGTGGAAGGCTTGAGGTTGGCATGGCGATGTGGGCATATGGGGAAACAGAATGCAGCAGAACTTTATGGTGCACCGGCCTTTTTGACTGGCTTATTCAGCGAGGGGTAAATCTCTGGTGGTATAACACATCGCAGATTATCAAAGGATACAGACTACAGGCTCCTAGTAACGGGCCACTGCCGACTGTTGAATGTGAAACTCTCCACTCGAATACACTTGAACACGTCGCCCCCCGTTATAATGAATTCTAAAGATATGATTTTGTCTATTAGATATGACATGCTGCGTGCCGCTTGGTCTCACAGTGTATCGCTGACCCGTCAGCGGGGGTGGGAGCCCCAAACATCTTCCTCCTCTTCCTCATCTTCATTCTTTATTTAATGAATTCTTGTGAAGACTTCTGTTCGTTTGAACAAAGTGATGCCCTGAGGGACGCTTCACGAGGACGTTTCAACCAAAGCGTGAGCGTTCGGCTCCAACTCCGGCTGATCAATTAACTCTGTTCACCTGTACGATGTTGGCAGGTGTAGCAGAGAAACGAGAGTGCACAGGGGAGAAGCTTTTTAACCTAACGAGGAGAGTATCACATTAATCGGTGAGCTGATTCACAGTCATTAACGCTCTAATTATCATCGTCCAACATTAAAGAAGACAAACCTAAAGACCCACTATGACATGCTCGACAAACAAACTTCTCTCCTGTTTCCCCTTTGAAATCCTGTTACTTGCCTTCATGAGAACAATTTTTTAAACCAATTTTCATAAGGGTCCAATAAACAAAGACTGCATTAATTTTTCACACGCATATGCAAATATCGTTATAATGGCTCCACCCCTTCATTGATTTGGCTCTTGTTAATAAGACAATATAAGGAAATGGGTTGATCTAAATAATGCATGATGCGGGTGTGCATGGTGGGACCTGAGCGTTGCTAAGCCAGCTTTGTATCAAGCACACTTATCCCTCCCCTAATCCTCTCCAGCTGCACACGCTCAACCTGCACCAGCAAGATACAAAAAAAATAATAATTTTGTCTCCTGTCATCTTCGCTTATCCATGGAAACGCATGCGCATGCACAGGTTCGGAGACTTCGCTTGAATTTGCGCAGTTGTGTCATTCCGCATATTCCGCATATGTGTCTGAAAGCATTGAGCTATCAACTCCAACAAAGCCAGTGGATAGAACACGCTGCCCGACTCTCACAAGGATGTTTCTGAATAACTGAGCTTTTTCTTTTTGAATTTTTTTCCTTTTCTTTTCTTTCTCTTAAATAATTTTGTAGCGACAATCCTGTGTTAGGTTTGAGGTCCAAAATGCACCCCCAACCACCCCCCCCAGGTGTCATTCTGCAGTTCGTTTGTCTGTGCCTTTATTTTGAAATGTAAAAGGTGATACCTAAACTAACCTGTGTTCTCTTATTCTGTACATTTTGTCCGTATCTAATTTGTGATTTCGAAATGGATATGAACAGAATGGAAAGTACACTGATTATTCTGCAGATGTGTGAAATGTGAGCAGAAGCTGTGGACGAGGAGGCACGTGAGATTCTCACAGGGACGTTTCTGAAAAGCGAAGCTTTCTTTTTCTTTTTTAATCGATGTGCCGTAACGTAGCTTCCTGGATCATGTGTTCGAAACTGCTCCGCATGCACAGATTTCTTCAATGCAATGAAAAAATGTTGCGGTTTGAATCTTGCTTTAAGGGTTTTTTTTAAGAAGCAGTTGTTGGGCATGTTGCCGTGGATTCCGGTGACATGCATAATGAACAGGCTCTCTCAGTGAAGCCCAGTTCAAACCCCCAGTACTGGCAGCTCAGCGTGTTGTGAAATCTGTGAGGTTCACAGGTCGTTTGGTTATTAAATCATTTGACGACTTACCTAAAACATGTCATGTCTCTGAACCATGTATTCGGTAAGCATATAATCCACTACGTAACTGAACATCTACAAAAGAACCTTACATACAGTATCTTCCCCTTTATCCTTTGATGTGAAGAGGCTAATTATTAGATTTTGAAAAGTTTTCTTAATTGCGAAAAAAGGGAAGTGCAGTATACCCTACTGATGCAAATGGAAGAAATATTATCAATAATTCTAATACCTCATGAATGAAGAAACTACTCATCTTTCTGGTGCAGTAGTAATTGGCTGCTACTGGATTCTAATCAATGGCAGGACCTTTGGTCAAAGCATTCTTTGAACAGTCATGAACGCAAAGACACATACAGCATGAAAGGCATCTCAGTGGCAGTCTTAAAGGCTTACTGATGTAATCTTGACCTTCCATTCCTTCACTCAAGACCCTGCAAACGACTCCACGGAGCTTACCTAAAGCTGGTGTGTGTGTGTGTGTGTGTGTTCACGTGTCTGCTTATGTGGGTGTGAACTTATCTGTGCTTATTTGTGTGTTTGCGCGTGTGCGTGTGTGTGTGCGGACAGCCCTGCAGGTGTTGCTGTGTGCAGGGAGAGACTGTCTGCTGGCAGGGGACACCTGCTCCAGCGACGAGAGCTGCAGCCCGAGGCTGAGGACCCTGCGCCAGTGCGTGGCGGGCGACGGCAGCGTGAGGCTTGGCCCCGGGGCCCGCAGCCAGTGCGCTAGCGCCGTGTCCGCCCTGCTCTCCAGCCCCCTGCACGGCTGCCAGTGTCGGCGTGGCATGAGGAGGGAGAAGAACTGCCTCAGCATTTACTGGAGCCTCCGCCAGTCCGGCGTGCACGGTGAGAGCGCGCTCAGTACGCACCCCTGTGGCAGGACGCTCAGTACGCACCCCTGTGGCAGGGCTAACGAACGGATGTCGCTAACTCACTTTTCTTTAACGGAACTCGGAGACAACTAAAACCTACCCTAAGGGAACGAAACCCCTTACTAATGTTGAACCTATTTCACTTTTACTGAGGGGTTTGCTGTTGTCTGAGCACGGAAGAACCGTCTTGTCTCTGTCCTGTCTCTGTAGGGCTCAGTCTGGTGAAAAGCTACCCATACGAGACTGTGGAGAAAGGCTACGACTACGTCCGTCTAGCTTCCATTACTGCAGGTAAACACACAGGCAGTTCTGTAATAAAATTCAGCTTTAACCTGCTGTGTACCTTGGGTAATGAAATCATTTGTGCACGTATAGTAGACTGAACAGGTGTTCATGTGATGGCCGCAAAGACAAACCACACACGACCACATTCGTTTATTTATTTAACGTCCTCTATTCGAATAGTCCCACATGGATATTTCCAAGTTCTTTATCTTTGCAAATTTATGTAGCCTAATTTCTGTTCACTATTTATATTGTTTCAGAATCATCGATCATGAAAAGAAAATGAGGTATTGACCTTGTTCTGATGGAGTGACTATGAGTAGTGGTTCTACATTTCAGATAATGAAGTAAAAATAGAGAGGACGCTTGACAAATGACGGTTCCATTTGTAAGAGCACCCGTGCTTCTGGAGCTAATAATATCCATGCCAAGTGGGCAGGAGATGTGTGAGGCATTTCAGACAGCTGGTCTGTCTAAAGCTACTTCACAGAAGACCGACTGAGTAGCATAGTATTGTCACAGCTCGAGTTTAGCTTTACGAGCCTATGTGCTCAACCCAGACTGCTCCAGATAATGCAGATACTCCAGATACTCCAGATAATGCAGATACTCCAGAGACTCTGGATAACACAGATACCCTGGATACTCCAGATACTCCAGATACTCCAGATAATGCAGATACTCCAGAGACTCTGAATAACACAGATACCCTGGATACTCCAGATACTCCAGATAGTCCAGATACTTCAGACAATGCAGATACTCCAGATACTCTGGATAACACAGATACCCTGGATACTCCAGATAGTCCAGATACTCTGGTTAATACTGATAATGTGAATACTCCAGATACTCCAGATCCTCCTGCCAGTGACCATGCCTGCCATCCTCTTGCGTTGAAAGCTCCCTGAGCAGAAGAGTGATAGTTAATCTGGATTACTCAGGTGTCTTTAAGGCTGAGAGAAAAACTGGCCAGACACATCTTCCAAACAGTTGTCATTTACATAATACACAAGTGTACAGTAAAACAGCAATGGAAGATTTTCACTTAAGATGCATTTGACAAGAGGAGCTCAAAGCTGCCCAATACACATACATCTCAAAAGCTCCATATCTGAGTGGGTCAATTAAAATCACTCGTCATTAGTGTCTGAGATGTTGTTAAACAAGTTGACCAAACCTTAATTAATTTGTCAAGTTGCAATCAAGAGAATCCAGCAGGGGGGGTTGGGTTAACGACACACACTTACAATTATCTGTTGAGAGTTGTAATAATTTTTTTGCAACAGTACTTAACAGCTCAATTGTTCTGTGACTAAAGAAGAAGTATTTATAGACACGGAAGGCTTGTCTCACTACTGCCATTTCTCCATTTCGCCATTTGTCCGATCTGTGAGTACAGTAGTGTATTCGCAAACTACTACAACATGGGCGATCACATTCCTGAACCAGACCACACTCTTTATTGTCTGGGTTACTGTCAACAACATGCATGGAAATCAACATCATCCCTAAAGACAGTTTCTCAGGTTACCTCAGGTTACCTTTCTGGGCTGGGAATTCTGAGACACGGTTTTCGAGTGGAGGCCTTTTCACGTGTCTCTGAATAACGTGAGCTGCGCACGCGTTCACGTGCATTGACTCGTTTTCATGGTAATGAGAAGGCAACACAGTATGTAGTGGGGAAACTGTAGAAACATCATTACATTTCCTGAAAATGAAATGCAACGATGCGCCCTACAGCCATTTAAGTGAAGTGTTTATATGCACCCTAAATGCACTAATCCACCCTACAGCCATTTAAGTAAAGTGCTTATGTGCACCCTAAATGCACTAATCCACCCTACAGCTATTTAAGTGAAGTGCTTATGTGCACCCTAAATGCAGCGATGCACCCTACAGCCATTTAAGTGGAGTGTTTACATGCGCTGTATGCACACAGGAATGCACCCTAGAGTCATTACAGACCATTCATCAGCTGTTCAAATCAGACTGCTCAAATCATACTGCTCAAATCAGACTGTTCAAATCAGACTGCTCAAAACCAGTCGTGTAAGCAGCCCAGTGAGATTACTGTTCCCAGTTAAGGCCACAATCATGGCTGTGTTTGTCTGTGTTGGGAATGGCCCATTAGCAGAACCAGTCACACTGGTAACTGCTGTCAGAGACTGACCAGCCTGGATAACTGTGATGCAGCCGTAGACAAAATGACCCGACACAACAGATGTGGGTAGTGAGGCCAGGGAGTGTAGGTACTAGCTAGGTGTTTCTAAAAAAGTGGGTGTAGTGTAATGTAATGAACAACATGTAGCTTGTGCGCTCTAATGGCCTGCCCGGTCTCTGGGCCCTTTGAGCGGGTCCGGATTCTCGTCCTCCACGCCTGAACGTGTCTGGCTTTGCTGCCCGTGTGCCGAGGGTCCGCCGGCTCCACACACCACAGCTCCTCCACCTCCTCCCACAGACACCACAGGAATATAAAAGCGCCTATATATCTCCCAGCACCGTTAGCCGCACTTGTGTCTGTGCGACCGGGTATCTCGTAACATTTCACTTAAGAGAAAAATTTAACGCTGGCCACCGCTGAGTAGGAAGATAAGGCCAGTCATCACAAATGTGTATTAGTTTTCTCTTTTTTATTTCCTTTCATCATGTTATCTCTCTAAGCGATCCCCCTGCTTTCATTCCGCCCCTGTGTGAAAGCTTCCCGCGGTTTCGCGCTGTGCTTCAGGGATCGTGTTTTTCCACAGCTCTGCGAGCACCAACAAAGCTGCTTCCTCAAATCATGCAGATAGGCTCGGCCCGCGTTTTTGGCCCAAAACATCTATTTGGCTACCGGGGGGGGGGGGGGAGACGTGTATGAAAGAGGGCGTAATGAAAGAGCGTGAGAGACAGGAGACGAGGAGACGAGGAGAGGTGATTGATGGGAAGATTAGTTTAATTTCCCCTTGCTTTTACCATCACTTCATTTGATTTTTTTTTGTTTGTGTTGTTTTTGTTGTGGCAATATGCAAAAATAAATAAATAAATCTTGTGTGCACTGTAATGTCCAATGGAATAACAACAATGTTTTCAGGTAATTGAACCTCATGCCCCTCCCCATCGCAAACAAGCTCTCACCCCCTCTCCTGTCCCTCTGTCCCCCTCTCCTGTCTCTCTCACCCCCTCTCCTGTCCCTCTGTCCCCCTCTCCTGTCTCTCTCACCCCTCTCCTGTCCCTCTGTCCCCCTCTCCTGTCCCTCTCACCCCCTCTCCTGTCCCCCTCTCCTGTCCCTCTCACCCCCTCTCCTGTCCCCCTCTCCTGTCCCCCTCTCCTGTCCCTCTGCCCCCCTCTCCTGTCCCCCTCTCCTGTCCCTCTCACCCCCTCTCCTGTCCCCCTCTCCTGTCCCCCTCTCCTGTCCCTCTGCCCCCCCTCTCCTGTCCCTCTCACCCCATCTCCTGTCCTTGCCCCTGTCAGACTCGGAGCGCGGCGTGTCGGCGGTGAACCGCTGCCTGGATGCGGCCAAGGCGTGCAACGTGGATGACACGTGTCAGCGCCTGCGCACCGAGTACGTGACTGCGTGCATCAAGCCGTCGGGCCGCGGCGGCCCCTGCAACCGCTCGCGCTGCAACAAGGCCCTCCGGCGCTTCTTCGACCGCGTGCCGACCGAACACACGCACGAACTGCTCTTCTGCCCCTGTGGTGACGTGGCCTGCTCCGAGAGGCGGAGGCAGACCGTCGTGCCCAGCTGCTCGTACGAGGCACCCGACAAGCCCAGCTGCCTCACGCAGATGAGGATGTGCAGGGCCGACTACGTGTGCAGGTGAGCGCCGGCGACCCCGGCCCCAAGCCTCGCCCACGCGTCTCGGGCCATGTGGCACGTGGGCGGAGGGAGGAGGACTCTGACACTCTTGCGTGAACTGCTGAATGCATGAGTAGGACTCTCATTTCCAAGAGAGCGGGTCTGACTTTTAGCTCCCTGGAGAAGGGAAGCTTAGAGTAAAACTTTAAGAGTTTTTTTTTTTTGCTAGAAGTAACTTGAAGAGATGATTCTTCAGCCGTTTTTTCGTTCTCATCTTTTCTATATCTCCTCTGCTTGCTTTAATAAACTGAAAGTGCAGGGGAGAAACAAACAAACAAACAAACAAACCTCTGGGCTTCTGGGAAGGTTCTGAAGTTCAGGCGTTTGATTGGTTTGTGCAATTGCTAAAGTCAAACAAATATTATTTACTGCGTAAAGCGAAAACAAGGTCAGATGGAGTGTTCGTCGGGAGCTTTAGTTATGATCGTCAGCACCTATGGCCCTTCAGGTCATGTTAATTGTTGTGCTTCCTGAGGTAAAAAGTACCCCTGTGACACATGGCACAGGGCTGATCTCAACTACTGGAAATGACCTCTTTGGTCTTGGTATAACAGAAACAGGCCACTACAGAAGCAGGCATTTTCTGTGATTTCCTGGAAAAATAAAGAAATAGAGAGACTGGACAGTAGATTCTGTTCTATTCACATGTTTTATTAACGGCCTTTGATCCGACCAGTTCCGAGAGAGAGAGAGAGAAAAATGACAACAGCTCTTATTGAGTTTATAAATGGGAGTGTGGAGAAGTCACATGTCTGTGATACATCAGCATGGGGGCCCGTCGGTGGTAATTAGGCCCCCGGTGAGCATGCTCGCTGCCGCTCTGGCTGCCGATCCTCGTCGGACGTCCCGAAGCTCCATCGTTCAGCGGGACTGTGCGCTCTGCTCGTCCCACAGGTCCCGCCTGGCCCAGTTTCAGCACGACTGCCAACCCGAGGGAGCATCGGCCAGCGGCTGCAAGCGTGGGGGCTATGCGGCGTGTCTCCTGGCCTACACCGGCCTCATAGGTAGGTGGGGAGGGACGGACGGATGGGGGGCTTTGAGCCCACATGCAAGGTCAAGGGGAAAGAGGAGAGGGGGCCGGAGGAGGGGGTAGGAGAAGGGGGAGGGTAGGAGGAGGGGGGGGGGAGGAGAAGGAGGGTAGGGGGAGGGGGGGTAGGAGGAAGGGGGTAGGAGGAGGGGGAGGGTAGAAGGAGGGGGTAGGAGGAGAGGGGAGGGTAGGAGGAGATGGGGTAGGAGGAGGGGGAGGGTAGGAGGAGAGGGCGTAGGAGGAGGGGGTAGGAGGAGAGGGAGGGTAGGAGGAGAGGGGGTAGGAGGAGAGGGAGGGTAGGAGGGAGGGCAGGAGGAGGGGTGGGTAGGAGGAGAGGGAGGGTAGGAGGAGGAGGGGGGTAGGAGGAGGGGGAGGGTAGGAGGAGAGGGAGGGTAGGAGGAGAGGGTAGGAGGAGAGGGGGGTAGGAGGAGAGGGTAGGAGGAGAGGGGGGTTAGGAGGAGGGGGAGGGTAGGAGGAGAGGGGGGTAGGAGGAGGGGGAGGGTGGAGGGACCAGGAGGAAGGAGGCTGGACCCGGGATACTGGAGTCAAGAGGCTCCTTAGGAAGAAATCAGATGCTTGAAATGAAAACAAAAGAGAGAAGGATAATCAGCAGGTACAGCAAGACGGAGGAAGGTGTGTGTGTGTGTGTGTGTGTGTTGTGAAAGAGAAATGAAGAAGATGAATAAGGAATTTGTGGAGAGAAAGAGGGAGAGAGACGCTATTTTTCAGCAGCTGGAAATAAGACCTCCCAGATGCAGTGTGTGAAGTGCGAGAGTTGTTATTGTTCTGTGAAATGCCTTTGATGGCGATTGGCTGGAAATGCACCCTGTTTTATGACCCTTCTGAAAACAGGGCTATTTTTTCATGACCACTAAAACAGAAACCCAGGCAGACTTAATGCATTTCAAAGGTGTTGCCAGCAGCGCCCTGCAGCTCAAACACTCTCTAAACAGCAGAGTGTTATTAGCCTCTCTGCGGCGGGAGCAATGAGACGCTTTCCAACGTTGGAGGCACACGGCACAGGTGATCCCTCCTCACCTACGTGGACAGGCGTCTGGGCCATTTATATAAATGTGTGAGATTGTGTTTGTGTGTTGGATGTACAGAAGCAAGCGTGCAAAACCTTACTTGGCTGTGTGGAGTCACTGGATGTATATATAGAGTTTCTTCCGACATGTAGAGCATACACACAGATCATACACACAGATCATACACACAGATCATACACACAGATCATACACAGATCATACACACAGATCATACACACAGATCATACACAGATCATACACACAGATCATACACAGATCATACACACAGATCATACACAGATCATACACACAGATCATACACACAGATCATACACACAGATCATACACAGATCATACACAGATCATACACAGATCATACACACAGATCATACACACAGATCATACACACAGATCATACACAGATCATACACACAGATCATACACAGATCATACACACAGATCATACACACAGATCATACACAGATCATACACACACACACAGATCATACACAGATCATACACACAGATACACACAGATCATACACAGATCATACACACAGATCATACACAGATCATACACACAGATCATACACACAGATCATACACAGATCATACACAGATCATACACACAGATCATACACACAGATCATACACAGATCATACACACAGATCATACACAGATCATACACACAGATCATACACACAGATCATACACAGATCATACACACAGATCATACACACAGATCATACACAGATCATACACAGATCATACACACAGATCATACACAGATCATACACACAGATCATACACACAGATCATACACAGATCATACACAGATCATACACACAGATCATACACAGATCATACACACAGATCATACACACAGATCATACACAGATCATACACACAGATCATACACACAGATCATACACACAGATCATACACAGATCATACACAGAGTCATACACACAGATCATACACACAGATCATACACAGATCATACACACAGATCATACACACAGATCATACACACAGATCATACACAGATCATACACAGATCATACACACAGATCATACACACAGATCATACACACAGATCATACACAGATCATACACACAGATCATACACACAGATCATACACACAGATCATACACAGATCATACACAGATCATACACACAGATCATACACACAGATCATACACAGATCATACACACAGATCATACACAGATCATACACACAGATCATACACACAGATCATACACACAGATCATACACAGATCATACACACAGATCGTACACAGATCATACACAGATCATACACAGATCATACACACAGATCATACACACAGATCATACACAGATCATACACACAGATCATACACATATCATACACAGATCATACACAGATCATACACTGATCATACACACAGATCATACACACAGATCATACACACAGATCATGTTTTGAAAAATGGTCAGAGTCTGCTGAGGAGTATCCAGCGTCTCCAGAGGCGAGTGGGAACGCAGTGCTTTGCCCCTCAGGTCCAGAGGGACATCTGCCCCGTGAAGTTTCATCTGTTCCCTTTTCAAACAAACCTGATTCTCCTCGTATGTAGCCGGCAAGTGAGCAGCAGCGCGGGCAGAAGATGTGGCCAGCAGTTCCCACGGGGCTTTGCAGGAAGGCCTACGTTCAGGCGCACGCGTGGAGCCCACGTGCTGTGTTGGGTTTGTGGGTCGCTGCTTCAGTTCTTAGTAGAGCAGCGGGCTGAGGGACTCACTTGTTAATGAGATAACAGTCCAGCGGGTCTGACGTGATTTGGGCAGAAAAATGCCCCGTTTGCTCAGCAGTGATGACAACGCTCTGTTTCCGCAGGGAGCTCCATTACTCCAAACTACGTCGATAACTCCACCTCCAACGTGTCGCCGTGGTGCACGTGCTCAACGAGTGGCAATCAAAAGGAGCAGTGTGCAGAGTTCCTCGATTACTTCACGGACAACGTCTGCTTACGTGAGTCTCACAGCGTCTTCTTCACAGCCAATCAGGGCGCATTTTCACATCACCACCATTTGTCTGTAGAATGAAGGGACGTGTGTTATTAGTGGCCTGCTGGAGGTCATTTTGCAGGGCTCTGGCACTGCTCCTCCTGTTCCTCCTTGCACAAAGGAGGAGTTAGTGGTCCTGCTGCTGGGTTGTTGCCCTCCTACGGCCCCCTCCATGTCTCCTGGTGTACTGGCATGTCTCCTGGTATCTGCTCCACTTATTTATATTCTACTGTGTATATACTATATGGTTAATTCTACATAGTGAGTGTTAAATGTTAAATCTGCACAGAGGATGCTGCACCTGTAGTGTACTGTATATTACCATGAGTCCATAATGCTTGTTAACGTAAAGCCTGTACCCACTACAGCCCAGATGTGACCAGGTCTAGCCCCATTATACACTCTTGTTTCTCCTCAGCTCCTCAGAAGCACTGAAGTAAAAAATATGCCCATTACAATAACAGCCAAATTGCCTTTGCAATTATGTCAGAACTTCCTTGGCTTAGTGAAAAACTCAACTTGCATTAAAATCCTGAGTACTGGTATTATAATGTCATATTTGTTTAATGAGTTCCTTGGTTGGAAGGAATATTCTGTGCTTTTCGGGGTTTTTTTTCTTCTTCTTCGCATTAAGCAAAGGGACGGCGTGTTTGTTTAACAGGTGAGTTTGAGCCTGTGAATGCTTCAGTAAGTGGCAGACAAAATGAAGTCAGCTGGGCTGGCCCTCTGAGAGTTCACGTAATGAACCCGCAGGTATTCCTGAAGAGCGTCCCGCTCACGTGCTGCTGTGTCTGAAGGGAGCGTGTGCGGCAGGATCTCATGTTGGGGGAGGGGGCACCGTGCTTGGACTTCAGGAGTTCTTTCCCTCCACCAGTCCGTCCGCCTTTACAGCCAGGAGTCTCCACTCACCGCTGCGGTGCTGCCACGCGTTTCCTATCAGCACGCCAACACGGCAGCCTGGGGCTTCTCAGATTAGGACTTTTATAGAGGAAAGAATCGTCTTGTAAAGCTTTTACGGCTCAGCCGTGCACTACGGCAGTGAGGAAAGAATCTCACGTTTTCTGTCTGTAGTTCCACGTGTGATAATATACAATTATTAATGCAGCACAATGAGTTCTAGGAATGTTGGAGAGGAATGTCTCTGTCTCTCTCTGTCAGCTTGGGTCTGTCATTCTCTCTCTCTATTTCTGTCTCTGCCTCTCTCTCTCTCTCTCTCTCTGTCAGCTTGGGTCTGTCATTCTCTCTCTCTATTTCTGTGTCTCTGCCTCTCTCTCTCTCTCTCTCTCTGTCAACTTGGGTCGGTCTGTCATTCTCTCTCTCTATTTCTGTTTCTCTGTGTCTCTGCCTCTCTCTCTCTCTCTCTCTGTCAGCTTGGGTCTGTCATTCTCTCTCTCTATTTCTGTTTCTCTGTGTCTCTCTCTCTCTCTCTCTCTCTCTCTGTCAGCTTGGGTCTGTCATTCTCTCTCTCTATTTCTGTTTCTCTGTGTCTCTCTCTCTCTGTCAGCTTGGGTCTGTCATTCTCTCTCTCTATTTCTGTTTCTCTGTGTCTCTGCCTCTCTCTCTCTCTCTATTTCTGTCTCTCTCTCTCTCTCTCTCTCTCTCTCTCTCTCTCTGTCTCAGTCATCTCTCCCCTCCTATGTGGCACCCCAACATGGAGACGGAAGAGTGCTGCCTGGCCGTGGTCCCTGTGACCCACTCTGTGTGGGGGTTGGTTCTCATGGCCGCCCCCCCCTCCCCCATCAGACCACTGCCTTCAGCCCCCCCCCCCACCTCCTCTCAGCCTGGCCTGGCTCAGCCCTTCCACATAATCACCAGTGATTTGTCCTCGTTATTGACTCCCCAGGCCTGTTCAAACAGAGACGGCTCGTGCCAAGTCCCTCCCTCTGCCCCGCCGGCCCTCTCTGTCACGGCCCTCTGAAGTGGCGCCTCTGGGGAGGCGTGCGAGGGTCCTGAGAGGCTTTTTTGGCCGAGGGCCTCGTGTGGGAAGTGGAGAGGCAGGTGCAGCCCGGGCACCCGAGAGGAATACTGAGCACTCGTCATTGAGACGCTGGTGCCAGCCCACCGCCCCCTCCCCCCACCTTCCTCCCCGCCCTGCAGTTAAATGGCCGCCTGAGAAGGCGCCAGGGGCCGAGTGGGACACAGCCTCCCAGCGCCGCATGCTCACTCGCTGCTCCTTCCGCTCCCAGCTCTGACTCTGGGCCTGTCTGTGTGTTTGCGCACACAGGGAACGCCCTCGTTACGTTTGGGAATGGAACGGCCCTCACACCAACCCCCAGCCAATCGGAGCGCCTGAGCCCCGTGACCGACAGAGGGACGAGACACACCACTCTGGGCTTCGTCTCCATGGACACAGAAGAGAACATTGTGAGCCCAGCCATACCTACACAGGTGAGGGTTAGGAGAACCAGGATGGGAGATGACTGTGTTTTTCAGCTGCTGTCAGAGTACACCTCAGAGACCTTAAAGCACAGAGAACACCTCAGAGACCTTAAAGCACAGAGAACACCTCACAGACCCTAAAGCACAGAGAACACCTCACAGACCCTGTAGCACAGAGTACACCTAACAGACCCTACAGCACAGAAAACACCACACAGACCTTAAAGCACAGAGAACACCTCAGAGACCTTAAAGCACAGAGAACACCTCACAGACCCTGAAGCACAGAGAACACCTCACAGACCCTAAAGCACAGAGAACACCTCACAGACCATAAAGCAGAGAGAACACCTCACAGACCCTAAAGCACAGAGAACACCTCAGAGACCCTAAAGCACAGAGAACACCTCACAGACCCTAAAGCACAGAGAACACCTCAGAGACCTTAAAGCACAGAGAACACCTCAGAGACCTTAAAGCACAGAGAACAGAGAACACCTCACAGACCCTAAAGCACAGAGAACACCTAACAGACCTTAAAGCACAGAGAACACCTCACAGACCCTAAAGCACAGAGAACACCTCACAGACCCACCTAAAGCAAGCAGAGAACACCTCACAGACCCTAAAGCACAGAGTACACCTCACAGACCCTGAAGCACAGAGAACACCTCACAGACCATAAAGCAGAGAGAACACCTCACAGACCCTAAAGCACAGAGTACACCTCACAGACCCTGAAGCACAGAGAACACCTCACAGACCCTAAAGCACAGAGAGTACACCTCACAGACCCTGAAGCACAGAGAACACCTCACAGACCATAAAGCAGAGAACACCTCAGAGACCCTAAAGCACAGAGAACACCTCACAGACCCTAAAGCACAGAGTACACCTCACAGACCCTGAAGCACAGAGAACACCTCACCTCACAGAGAGAACCCTCACAGACCATAAAGCACAGAGAACACCTCACAGACCCACAGAGAACACCTCAGCACAGAGAACACCTCACAGACCCTAAAGCACAGAGAACACCTCACAGACCCTAAAGCACAGAGAACACCTCACAGACCCTAAAGCACAGAGAACACCTCACAGACCCTGAAGCACAGAGAACACCTCACAGACCCTAAAGCACAGAGAACACCTCACAGACCCTAAAGCACAGAGAACACCTCACAGACCCTAAAGCACAGAGAACACCTCACAGACCCTAAAGCACAGAGAACACCTCAGAGACCCTAAAAGCACAGAGAACACCTCACCCTAGACCCTAAAGCACAGAGAACCCTAAAGCCTCACAGACCCTAAAGCACAGAGAACACCTCACAGACCCTAAAGCACAGAGAACACCTCAGAGACCCTAAAGCACAGAGAACACCTCACAGACCCTAAAGCACAGAGAACACCTCACAGACCATAAAGCAGAGAGAACACCTCAGACCCTAAAGCACAGAGAACACCTCACAGACCATAAAGCAGAGAGAACACCTCAGAGACCCTAAAGCACAGAGTACACCTCACAGACCCTGAAGCACAGAGAACACCTCACAGACCATAAAGCAGAGAGAACACCTCACAGACCCTAAAGCACAGAGTACACCTCACAGACCCTGAAGCACAGAGAACACCTCACAGACCCTAAAGCACAGAGAACACCTCACAGACCCTAAAGCACAGAGAACACCTCACAGACCCTAAAGCACAGAGAACACCTCACAGACCCTAAAGCACAGAGAACACCTCACAGACCCTAAAGCACAGAGAACACCTCACAGACCCTAAAGCACAGAGAACACCTCACAGACCATAAAGCAGAGAGAACACCTCACAGACCCTAAAGCACAGAGAACACCTCAGAGACCCTAAAGCACAGAGAACACCTCACAGACCATAAAGCAGAGAGAACACCAGAGAGAACACCTCAGAGACCCTAAAGCACAGAGTACACCTCACAGACCCTGAAGCACAGAGAACACCTCACAGACCATAAAGCAGAGAGAACACCTCAGAGACCCTTTCATTTGGATGGATCAGGTAATAAATCAGAAAGTGCCATGCTTCCATCAAGTTGTACACCAAAAAAGTCACGTGATCACCCAGCTGAGCTATTAAACTGGCATCGTCTGCAGCTCCGTGTGGGCTGGGTTAAGCTGAATGTACGGCCGGCAGCTAATATCCCAGCGACTGAGAATATTATCTGTGGATGGGGTCATTTGAGCGTGTTTGCTTGACTGTTTGTCTGTCTGTAGAGTTCATTGTACGTCTATCAGAAGTCCAACAATAATAAGCTCTGAACACTTTGGAGATTCTGCCTCTCCACTGAAGTAACCAGCTGCCAAGATGGTTGTTTGAAGTTAAGAATCACTTGAAAGATTTTCATTGCTTTTTCTCAGTGCTTAACACAAAACGCTTCTTGTCTTTCTGTCGAATGTGAAAGTCTATTACAATCATTGCTATAGTGTTACATAAAAGAAAATTAAGAATGCTAAAAGAGAAAAAAAAAACACAAATAACTAGGCCAATCCAAACTAACACAAGCACAGATGAAAATGGCAGACGGTTTTTACAGAATGCAATAAAGGTCAAAAGCGGGAAGAACATTTAGTGGTTCTTTAGAACGTGCTTTAAAGGGACATCTCGTCTTGTTCTGCTTTGCTTGTTTCTTAGGACACGGAGAGTGAGAGACTATGGGTTGACGCTACCGTTCCCTTCCACCCTCACTCGGGTCACGTGACAGCCCATGTGGGGCTGCTGGTGCCGACCTTTCTCCCGACTCTCTTCCTCCTGCTCAGTTCCCATTACTGATGTGACCCGACGGACATGCGGGGTGTCTCCTGGGAAAACCCTGGGGCGATGGACCAATGTTTTTTTTTTTTATTCCAGGAGTGAGGGACACAAACGGATCTGCCAGCCCTCATTCCCGACACCTCTGACACCATCATGTAATCACTGCTTTTCTGTGGAAGAACGAAGACCTCTGAGTGGCAGCCGGAGGCGGAGCTTGCAAAGCAATGCCATTTATTCGTGGACGTGATGTACGGTTACATCTGTCTTGAACACAACTGGGAGTCATGCTTGTACATATGTACATAATGTTACGCAGCACTGGTAGCGGATCTTATTGTGCTTGAGTGGTTTTTGAAGCCTGTTGAGCCTGTTGGGGTCCAAAATTGCTAGTCAATGCTCTGAAATTGGAAATTGGCCGCTGACACAAAGTATGGAGGGAAGAATGGGAGGGTGGTGTATTTTTTTGAGCCCCTCATGCGTCACTTCCAAGCATTCAGACGCGGCCCTGAAGGAAACCGTGATTTAATACCGTTCCGATCGAGTCGACTGAGGAGAAAGACGTTAGCTGCTTCTGGCCAACACCAGAACGACAAACCGCGGGCTGAGGAAAACAGTATGTCTGCCAGAGCGTGAACCAGTGCTCCAGTGCTCCAGTGAACACCAGTTTCTAGATCATTCTAAGGTGTGCTGTGTGTGTTTCTTTGCTGGCCAGCAGCAGAGTCAGACTGAATGTTTGCCTTCTGAACATGTGTAGTTCTCTGTGTTGCTCTGGCTAAGCACAATGGATTTCCCCCAATGGTGTACATCATACTGCCAAGCACTTTGCCCGTGACTATTGTTATCTAATACAGCATTCTCAGAGTCGAGTCCTGTATAGTTTGACGTTTTACTTTCTCCAACACACCCAATGTTGTCTGATAAGTTAAATGACGTGTGGTAGAGCAGAGAAAATACCAAACTGTGTAGTGCTCCGACACTCCAGGACTAGAGTTCTAGAGCACTGTTCTTAAAAATGAAAAGTCAATGTAATAAAATTAAATTCAACGAAGGCCCTATGGAGATAAATAGCCAGTGCAAAATTAAAGTCAATGAAGGCCGTATACAGTAAAATACAGTAAAATACAGTAAAATAATACATTGTGAATTGCCTCTACCCCCTAGACGGTTGAAATAGATCTTACAGTGTTCATTTGAATAGATGATTTCATTATCTACGCTGGTGATTTCATTATCTACAAGCAGTATTACAGTGTTCTTGTAGCTATGGGACAAAATGTATAGCTACAGTGCAGTGTGTTGCTATGCTATGTGGATTTTCTCACGCAGTCTTTTGTCTGTGTAGATGAGCATCCCTGGTGTTACTTTATAAATGCATCATTTCCATTGGTGCCCGTGACAGCGTGAGGTAATAGTTAAAGCAGAGTGAGGGAAAGTGCGTTGGTCACTGACACAGACCTGCTGCTGATCACACTGCCCCTTGTACTGCCATCAAAATGCTACCAACGTCATTACAGAACATTCTGAGGTTCATCTCGGCTGCTGCCAATAAAAGATGCTGGTTCATTTAAAGCCTGTTGCTTTTTCTTTCACTGGCTGGAAAACGACAGCGAGGTAACAGGAGTAAAGTGTGGGGAAGTTTGTCAGGTACTCGGAGCGCATGTGTCTGTCAAAAACAACATGTTCAGTGCCAGTCACCGAGAGGGGAGGTTATTCCTGGAAAGGGAAGAGATGACGCAGATTCTCCATCTGACGCAGAACACGTTTATTATTTAGTAAATCAACCAAGATTATTGTGGAGGACAAGAACTTTGGGTCTCAGCAGGGGCCGAACATTTCAACAGGCATAATGACGGCGTGAGTTCAGAAGTACATTTGCAGGTGTTCATTCAAACATGAGCACCGAGGTCAACAGATTTTACTTTAAGGCATTTTCTTATAAAAAAGAAACTGTACTTATTTGCTTAAGCGGTGACAAGAGAATGGTTGATGAATGGTCGATTGTGTTGTTGTTTTTGTTTCTGTGTAGAGGGTTTTTTCTTTTCTGTCTTTTTGTGTCATTTTTCTCTTGGCAGACAGCAGTGAACATCAGCAGTCACTGAATCCTGGAACAAGACTTGGTTGCTAAAGACCTCTAACCTTCTCCACTCCACAAAAGGATAGACAAAGAAAACAAAGGGAGACCAGTGGCCATTAAACTTAGCATGTGGCTTTAGCATGTGCTGACTTGGTTATTCACCGAGTCTGAAAGTAAAGCTAGCACCGCCCACGTCACCTATGTAGGTGGTGGAGTTCTTTGAGGCCATTGGGAACTTTTAGCAGCTTCTTTCTCCATCAATGTTTGTTTGATTTCTTTTAACTGACTCTTTAGAAATTATAGGTGCCATGATTGTTTCGAAGGAGATATTGTTTTGAATGGGATGATGCTGAAAATGCCCCTAGCATCTCCCCCTACCATTACCCAGTTCCGCTGGATTTCATTGTCGGTGTGGACTGTATTTAAACAGCCATGGTGTATACAGCCATGGTGTGGAGCTGGTTCTGCTCAGAGATCTAATTTTGCATTGCTGTAGCAATGATTTAAGCCAAAGGTTTTGATTGGCTTTTGATCACAAATTGATTAAAAGTTATCCGTTAAAATGTGATAGATTGTTAAAAGGAAAGCATTATTATATGATATTCTATTTAATGTCCACTGTTTTAAGTTCAAAGTTAAAGGTTTTTATTTCCTTTTTTAGGCAGACCAAAAATGTTTTTTGACTTGACATTTCAAATCCACAGTAACAGTGACATGATAAATGGCCTTATTTCAACGCTTTAACTTCGCTTTTAAGTGGATAAACAAATGTTGAATGCATTTCACATTCAGAAAACAAGCATTTAATGAACATCTCACTATTTCATAGATCCCACACACTTAACATTAAAAATTAATAAAACACTTATCATATACCATATAGTACCATATAATTCCAGCTGTTATGAAATGTATTGATACCAGAGTAATCTGAGTATCCTTCACACTGTAAAGAAAACAACAAATCATCCAACCCGCCAACCAACAAACCAACCAACCAACTAACAAACCAACCAGTCAACCAGCCAACCAACAATCTAACCAACTAACCAACCATCCAATCAACCATCCAATCGTCCACCCATCCAACCAATCAACCAACTAGCCAACCAGCCAACCAACAATCTAACCAACTAACCAACCATCCAATCAACCATCCAATGGTCCACCCATCCAACCAATCAACCAACCAGCCAACCAACCAACAAACCAACCAACTAACCAACCATCCAAACAACCGTCCAATCATCCAACCAACCAACCAACCAATCTCAACAAACCCCTCAGCAAACCCACTTCCCCGGTGATCTTGACTGGGTGGCAAAATAAACTCAACATAATCATGGGACAGGAAAAATCAATTAAAACCATTTGCTGAGCAGTGCTAAAAGCAGTGTGTGGCAAAATGAGCCCTGGCCCAGAGGCAGACGCATCCCCCAGGCTGTAATGCAGAGGCTGAGCTCCCCCCCCCCCCCCCCCCCCCCCCCCAAGCCACATCCTGCTCATCCTTCATCCCTTCATCTCATTGAGCCGTACTGGAGGAGGAGCGCGCTGTCGTCCTAACCCATGTAACTGCTCCGTCCGTGGCTGACTGGCCTGCCTGCTGTCCTACATCTTTACATTTTTACCTCAGGCCGTTTTCTAGAGCGGCGCTGAAGGAGGCCAGACGTGGTCGTGACAGATGTGGGGTGCGGAGAGAGAGACGGGAGCGACGGGAGCGATGCTGAGTGGTGGGACTGTACCTGAGGAGCTCAGTCTGTGATGAGGCTGCATGATGCAACCGCCATTCAATGAACTACGAATCACAGTTAATATTTACAAAATAAACTTCATCAGAGAGAGCAAACTTTCTTTTTCCTTAACGTACCTGACGTCTACCAGGTTGCTGAACATACATGTCTTTAGTCTATAGTAATGAGAATAATATGCAAGAGTAATACTGAACTCTAGGTTAAACTAACAAAATGGGGCTTCTCTTATTAGTGTTTGGGATTATGAATGAGCTAGCATGGCTCAGAAGTGCTCAACCTTGTCTCATCTCTAATGCAAATTGTAGTCAGTGGTCATTTGATGGCTAGACGTCCCTCCTCTCTGCAGACACAGAGCCCTCACCGCACGGCTGGGTGAAGTGGTGAGATGCTTTGATCGACTCCCTATGGATGTCGCCGAGTTTTAATGATTATGACTCTCCAAGGCGATTCCTCTGGAGAGCTGATAATGACCCAGCGCCAGTGTTTTGGATCTTCACTTAGAAGCTGAGCAGCGTTTGCCGGGGGGTTCGCGCTGGAAGGATAGATCAATTTAGACTCTATTGGTCTTTATTGCCTGCATTTGCATGTCATATGCGCCTGACATTTTGGTTCTCCCGTCCTGACGGAGGATGCTGTGCCACGACAGACAGCTGATCACCATAAAACATATCGCACATAAGTTAAACAATACCACGCCAGGGCTTTTACGTTGGCGTGCCGCCGCCGACGGCACTTCTGTTTTCCTTTTATCTCTGCGGCACGTATTTTGGGTCTTTCGGGTAAGACATAGAGAATCTCCTCAAGAAGAGGCGATAACATTCTCTCTGTAAAAAACCCATTTTCTCCAAAGTTCATCCTCGATGACATCTTAAAGCCGAGCCCGATCAATACAAACAATTCAGAGGAATGCTGGGGGGGGGGGTGCAGAGGTGAGTGGTGTCGAAACCTTGCCATTATAGCACGATTCCGGCTTTACCCGCACTGCATATCTACCCAGTCCCACTTCTCTCTCCTAAGGATATGTTGGCATTCATGGGAAATCTTAGCACACACCACTCATATTATTTCCCCCGGATGGCTGTATTATGATCGATTTTTTCTTCCCGTTGCTGTAAACACTGCGTCGAAGCGGCTTGTGGGTTCATGAAACATGCCGACTTCATTTTCACTGAGCTTTAGCTTTCCTGTCCAGTGGCTTTCCACGCTCCCGTGAGCTGTGCACGCTCCCGTGAGCTGTGCACGCTCCCGTGAACTGTGCACGCTCCCGTGAACTGTGCACGCTCCCGTAAGCTGTGCACGCTGCTGTGAGCTGTGCACGCTCCTGAGTTCACTGATAAATCATGGCAACACCATCTGGTTCCTCCGTCCCATGCAACACCCTGCGGCTCCCGCACCTTTTGGTGCAGGCGGTCTTGGTGTAGCTCTGGTGGGAAGGCGCAAGATGCAGGGAGAAGGCAAGAGAGACATAGAGAGAGAGAGAGAGAGAGAGAGAGAGAGAGAGAGAGAGACAGAGAGAGAGACAGAGAGAGAGAGAGAGAGAGGGAGAGAGAGAGAGAGAGAGAGAGAGAGAGAGAGAGAGAGAGAGAGAGAGAGAGAGAGAGAGACTTAGCAGACATTCGTTATTCTGCAGCCCGGGGAAGTAAATCTTCCGTGATGTGAGTTTCGGTTCAGCCTCCAGCTGAAACAACAGCCACTGGGATCCACCGGTGAGCCGTGCCG
The DNA here is from genome assembly GCA_020368025.1 of Brachyhypopomus occidentalis. Classification (NCBI taxonomy): domain Eukaryota; kingdom Metazoa; phylum Chordata; class Actinopteri; order Gymnotiformes; family Hypopomidae; genus Brachyhypopomus; species Brachyhypopomus occidentalis. Next base: position 1,130,481 of record JAGXOD010000004.1, on the reverse strand, counting down.
GGTCCAGTGCAGCACACAGGGATTTGTTATCGAGCACTTGCATGAATACAATTTTCCGCTTGTCCTGTGGGGGTGTGAGACCATGGAGTGTGTGTATATGTTTGCATGCATGTGTGTGTGTGTGTCTGTGTGTGTGAGCGTGGGAGTGCATAATTGCCTATGACGTAGTGTGTCTCTGCATACGCATGGGTGTGTGTACAGTGGCAGATGTGTTCATGCTGTACGGCTACACAGGACCTAGACCGCCTCAGGAGATCAGGAGGAGGAGCCTGTTGGCCCCGCGTGTTCGTGGCGGGAGCCGACGGTCCCTTCAGCGCTGTGGTCACCTCATCCTCCTCAGAGCCCCCCGTGCGGAACACGCGTGACCACGGGAACAGAAGGAAACACTCCATTTAACTCCCTTTCAAGACTTTGATCAAAAACTAAATGGGAAAATGACCAGCCTAATGCTTCAAAACCAAGAAGCTGCTGTTTCCGGCCACGGCTCTAAATCTCGTCCGCGTGCTCTGCGGTTTGATTTGGACACGTGGGACCCAGAGCCACGGAGCTGCTCCTGCTCAGAAGGTGCCTCCCAGTTCAGCAACAGTCCGCGCTGTTATGCCAAGACGCTACGGAGGCAACGAGGGCTCTTTTGTCCTTACATGAGATGTCATATTAAACGTAATGTTCAAGCGCAGTGCTATTAGCGGAGCTTTTCACCAGCTCTCCGAGCGCTCTGACGTGACCTGCATTTTGGGTCTTCGTCTGTGTGGTCTCTGCTGCCTGCAAGGCCTCCTCCTGTGAACCTGACGCTATCCGCACGCCTCCCATGTAAAACACCCCCCCCCACACACACACACACACCCGGCTGGCCCCCGTGTCATTATGGAGACGCTCTCATTACGCCCATTAAACCCGGTTCTCTGTTCTTCCCACGTGACCCGAGGCACGTGTAAGCGACCTTCGCCATAAACAATGTTTACAAATACACAGAGCATGGCAATTATGTCATAGCGTACCCATTTCTAATGCTGCTCATATTGGCTTAATCTGGCCCAAGGTCATTTCCGCTGTAGTACTCAATGGCTGGATGAATGAGGGTGCGTGAATCGATGCTTGGGCTGACAAACACGGGGCGGACACGAGGCTGTTTCGCGGGCGTCGGTGGGTTTGCTCAGAGGGAGAAGGGGGTTGAACGCTCTGTTCTTGCCCCATGCTCAAGAGGCTGCCCTGCTCCATCACGTAACCGCTAATGGACAGGCGCTGCGTCGCCAGCCCGAGCAAACAGAGACTCGGGATGTCAACAGAGCTCTTAATGAGTAGAAAGCCCCAAACAGCCAAACACAGATCAGACTGCAGATCAAAACTGAGGTTCTCAACTTATTCATTTTGCAATTCTGTTCAGACCTGGTGCTTGTTATGCAGATCGCTCTCTACCTTAGAAAAAAGGGGGGAAAAAAAGCTGTTAAGTGACTTCACGCCAAAGCTCTGAGCTCAAGCTATGGTGTGTAAGCAGCCGGCTTTGATGCGTGGTCTGACGGTAGGAAACACTAGGCTTGCATCGCCCCGTGTGCTCAAATGTCAGATCCTGTAGACTCAACACGGCTCACGTCTTCCAGCCTGCCTGGCCCGGGGGTGGACAGGAGCAGGAAGAGCTCCGCCCACAGGGAGGGGCTCCACATGGTCATCGATGCAGGGCCTTGACTCCAATATTGGCGTGTCTTCTCTCTCACTCCCCCTCTGCACCGCTCTGTCTCCTTCTCTCTCCCTCTCTGCTCTCTCTTTCTGTCTGGTATTCCGAACCATTGAAACAGGCCTCCTCTGCAGTGCCTCCACCTGCGTCTCCATCAGCAGTCATCCATCAGGGGAGTCGGCTGCGTGGCTCATGCAGACGGACGTCCAGCTCTGGCGTGACGTGATGCTCACACCGGCTTCCCCCCTTCCACAATTCCCCCACGTGAGCACTAACCAAAGGTGGAGAAACAGGTGCAAGCAGAGCGACCTCCACCCGAGCCCACCTCTGCTACATCACCTCTGCTCCATCACCCCTGCTCCATCACCTCTGCTCCATCACCCCTGCTCCATCACCCCTGCTCCAACACCTCTGCTCCATCACCCCTGCTCCATCACCTCTGCGCTGGCTCTGTGTCGACACCGTCCATCTGACTCTTGGACGGCTAAACCTCTCAGGCTTTGATATTGACATCAGAGCTGTTGATCTGCTTTCGTTTTGTTAAATATTTCTGTAGGGGTCAAGCTCACAGTAGAAGAATATGGGCTGAATGTTTCAGAGGCACAGCACTAGACACCAGGGGTGGGTGGAGGGGTGGTGTATCGCCTGTGAACTGGACGCACACCTTTACCAGCAGGCTGCAATCAGACCTTTCACCAAGGCAATCATGTAGAGTTTCAGACACAATCAGACGAATATATTAGTCGTTTAGCTGCTAATAGGTATTCTTACCTTCTGAACTGACTGCTGATGTAAGGCGCTGAGCTTCTCAATCAAGCACAAGCTATTACGATGCTCTTTCGCTTTCTCCAGGTTTACCGCATGCTAGTATTCGCATCAGGGCTCGGGAGCTCCAACTTTACTTCATCAAATCGTATCTAGACACGGCCCAGTGCTCTAAATCGCATTTGCTAATAGCGATTGGCTCTGTATGCCCGTTTGCTAATGAAACGAGGTGAGAAGATGAGGAGATGAAGAGGAGAAGAGGAAGAGAAACAGTGAGGCATATATAGCAACCACGATGATTCACCTAAATATCAGGCATGGAAAATGCCACTGACAGGGCTTGTATAAGCATCAAATCAGTGGCAAAATATCCTTTTACCTTTGTGTGTGTGTGTGCATGTGTGTGCGTGTTTTTGTGTGTGTGTGTGCGTGTGTAGCAGTCCTTTTAAACTTTTTTCCTAAGCCTTCTCAGCTTTGTAGAGATACTGCCCCCTACTGTTAATAAAAGGCACTACGTCACTTCATCCTTGACTTGTGAAGTATATTTATAATATAATTATGACTTGGTATGTATATTTTCACACACTTAAAATAACCAAATCCACTTTAAATTCTGTTGCTAAGGTACCTAACAGTCTGATGTTCTCACGCTGCAGGTTTGATCGCATCTCAACAGAGCAGATACCTAAAGCCAGGTACCTGAGTAAAGTCTTCCATGAAGTGTTCAGAGCTTCTCACCACCAACCTCCTGAGTTCATCATGGTTCCAGCCTCCTGAAAATTGGAAAACTGACATTGTAATTATATGAGGTGTGTGTGCCGCCCGTCAGCTCCTCCTCTGGTTTAGGCCTGCAGGGCGTGAAGAACCGCGTGAAACCTCAGGACCCGTATCGCCCTCCACAGTCTCAGACTGGCGGCCAGAACCTGGAGCAGGATCAGAGCATGAACCAAAGGCAGCATTTTCCTGCCCAGTCTGCTGGAGAAGGCGGAGTTTCGTTTACGTCCTCGGAGGGAGGGGCTGGTTTCACTTTGGAAGTCCACTTCTTGCTCCTAGCGTCCGGGACTGTCTGCTCAAAGCAGGAATGCACTAACCGCCTCTCTGTCCTAGTAAAGTGTGGGAGCCCCGGGTCATCAGATTAGGTGTTGTGACGCGTGTTTGGATCGAATAGCCCAAGCCGTCTCAGCACCAGAATCAGCTGAGTACCGAGGTCTGAAAGGTGAAGATTATCAGGTGATGGCATACAGAGTCTCAGAGGGAATGTGGATTGAATATGCAGCTGGACTCGGTAGCTGTTAATATGTGTTAGTGGTGACATGTCCTCGTTGTCTGGAAACATCACCATGCGATTAATTAAGTAATATGATGAGTCCATGTTGTATGTATTTGAACCCCATGCAATGATGTTAAGATTTAAACGTCTATTGTGAGAGAGACTGGCTTCACCCCCTAGAGATTCTGAAGCACTTTGCATGCACCGCTGATGAAGGGTCTCTACCCAGACTGTTGTTACTTTGAAGACTTTATGTAGTACTCTACAATTTATACCACCTCTACATCTTTACGTTAACTACACTGCAGTAACTGTATGGAATCATCTTCTGAATGGCCACTTTATTAGGAACCTGCCCTTTTACGATGAGAGCGTCCCTGTGTGAAAGTTAGACACATGACCCCAGAGTGCAGTGTAACATCTTCTTTTTTCCCATGTGAGGGGCAGAATTTGGCGCAAGCAGCATGAACCGATGAGCCCTTTTCTGTCAGGTGTGACCAGTTCAGGCTGCTGGAGGTGGAGTAATGGTGGAGGGGATGTTTACCTGCCTCACCTGGGTCCCCTGATAACCTGTGGGTGGGCGTATGGACAGCAGGGTTCACCTGAGCGTTGTGACCGACCACGTTCATCCCTCCATAGCAGCTGTTTACCCTTTAGAAGGCAGGACACTTTCATCATGCCACCTGGGTCGTGTAGGCACGTCCTGGTTCCAGGAACATAGCGAGTTTTCCTTGCTTCCTTGGCCTTCACAATCCCCAGATCTTAATCCTTTAGAGCATCTTTGGGACAGGCTGCTTAGAACATGTCAGCACCTTTGACGAGATCTGTGCAGAATAATTTCTTGCAGCTCCAAAGACCAAAGATGGTGCAACACACTACTAGATGGGTCTCTCTAATAAAGGAGTGTCTCTAATAAAGGAGTGTGTCTCAAATAAAGGGGTGTGTCTCTAATAAAGGGGTGTGTCTATAATAAAGGAGCGTGTCTCAAATAAAGGGGCCATTCATTGTGTTAATGCATATATTTGCATGTATGAGCAAAGTGCCCAGCTAATGAAGGACTTCAAAATGTTCAAAATGGTTTGTAGTCTTCGGAAACCTTGTGCACTACACTGTAAGTTTTACTACTGCTACATCTTTAAGCACACGGCAGTTAAATATTTACATGTGCTTGAACAAGACTCTGCCAAGGCTCTAAAAAGCAAAACTACGCCAAGAATAGGATGAAGGTGTGCAGCTGATTATGCAGGGAACAAAGTCAGGCTACCAGATAAGATGTTTATATCACATGCACAATTTATCACATGCACGCTTTGTATATCACAGAGGACCACAGGTCCAGGGCTGCTGGTGGATCCGTTTGGCAGAGGGGGGTTGAGATCGCACGTCATCGATGCAGGCGTCACACGTGCTCCTAGCTCAGAAATGCTGGAAATGCTCAGTGTCACGTGTGCCGGAGTGAGATCGGGCAGCATGAGACTCACGTGACCCTGCTGACCCCGAGTGCTTCCTGAATCAAATCACTGAGATGGCGGACACGCACACTAGGGGTCGGGCTGTCGGGCTCTCGATGCTCTGACATTATTATTGTCATTGTTTATTGTTTATTACATTATTTGTTACAGTTTTATCTATTCAGCATACACGTATGGTTTATACGGTTGTATCTGCTCCCTTGAAGGTCTACACTTAAGATTCTCATAAAAATGTGAATCAGAATGGATTTATTAAGGTTTCATTATCACCCTTTTCACAGGGAGTGTTGGGAGAAATCACTCATTGTTTCAGGGCTCCCCGATAGTTAAATAACATTTCGACTATCTGCACCATGTCCTCAGATGGCTGTATTCAACACGATATAGCTGCTTCATGGTTCTGCTGTGAACCATTAGCCCACATGGAGAGACAGTAACATTTATTGTTAGTATTTAATAACATTTTTAGTTAATTTACTGTAATGTTGATGTGTGCTGTTTTTTCCCCCAATCTAAACCACATGTTACAGTAATAGATGGTTTGTATGCAAGCCGTAAATGACTATGCCAGTACCAGGCTGGGAAAATGGAAATTTACATCAAATAAAAAAATATGCACTCTACATTCCAAAACATTTAGCAAAGAGAAGTTAATTGTTCTACAAGTCCAATAATGTCAGTCAGTAAGATAGATAATAAACTTTACTGAATAACTGATATGATCTATTCCAGCCATTTGCTGATTGATGATAACACAGTGTAGACACCCTTCACTCATTTCTTAGTAATACAAATTCCCAAGAAAATGGACACATCATCAATTTAGATCAGTTTAAGCACAGACAAAAATAAAATGCAAAGTGTTCCCAAAGCTGTTTAGGCATTTCCATAAATCAAGGGCTACTGCTGAAAATAATTTTCTCAATCACGTTGTATTTGCTGAACCTATTACACAGAATTGCCCTGTGGAGACGGCAGGTTGAAATGTGTGCTGTAAGGCTGGACTTGTGTGCTTTAAGGCTGGACTTGTGTGCTTTAAGGCTGGACTCGTGTCCTTTAAGGCTGGACTCGTGTGCTTTAAGGCTGGACTTGTGTGCTTTAAGGCTGGAATTGTGTGCTTTAAGGCTGGACTTGTGTGCTTTAAGGCTGGAATTGTGTGCTTTAAGGCTGGACTCATGTGCTTTAAGGCTGGACTTGTGTGCTTTAAGGCTGAACTTGTGTGCTTTAAGGCTGGACTCATGTGCTTTAAGGCTGGACTCATGTGCTTTAAGGCTGGACTTGTGTGCTTTAAGGCTGGACTTGTGTACTTTAAGGCTGGACTTGTGTGCTTTAAGGCTAGACTTGTGTACTTTAAGGCTGGACTTGTGTGCTTTAAGGCTAGACTTGTGTGCTTTAAGGCTGGAATTGTGTGCTTTAAGGCTGGACTCATGTGCTTTAAGGCTGGACTTGTGTGCTTTAAGGCTGAACTTGTGTGCTTTAAGGCTGGACTCATGTGCTTTAAGGCTGGACTCATGTGCTTTAAGGCTGGACTTGTGTGCTTTAAGGCTGGACTTGTGTACTTTAAGGCTGGACTTGTGTGCTTTAAGGCTGGAATTGTGTGCTTTAAGGCTGGACTCATGTGCTTTAAGGCTGGACTCGTGTGCTTTAAGGCTGGACTTGTGTGCTTTAAGGCTGGAATTGTGTGCTTTAAGGCTGGACTTGTGTGCTTTAAGGCTGGAATTGTGTGCTTTAAGGCTGGACTCATGTGCTTTAAGGCTGGACTTGTGTGCTTTAAGGCTGAACTTGTGTGCTTTAAGGCTGGACTCATGTGCTTTAAGGCTGGACTCATGTGCTTTAAGGCTGGACTTGTGTGCTTTAAGGCTGGACTTGTGTACTTTAAGGCTGGACTTGTGTGCTTTAAGGCTAGACTTGTGTACTTTAAGGCTGGACTTGTGTGCTTTTAAGGCTAGACTTGTGTGCTTTAAGGCTGGAATTGTGTGCTTTAAGGCTGGACTCATGTGCTTTAAGGCTGGACTTGTGTGCTTTAAGGCTGAACTTGTGTGCTTTAAGGCTGGACTCATGTGCTTTAAGGCTGGACTTGTGTGCTTTAAGGCTGGACTTGTGTACTTTAAGGCTGGACTTGTGTGCTTTAAGGCTGGAATTGTGTGCTTTAAGGCTGGACTCATGTGCTTTAAGGCTGGACTTGTGTGCTTTAAGGCTAGACTTGTGTGCTTTAAGGCTGGACTCATGTGCTTTAAGGCTGGACTCATGTACTTTAAGGCTGGACTTGTGTGCTTTAAGGCTGAACTTGTGTGCTTTAAGGCTGGACTCATGTGCTTTAAGGCTGGACTCATGTGCTTTAAGGCTGGACTTGTGTGCTTTAAGGCCTGCGGCATCACCAGAGCTCACGTGGCCAGCATGGCACGGTGCTGCCTGGAAAGCTCGTGCACTGGTCCTTCCGCTTGTTTGGGGCTCGGCTGTAGAGAGTGTGCACGTGTGTGGAGCACAAATCCAGGAGAGTCCAGACTGAGCAAACTACCACCTTTCCCAGCACCGCAGTTGAAAATAATGTGATGACAGATCATCAAAAGGGAAAAACTCAGTATCACCTTCTTCCTCTTCTGTAGTGTGAAAAACTGAGTAGATAACTTTTTTTTTCCTGTTCGCTCAGAATGTTCTAACATCTTCCGTTCCCCTCGGTGCTGTACTTCAGAGAAATCCACCTGTGACCTTAATGTTAGATGCTATTTTCTCGGGGTGTTACTGCCTGTTACACTGACTGTCCGTCCCGAAGCGGGACCGTTGGTGCCCGTCTCAAGCACAGTCAGCCTGCTCTCTGTGTCTCTGGAGGCACCAGGGGGTCAGGGCAAGTTCACCAGGAAAAACCAACCTGCCATGTGCAGTTTTAGAGGTGCTTCACCACACCTGCTCCAGTGGATAGTGGGTCTCATCCATGACAAGATGTTCAACTGCGTATAAATCTAACTCCAATCATAAGAGTCCAGTCTGATATCTCTGACCAGATGGTTGTGGCTGGTTGTTGTGGCTTGCTTAATTGAACAAAATCAACAGATTCAAGTTACTGATCAGCTTATAACAACAGCACACGAGCCCTTCGTGGTCATGGGTGCTGTATCTGCATATCACATTCCTCAGCGGTGGTGGCCAGGAACACTGAGTCAATATAAGTTGTTCCACCACAGAGAGGGAACAGAGGAACAGGACTGGGAACCCTCGACCCAAATCAGCCTTCTGATAGCAGGACAGTGATAACAGCGTCATAGTTCCAGACCCATGTGTGCATGTGTGTCTCTCTCTCTCTCTCTCTCTCTCTCTGTCAGAGCACAAAGCTATGAAGCCATGCTAAAACTCGTTAGCAGTGGAGGCCAACACTTTCCCAGTCCTGGAAACTACCTCACAGCTGTACTGCAAACAGCACGGAGCACTTCTGATGTAGGAGGCACGTGGCACAAATACATCATGTAGAAAAGCAAACTGCCCACACATGCCGATTGAACCGGGGCGTTTAACACGCCACTCTGTGATATATTGAACACATGCAGGTATCTGGTTTTCATCCTTTGATGTAGCGGTTGAATGTGCACATATTCACTTACCAGATATACAAAATAAATGTGTTGTAGCTTTAGGAAATGAATCACTCTATGTTGTAATGAAACCGTATAGTATTGAATTATTCCCTCGAAAACAAAATTGGAAACATGCTAGCATCAAACTTCAACCATCCGCTGAACTGTGGTTAATGTGATGACCGGGCCTCCCTGAACTCAGACCTTAAAATCAGAACCCAGTAAAAAAAACCCTGTAAGAACCCAATAAAAACACGGTAAGAACCTGGTAAAGATTTTGCCCTGAACACGCTTTTAGTTTATTGATGATTAGAGTTAGGATTGCATTTTGCAAGCATGTTTATTGAACTAACCCTTCCAGATGTGGTCACTTTATGACAAATCAAATGATGATACGAATGATATTTTGCATGAACTGTGTTGTTTTGTAAGAGTTGTAACCTATTTGACTGGCAATAGCTTATGCTCTGGCAGCTATAAACTGAGATGCATGAATGTTTCCTTAAAACAAAACTAGCATGAGAACGGCAATATGTTGGGAGAAAAGTTTCAGCTGAAGGGTGACCTCATCATTCCAGGTTAGCTTGCTGTTGCAGTGACAAGTAAAGCAACAATGAAACTGGAAAAAAAAACTCTATTTGCCAAAAAAATGAGGTCATCAAACATGACTTATTTGTGCGAACCTTTCTGTGAGAGTTTAACGTGCTTGAGGCTGTCTGCTTCTGCAGCTCGTGATGCCTTCTGTATTCCCGTACAGCAGGGTGCCACTGTTTGTTTTGTTCTCTCTCCTTGGCTGCTACGTCAAGGACGCTTGAGAAATTAAAATAATATAAGAAAAGCCTATAAGGCTCTAATGATCTGTTAATGAAGCTGACCAGATTTCATTAGAATCTGTGGACATATCCTAACTGTTTATGACTTTCAGTGCCACCAGTTCCAGCAAAGGCAACGGTGTGCCGTCCCAGACATCTGTGTTAGTGTCATATGGTGGTCATCAGGGAAGTAGAAAGAGAGGAGTAGAGGGAAAAATCTGTGGCTCTGTGGGTCACGGGTGACATATGACCTGAGGACGCAGAGAAGCCGTAAGCGGTAGCGTTCTGCAATACCCGCTCGGCCCAAAGTGACGGCTGCGTGGATAATCTGCTCTGGAGCTGACAGTGTGGAACTGTAGCTATTTATACCGCCCTGACCTTTCCTGGAACGCCCGTGTCTTGGAGAGTCTTGAACGGCTCGGTCAGATCAGTGTGTGGTGCAGGGGAGGCTGTGGACTCACAAAATGAAGGGTGTATTCAGCTGTGTGAACAAAGTTTTGATATTTCGACATTTCGCTTTTGGTCTGTTTTTAACTTTGTTACACTTACACAAGACGCGCTATTGGTTATCCTCTTAATAAAACTACAGGTCTTGTTTTTCAGTTGTTAATCTTAAAACATTCATTAACTATTAGGAATTGATGTTTACAGAAAAACTGAAGTAATATTGTCGTGCTTTGCTTGTAAGTCACATATTACTGGTTGGCATCTTAACACATCGCTCGCCATATGGCTTGTCAGCACTCTGGAATAGGGAATGACCTCCAGTGTCACGTCAAAGCGTATAGAAAAGGCTCTGTTTCAACTCCTGGACTAGACTTCTGGACAAGGGTTAAAGGCTCAGTTATACTTTCGCGTCTGACCGTAGCCCTCGACTCCGCACACACTGCGCGCGAACCTGTGAACGGCGGAAGCGTTTACACTGGACGCGTCACTCTTTGCAGTGTTCTTCGTAATGAATTGTGGTAGTGTAAAGAAATACCCATCAAAACCAGGGGAAGGAATACTTACCTGATGGATATTAATGTTGTATTGTGTTTCAGGTTTGAAACGTGCTGGAATTTTGGCTAAATGCTTGAAATTGTATTTCCGTTTCACAACAAATAGCTATCTGACTGAACAGTTCTCTTGTATTACGTTTACAAATACAAGCCTCTTGTATTTCCAGCGGGAAACATGAGAGAGCGTGAAGACGTTAAGATTGGGCGTTTTGAAAATAAACTACAATTAAATAAATTATATGCCATCATGGTAACTAGCATATACTTTAAGTATATATTAATACACCAACAAGCTTATGTTATACACTTTTTCTTCTGCTGTTACCAAACACGGTGCCATCTCTTTTAATGTGAAAAATCTAATTAATCATTTTGAGTATATGTGTATTTTTATAACTATGTAAAGCTTAAGGTGCTGGAAAATATTGAAAATAAACCTTGAAAATGCCTTACAAGTGCTTGAATTCCACCTTGTAAAGGTGTATGAACCCTGCTAACATGACTCCGCTCATTCCGCTGAAACGCGGCACGCGCAAAGTTACAAAAATCGAGAGGTGCACGACCACGCTACGCGACAGCGCGCGGGGCCAACGAGCCACCGTGATTACGTCATTTTTGACGCGCGGACCCTCGCGCCAGTCGCGATGCGTCAAGTATAAACCTAGCTTTAGCCTTTTGAATCTTATTATGAAATATTGAATGTTTAATGTCTCATATGTATAATTCCTGCTATTTCATGCCATGTATGGTCTGAGTCATGTACATGACCGTGCACAATATCACAGGTAAATGATTTATCTCAGGTAATTGATTGTTCAATCAGCATTAACAGTATTGTACTGCTAATTTGAAACCTATGTAACATCTGAGTTTCACTCTCAGTACAAGTTTACATTTCATCATTTATCAAAAATCGTTATTCTATTTTCACGTTTGCTTATTCTTAACTCTGTTGCCAGATGCTATCATTGTGTTAATTGCTGTTTTTTAACATCTGAAACGGAACCAGCAAGCATTAGCCTATTACTGAAGTTGCTTTCCCTCTAACTCAGAATGATTTATATTATATTTTCCTGATATTTGTAACAAGGGAATTTAGTGGAGCAAATTGTGCTGACAAACTTCCAGTTGCGAATTAATTCTGTTTTTTTTACAGTTAACTGACTTCTGGACTTTGATAACCTCACAATAGCATTTCCACTTGTAAAAGAACTGTGCTGTAACAAAGCTAATCTAAACCAGGAGGCTAAAATATCTCAAATGCCTACTGCGTGAACCTAATCAGCCAAAGCTGCTAAAACAGGCCTGATTCCAATATGATCTAACTGACCTGTTGCTTTCATGTCCTTGTTAAGGTGTTGGCATACAAATGTGTGACCCCTCTGCTGTCTGGACATGCTATCTGTGCTGAGAGGCCACACCATGTGAACCAGCTAATCAATGTCTCCAGGCCCGTCTGAACATTAGAGCAGGTGTGTTGCATTAGTGTTGATAATAACCAATTCCAGTGAAGCAGACTGGAACATTCTTTAAAATTGTCTGTTTCTTTGCCACAGAGATTTTTTTTCACAAAGTCAAAAAGACAGAATAAAAAATGCATTAAAATACATACATACATAAATACATGAACAGCCAGTGTCCCTGGGCCCTATAGCTTGATGGAAATAGAAAAAATGAAAATGATGAAATGATTCAAGCCTCAATTACTGGTTTCCTCATGTGCGCTGATAACTTAATCCAGTATGTGAGACCTGATCAGACAGCACACACTCTGCTGTTCCAGACATGTACCAGACATGTTCCACAGATGTACCAGACATGTTCCATACATTTACCAGACATGTTCCAGACATATTCCACACGTGTTCTATACATTTACCAGACATGTTCCATACATTTACCAGACATGATCCAGACTTGTTCCATACATGTACCAGACATGTTCCACACATGTATATGCAGTGGATCCATCTGCTGGCAGTGAGATCTAACGTGGTCCTGTGCTTTCAGCCTCTGGCGAAGGCAGGAATGGTGCTAAGCAGCTTAACCCATGACGGGTGTCAGACCCAGAGACAGAACCAGGGTCTTAACATTCCCCACCCGTCTGGGCTCAACCGTTCTGCCCTGCTGTGACCCACAGCCGCGCACACAGAGGTGCCTCTGTGCCATACGGTCTGCTCACAAGTTCACTTGTGCGATACGGTGAGAAGCAAAAGAATGTTAGAAGAGAAAGTGAGAACGATGTGAACGACATGAAGGTTTTATTGAAAAGTGCTTTAGTGGAAGTAGTAAATATATCTTGAAAGCAATATCATCTGTACCCCAGATGTGATTGATATGTGTAGCACATATCAGTACACAGAAGCAGTTTTCTATGAGATTCCAATGGGAATACTATATGTTTTCACATGCTGTGTGGTGGTTTCTAACCGTGACCTTTATCACGTCTGGTCGATCTTCAGTTCTTGAGTTCACGCTGGCCTCTGCTGGTCATGTGATGACTTTGTGAATGCAGCCAATCGTGATGCATGACTCTGTGAACCAAGCCAATCGTGATACGTGACTTTGTGAGTGCAGCCAATCGTGATGCATGACTCTGTGAACGCAGCCAATCATGATGCACATGACCTGTGGCCATAAGAACGTGCCATCTCTCCCAAGCACTGGCTCTAGGACTGATTAACAGGCACGAGCTTTATACTTCACTGAACTGAGCGCTGAGCTGCTGTAGTGGGTATGAGCCATGTTGAGGGTTATGGCTATGCGGTTATGTCTTTATGAAGCATTGCGCTGTATGCTAAAACAGTCCAACTTTCAATACAGTGCAAAATCTTTCTCTCAAATAATTTATTTATTATATATATAATTTATATATATATATATAGATATATAATATCATTTTAGATTCCCATGCATGAATTTTTTTTTAGTTTGTTTTACAGAACACTTCTGTTTGGGACCATTACACAGGATACACTTTTACACAGGATTTACTTTTTAAAGTACTTTATTACAAAAGAAAAAATAATGAGACAATAAAATATTTGGGACTAAATATATATTCCCTATTAGGTTAGACACACAGAAAAAGTCTTAAGAGCATCAGTTAGTTATGCTATACTTTTCACAGTGGAGATTTAGGCTACACAGAAAAGTTTTGTAATGAGTAATGAGTTTTATACTAGTTACAACCCTAGTGTGTATAGTAAGTCTATGTCTATGACTTTAATTAGAGCTCCTTTAATTGATTACAAACTTTTTTCATTCATTCATTCTCCGTACCGCTAACCACCACAGTGCTAACCACTACACCACCATGCCGCCCATTGATTACAAACTTGTGAAACCTTAGGAAATGTGACACTGGCTCAAAGTCAAAGCTCACAAATGGCATTCACAATCACACCAGTTCTCTCTTTCTTAGCCATTGTGCACATTTCCAAACCTTTTTGTTTTAACGAAAGTTTGTTATTTTAATTGTGTCACAATTTGAATCGTCACTCACGCTGCGTCCTGCACGTCGAAACACAGGAGCACGGCCATGTTGCCGGATGTTCGGTCCCAGCAGGCCGCGAGCAGGAGCTGCCCGCCGCCGTCGCCTGCGACCGCCTCCCCCTCCCACACGTCACTGTCGCTCAGGTGCAGCTCGGCCGTCTGCTCCCCCAGTGCGCAGACACTGCACGCTCCAGGCACACGGGCGCACAGCCGTACCCGGGATCGGGCCTCCAGCAGGCCGGCACGCGGGGCCAGCAGCGCACAGCCTTTCCCCCAGGCGGCGTAGGCGAGGGGGAACGGCGGCCGCCTGGTCCCCGCGCTGTTCCGCACCACGAAGTCGCAGAGTGGAGCGAAGTCCTGTCCGGCCGAGGCGCTGGCGTACAGGCCCAGCTTGTAGACGCCTGGCTTGGGGAGGGTGACGCTGACCGTGACCTCCGTGCCGGCATGGCCGACAAAGACGTGGCGGGACAGGTCGTCTCCTGCCTGCACCTGCTGCTCTTTGCTCAAAACTGCATGAATGTCCAGGTCACGCTGGTTCTGGAAGGTGATGTTCAGCTGGCCCTGCTGCGTGCTCACTACCGCCTCCGTGTGGCTGAACTGGGACAGGCCGGCGAGGCTGGTACTGATGCCAGGGCCACAGCAGTTGCTGAGAGCTGGTGGGAAAAGCTCATTAAGGTTGATGGGATTTCCAGCGCAGTGAATAAGAAAGTTGCCGGCGTTGCGGAAGCTGTCCCCAGCGCGCTCGTAGTCTCGGACAAACACGGAGAGTCTGTAATAACCAGCGTAAGGGCAAAGAACGTTACAGGTCAGTTTGTCAACCTCGATCTGGGTGGTCAGGCATCTCTTTGCCAGGCTCTCATCCAGGTCCTTATGGCTCAGCTCACACAGCAACATGAGGGGCCTGGTGGTGTGCAGGACCAGCTCAAACGAGCCCCGCGTCAACGCCACGACCTCACTCCCACACGCACGGGGCTCCAGGCCCAGGGCCCCGCAGCTCGGCTGCATGCCCCAGCACAGGAAGGGGTTCTCCGGGAGATCCCGCGCAGGCCGCGCCCTGGGGCACTCCACCTGGAAAGAGCAGACCCAGCCGAACATGCCGGAAGCATCTCCCCGTCGCGCGAACAGCATGACCTCGAAGGAGCCTGCAGCGGGGGGCTGTAGGCGGAGCTTCATGGTGGTCTGCGTTACGGTGAGCTGACCCACAGAGCTGCTGACCTCCTGCTGTTCACAGCCACTGCGCTGTAAGATCTGATATGTGAAGTCCACAGGTTGAGAAAGCCCCAGGGTTATGGAAGACTCACCATTCTCTAAACACCAAATAGAAAAAAACTACTGAATAATGTGCCTTAGGTTAAATAATGCAGTAATAGTTCTAGAGTTTTGAGGTTATTATGCATAACTATCATACATAAAAGATTAGAATATATAATTCACACATATTCTAAGATAAATATAAATACTTAACATGCCGGTTCACAAAATATTTGGACTAAGTAACTTATTATTATTATTATTATTATTAACAACAATAATAATAATAACAATAATATAGTGTTGGGAACCTGTGATAAGTAGGAAGTGTTTGGGGTGGATGAGCGTTAGGCCCAGCCTGTAAAACTCTGAGGTCTTCAGCACCATCTTCTCAAACTCCTCCAGCTGAACATGGCTCTCCAGAAGCTGCCACTCCTCCTCATCTGGACAGTGTGAGTTGATGAAGTCTTCCGGATCAGTCAGGAAGTAGAATTCATTGTACCTGGAGAGCAAGAAGTGCAGTGTTGGCAGTGGTTGACAGGGTTTGGGAAGAGTGTTAGCATTGCTGCTTTGGTTAGCTTTGTTAAACGACTAGCCACTGTAAAAGTGCATCCAAAAGTTTATCAAATGTCAGTCCCACAATCAATGTACTAAAAAGCTATTTTTTTTACTAAAAATGCAATTTACTAAACAATTACTTTACTCAAAACATTCTATCCTCCCCAATGTCTATGAGCGTACAGGACACCAAAGTGCATCTGCAGCACGGGTCTACACTGTTCCTCCCTGCAGTGTCCACTGTCTGGGTCACCTCTTCACGAAGACCCTGCTGTCCATGTCCACCTTCCCTGCCCCCCAGCAGGCGTCCAGCAGGTACCAGTCGTCTTCTAGCCGTACGGCATTCCAGCTGTGATTGGACTTGATGTTCTGGTAGCTCATCCCTGGCCTGTATCCCGCCCCTTTCCCATGGCCGCTCACCTCCTTACACTCGACGCCCACCTCCCTGGGGAGAGGGAAGCACAGGTCCGTCCCCGTCTGTCACTAATCCAACATGGACGAATGCTTACAGGACCAATGACAAGCATTGGTGCGGGTGCTTGAGGTCACTCAGGTCAGCACAAAGCCGCGGTGTTCGTACTTGCACATGTGTAAGCAGACGCTGGAGTATCCACAGCAAACCGCTCGCCCCGTCTGTATGACGTGCTCGGGAGAGCACGCTTTCTCCGTCACGCCCAGGTAACCACTCACGTCGTACTCTGCGGCAGTACACCAAACGCGCAGTCAGGGCCCCAGGTCTTTTACAAGCACGTGGACAGCAGTGTCAGTAAAAAACACTCCTTGGTTTCCAGGTGGGAAAGAACTTCTGCTATTTATAATTCTTTAAGTGTTCTAGCAGTCGAAACTAAAATCATTAGTACTGACTGACTGATGAATCTGGTTATGTGTTTTAGGATATATTAACAGGGAGGAAGGCAGTGAACTCAATCTCATCACATCTCTGTAGTTACTGGATTTGACACTCAACTCCTCACCATGAACACACACATACTCTCTCTAATTTGCATTTAAAAATAAGTGTTGTAAACGGACACAAATGAGCCTTAAAAGAGATCAAGATGAAGCATTTATAATGTCCTCTTGGCTGGGTACATTAGCAGGAATGCCCCATTATTTAAGCATATTGGATAGCCCCACACAGGTAACTCAGTATCCCCAAGCTGGACTGGTACCTTTAGATTCATAATATGATCCTTTCCAGTGTGCAGCTCAAGAAAAAATGGAAAGTGATCCACTGATCAGCTAATGTCAGCTTTATCTAGCCTGGTCTCTCTAGGACCTTCTACGCTGGCAATGTGAGACAAGTCAGATATTTTGTGTACGTTTGAGACAGGATGTGTGTGTTGGGGGGGGGGGGAGTGGAGAGAAACTGACCAATGTTGTCACACAGCCAGATCCAGATAGCACGGAGTCTTTCTAAATCTGTAGAAGCTCCCTCTGTGATACTCTGGGCAATCGTCTCTACTGAGAAGACCTTCTTGCACTTTAACTGTAAACACACACACACACACACACACACAAACTTTTAAACTGCAGGCACATTAACATATATCAAATCACTCACATATGGCATAAACATTTACTCCTCTGAAATAACAACATATCAAATCACATAACAGACACTGATCTCAGACCAAAATACTCTCTCTCCCTCTCTATGTGTTGCACAAACACAAACACACACACACACACACACACACACACACACACCTGACCTCTTTGCCAGCATTGAGTGCATGTGTGTCTATTCTGTGGAAGTCATCTCTGTTGGAGATCAGCTCCTGCAGTTTCTTCCTGGAACCAGGCTTGTTTGGGCTGCCCTGATTGGTTCTGTTCTCCTGCGACCTTACAGAGTGAGCAGCCCTGGCATGCTCAAACCCTCCCTTCTGCTCAGCTCCTCCCTTCTGCTCAGCTCCTCCCTTCTGCTCAGCTCCTCCCTTCTGCTCAAACCCTCCCTTCTGCTCAGCCCCTCCCTTCTGCTCAGCCCCTCCCTTCTGCCCTCCCTTCCCCTCCCTTCTGCTGCTCAGCTCCTCCCTTCTGCTCAGCCCCCTTCCTTCTGCTCAGCTCCTCCCTTCTGCTCGGCCCCTCCCTTCAGCTCCTCCCTTCTGCTCGGCCCCTCCCTTCTGCTCAAACCCCTCCCTTCTGCTCAGCCCTCCCTTCTGCTCGGCCCCTTCTGCTCAGCCCCTCCCTTCTGCTCAGCTCCTCCCTTCTGCTCAGCCCCTCCCTTCTGCTCAGCTCCTCCCTTCTGCTCAGCTCCTCCCTTCTGCTCAGCTCCTCCCTTCTGCTCAGCCCCTCCCTTCTGCTCAGCTCCTCCCTTCTGCTCGGCCCCTCCCTTCTGCACAGCTCCTCCCTTCTGCACAGCTCCTCCCTTCTGCTCAGCCCCTCCCTCCTGCTCAGCTCCTCCCTTCTGCTCAGCCCCTCCCTTCTGCTCAGCCCCTCCCTTCTGCTCAGCTCCTCCCTTCTGCTCAGCCCCTCCCTTCTGCTCGACCCCTCCCTTCTGCTCAGCCCCTCCCTTCTGCACAGCTCCTCCCTTCTGCTCAGCCCCTCCCTTCTGCTCAGCCCCTCCCTTCTGCTCAGCTCCTCCCTTCTGCTTGGCCCCTCCCTCCTGCTCAGCCCCTCCCTTCTGCTCAGCCCCTCCCACTGCAGTTTGCTTTGTGGCTCTGGAAGCGTGCACTTTGCTATCATCTGACTGCTGCCTGTTGGTCTGTGCTCTCTTATCCATGGCTGTCCACTTTTCAAACACAGAGTCCTTAGTCAGGCCGGTACTCCCACAGATCTGGGCCTTCGGGACTGCTCGGGACCTTCGGTTGTTACTCTGTGACCCACTCTGCATGCTTGCGTTTGTATTCTGGACTATTGCGCCAAGGTCCTGTGTCTGGGCGTCTTCAGCTCGGCCTGCTTCAGCCCGAACGTGACCTCTCTCCCAGTCTTCATCGTGTGCACCGGCCCGACTCTTCGTCCCAGCAAGAGGACACGCCTCCTCTGATACCGCTGCACTGTTGTTGTTTTTGTCATCGTCATGGGTGACGCAGCGCATGTGATTGGCGTTAGAGGGCAGATGACTGAAGCCTTTCAGGAGACGAGCAGCATTCTGAACTACTGCCATCTCTGCCACTGACGGATGTCAGTCTGCCATTACACCTGCAGAGGGATATCGGTCGTGGAAGAAGATGACCGTCCAGTGACCAAATCAAGAAAACACATGAAATGATCAGGTAAACTCCAGAGTGTTACGGCTACGCAATGTTAAAAATATACGATGACGGCAAATCATTTCCCTGGCTGGCTGCCTGTTATTTGCGCTGGCCTGCTCCGGAGTGCATGGGCGGCCTGCTCCCACATTTGTGCCAATCACGCTCTTTTGACAATTTCACTGCTCCGCCATTACGGCTTTTCACATGGCCGCACCGGTAATTCTCTCTCAGTTAATGCTAAATAGGGTATTTACCAGAGGCTAGATAGGTGAAGGGTGCTTGATCAAAACTGATGAGAATAGCACATAATGCTCTTATTTCTGCCTGTAATCTGTACGGTATTATTTGACAGGCAGCCTTCGATGTCTAACATGCTCAAAAACACATTTCTAAGGCTCATTTAATTCTTCAAATGACTTGTTTCTGAAGACCGCAGCATGAGCCACGAACCCTCAAGGTCGACAAGATAAGACAGATGGGGGAAGCACATCTCCTTTTCCTCTTAGCGTTACAAATGCGGCCACTTGTAAGTTCCTACGCTTGGGCGGCCGAGTTCTTACCTGGTGGCGGGTGCAAGTCTTTCTCCCTGCTGATGCGTCTGAGCGTGTGCATGGACCCAGGCGCTTCTTGCCCCCTGGTGAGCGGGCTGTTATATATCCCCAGTGCAGAGGGCAGGACTGTGTAGTGCCAGGGGAGCAGGGCATGACAGCCCTAAAAATACAGCAAAGCAGCTGAGAGAGAGAGAGAGAGTGAGAGAGAGCAGGGAGAGCACAAAAGAGCGTGAGAAGGAAAGAAAGAAAAGAGATAAAGTGAGAGATATAAAGAAGGAAAGAATGAGGGAAATTGGAGCCACCCACCAGGGGCTTGTCAGAGTTCCTATATGGTAAACGGTGTGAAGCTTGAGGAAGCTCAGTTTCTTCAGCGATTTTCCTTTCATGTGGTCCGGCACATGAATTTTTTAAAATGGGCAAATGCATGAAAGAAAAATGTTTCCACAGTAACTAATGTATGCAGTATATGAGGGGTCGAGGTCAAGGTCAGAGGTCAAAACACATCCATAAGGGTCACACTGACTGCATGCATATGCCTCAAAGTTTAAATCTAAGGCAGTGTAACCCAGGGCACGCACTGGAGGAGGCAGCTTGGGCAGATCAGGAGAGCAGACAGGGTCGTTTCTGCGGACAGGAGGAGTTTAGCTAGCTGTATTTTAGTGCAGTATTAACACTTACAAGTTTAAACTCGCATCCGCACCCTGAGATGGGTGATTTATTGCTTGATATTTCTTACATTTAATATTTTTGTTGTTTACCTTAGGATCTTGTTTTTTAGCGGTCAGCTATTAGTCTCCGTTTGCTCGGTGTGTAGGTAACTATAATTGATATATTTTTGAATATTTTATTACGTGATGCGTCTTGGTAATGCTACCTCTGCCAGCTCCTCCATGACATGTCAGAGCCCAGTTTCTGCTAGTTGTGATCTTTCATGGCGTGGACATCCCTAGACCCTATATAAGCATGTCTTTCTTCTATTACTGATTTAGAATTTTTTGGTTACTGGCCAATCTGTTTGAGAAAAGTGCTAAAGCGTTCAATAACAGTTATTCTGTCAATGTACTACTGAGCATAGTCAGATTTACTTAAAGGGGATTGATGAGAATCTTTCAGATCTCTCATATTGCAGTCACTCATTGTTATAAGCATAAAGTATATTCTTCAATAATAATTAGACTTGACTTTCATAAGACTTTTATTGCAGTTTATGTCAGTTTAAGTGTTTGCATTTGAAAACATGCACATTTGATATTTTTATTACTTTACCTAATTTCTGTTTAAGTCAGTATTAGCTCTGCAGTCAACCTTTACCATCCCTGTCAGCTAAGCAGTTCTTGTCTTGGTGATGCAGCTGACAGTATAACTTTTATATTAGCCTATTTTTACATTTTATTTGATAAATCATAAATCATTAAGAAAATCCCCTAACAAAGGATCAGATTTTCATTTTCACTGTACTAACTCTACTGGTTACTGTACTGTTAACTCCACTGGTTAGTCCACGGATCTTGCTGTTAGAAGCAAACTGCACGAATTTCTCCACAAAATAATGAAGAGAATGCCCCCAAGTTCTACAGGACCACCTCGTCTGTACTGCCCCTATGGTCGTCTGTACTGCCCATATGGTCATCTGTACTGCCCCTATGTTGTCAGACATGAAAGATTTCTGACTACCAATTGAGTGTGTAAGTTGCACCTATGTCCCAAATATCAGCAAAATATCCTATTTTTAGTGTATAATCAAACTGAAAGATGATCCAATGAAGGTTTTAAGTGAATGCAAGGGGGCAATTTAAACAGATGGTACAAACATTTATTTTTTAGCATTTCTGGGTATGTGTTTCATCGGTTTGAAGCCAATCATCAAACCAAGTGTAGTCAAGTGTGCAGAGAAGGACCAGGCATGTCTGCTGTAAAGCGTCGTTAATGAGCTTATGAACTCCTGTCAGCTCAGCTTTGTTGGCTTTTCTTTTTAACATGTCTTGAATTGCTCCAAAAATAACAGTCCCATAACTGCAAGAGCTGTAAAACGCATCACAGCACTGGCACATCTAGGCCCCAGACATAGGCCATCTGCAATAGATTTCACAGGACAGCCTCACTGCAAATGAGATAAGTAATTGGATATCTGAGGGACTATGCCATTATTTACTGTTTTTCTCCAGCCCTTCCTTTCTTCTGTCACCTCCTGTTCGCATGCTTTTTTCTCTCTCCAACATCTGGCCTCTTATTGGCTGTTAGTGTGTCAGCCTCGGTTAATGGCCCTTATGTGAGCCGCGTTCACCTGCTGAATGCCTCGCTGCCCTTCGCGTGGCCGCGCGAATCCGAATCACCACCCCAAATCCATTTCATGCCCTCGTGTAAAACCGCCGCTCCGGGCAATTTGTGACCAAACGGCACCGCGGGTTAGTAATGAACCGTGAAGACCACGGAGATGGTGGGAGATGAGATGGCAGAAGTCATCGTGAACCGCTTTGCAGAAACAGAGATACGTTTACAGTACTTTGCAGAGAGCTTGATGTGCAGATGAGTTTTCAAGTTTTCCAGTGAAGTTTCAAAAAGAAGACGCGTGTGTTGCACAATGCATTGTACTGACTGATTGTTTAATTAAAAACAAACTATAGGCTGCAAAGCAAAAAATAACCAGTGAGTTATCCTCATGATCCACCTCATGAAAACGGAAAACCTAGAGCCCTTCTTCTTGTGCCTGATTTCAAACAGTGCCCTTTACTTGTCCGTTTATCTAATTTTTTACCAGTGTCCCCATTTACGTCATATAACTTCTCAGGACACGACCTAGCCAGTAACATGTAAGCTACTAGGTTGAAACCCGTAGCTAAGGCTGCTTAGAGAGGAAAATACGAAACAAAATATCTGAAAATGGTGTCGTTTATGGACCAGTGGTGAGACCACACTGTAACGGTCCAGTCTGTCGACTGAACGTTAAGTCTAGTTTTGGCCTAAGTTAAGCTACCATGTCTGGGCATATGGGATGGTGTAAGAGCAGGATTTCCACAGTCTGTATTTCCACTGTTGACTTTTTAGCAAACATGGTAGAATGACATTTGATAGAGGCTGGATGTAATCAAATTTAATTTAACACATATTAGCTGTGTGTGTGTTTGACAAAAGGGACTGAAAGAAAAAAATATAATGTTAACTCCAAGGTTGAATCAGTGGTGATAGGGACATTTTGGGTTGTAACCCCTAAGAAACACTGCTTCCACAGATGATTATGGACCTCTGTTGATATTTGTTGATATATTATTGCTTGTCATTCTGTCTCTGGCCAATGGAGGGCACTGTTGTTTTTTAATCAAACACCTTGTGCGGGGTCTGGATGCGTTGTTCAGGCCACAGCTGTTTGTCTCATATGACAAATCAAAGACAGTATGGTTTTGCATTTCAGGATCACTTACTTATTGTTGATATTTGTGGCACAAATAAAAATAGTCACTTGTAAGTTGGTTGTTAGAGATCGCCGTCCATCGCGTCTCATGTCTCACATTAGCACATCAAATCTCACTGTTAATTTACCTATGAGACATGTCACAGCCTACACTTTATCACTCCAGAACAGATGTTGTGAGGGTTAACCCACACCTTTCCCAGGTTACTGTGAGCGCGGCAGCCCTCGGGTGTTTAAGGGGACGAGGACTGGAAGAGAGGACGATATGGCTGGCAGTGCCTGTCAAATGTAATGAGAACCACCGCTTATGGGAGAAAGTGTGAGACCAACATTAGACCTGTATAAAAGGCCAGCTTTATTTTCACTTGTTTGTTGTCTGCTGCCCTCTGGTGACTGCCTGAGGTGTAGCATTATCAACAATAGCGCACTGGCGAGGTCTAATGCCCTCAAAACTTAATAACTCCAGCTAGAACTTTTAAAATCAGAATCAGAATTCGTTCATTGTAAGTTTCAATCAAAGTAATCAAAATGTCAAACATGTATATACATACAGTTACATATAGATAGATAGAATGTATAAAATACATACTGCGCATAAAATAAAATTAAAAAATAAAATGTGTAAAATACATACTGTGTAATAGATAAAAGATGCGCAGTATGTACAGTGCAGTGAGCTTGTTTCAGTGGGAGATCTGGGTCGGTGATCATAAGAACGGAAGCTTCAAACCTGCTTCAGATGAACATTATTAAATTAAAATGAACATTAACAGGATGCCTGAAGTATTGTTAAAAAGCACCCTTTGATGGTAGGTTACATAAGAATTTAAAAGTGTAGCTACAAGGAGTCTAACCTTAATAAATATAATTAGCAGCAATTCTTGAATGATTACAGTATTATAAAGGAATTCTGTAGAAATGTGTCACAAAGGAATTCTAGAAATGTGTCACAAAGGAATTCTGTAGAAATGTGTCATAAAGGCATTCTGTAGAAATGTGTCATAAAGGAATTCTGTAGAAATGTGTCACAAAGGAATTCTGTAGAAATGTGTCATAAAGGCATTCTGTAGAAATGTGTCACAAAGGAATTCTGTAGAAATGTAGAATTATTTGTAGACAAAGGGTGTAAATCATCGTATCCATAGGGTGAATAAGGTACACAGTTGGGGTCTTTCTCTGAAACCAGCTAAGAACTGAATCAGATTCTTCCAATAAATGTCCCTCCAGGTCAGTGAACTGGTTGTAGAAGTGTGACCATGCCTCCTCTGGTATTACCACCCACATTTATATTTCCCAGCATGGTCTTACATAGTAGAATTTTAATTATTATTTTGAAGTAATGTCTTATAATTTACCTGTAAGCACTCTCTTAGCTTCACCATAGTAAGCGTCTACGAAAATGAATAATTTTCGAGAAGGTTTCCTGGTTGGGGCCTCTAATCTTCCTCAGCTAAAAGTGAGATATTTGTAAACAAATATCCTCTAATCTTCCTCAGCCAAAAGTGAGATATTTGTAAATTAACATACTCTAATCTACCTCAGACAGAAGTGAGATATCTGTAAATGGTCAAATGGTCAAAGCCCGATCCATCCGTGGTTGAGTACTTAAGTGACCACTAACACTGCAGATAGGACTTGTTGTTTTTGTTCTTTAAATTATATGTTTATCTTTCTATGGTTATTTGTGCTTCTAGGTAGTTTTATTTCCTGTTGTTTAAGTTTGAGCCTATGCTTCTTTGGAATACTAGGTAATGGCATTGATTCCTGTAGTTAAGTAGCAGTCTGTCTCAAGGGTGTCTTGAATCTTGACCTCTCTGTGCTACTATCTAGGATGTATTCTGTGAACAGATACAAAGCACTTTGTAAGTCGCTCTGGATAAGAGCGTCTGCTAAATGCCCTACATGTAAATGTAAATGTGTTTGACACAGTTCAACACAAGGCAGCAGTGCCGTATTGAGTCCTTTGCCTGTGTATGGTATGGGCGTCGTTAATCAATATTAAAAAATTAGAACAGTAGATGAGTGTGTGTTGAATAGATGCCCAAGCGTGTGTCTAACTGCCATTGAATGCAGTAGAGCACTTACAGTAATAAGAGCTAATGTAGCAGTCCTCTCTCCGTCCTCTCTCAGTGCATTCTGGGAAGCTGGCTGTAGCCATGGCTGCCAGTGTGGTCGTCCTTCACCCTAAGCCCAGGATCACCTGAGCTGTTTCTGTCCATTTACACGGACTTCTTTCTTACAAACACCACCTCTACATGAAGACAAGTAAAACATTATTTAAGGTTTTTAATTAAAGATGATTTTTTTTTATCAACATGAATACTAATCCTCAAACGTCTCAAAATAACTTTTTTATAAAATTGCAATTATTCTTTCTTATTGTGTGCAGTCAAATGGAGTATTCTGGAATATATTCTGAGAAATATCTCCCTGAGTCCCTCAGAGCAGAGCTGTCATACTGAACAGATTAGCGTTATTACTAATTTTGCATGAACTCCACTCAATAATTGAATTACCACTTCACCCTGATGCCATTTACTCTGCGTTAATATCATATCCACATTGTTGGTGTTTAAATCTCTGTGGAAAGATATTCGACAAGCTTACATTTTTTTAATGGCCGCTGTGTGTTGGACATAAACATGTGCCATTGGCCCAAATCAGTCAGTCATCAAACTGGCTTAATGTTCATTTAAAATTCCCCTCTACAGTAAATCCCAGTCTGTGGTTAACGTACGGTTGTGTTAGAGCTGGCGCTGGGCACTGACAAGGCAGCGAGCTCCACCTGTGGCTCTTTCAGGGTTGGGCACAAGGACCCAGAGGCAGAGCTGCTGTCCTTATCCTGCCCGTGTGGAGGAGAGTTGGCCAGAGTCTGTGTCGTGTGCCGAGGCGCGTGGAGCGTGCTAAAGTACACCTGTGGGAGTTTTCGCTGCCCTCACTCCCAGAAGTGACGGCTTGACCTGGGAGGTGCTCACACGTGACCACTTGGGACCACGTGACCACACACAATGGAGCGTGGAGATGTGCTCCGTTTGGGGCCCGTGGGTAAGTTCAGCACGCGCTTCCTGAGACATCTCGGTGTCCTGGGGGCCGTTAGAGAGCTGGTGTCTGGCGCCTGGCGTCTGGAGGCCCCTGCTGCTGTCTGGCCCTGCCGACACGTAGTGGCTGCAGGAAGAACGAGGGAGGGATTCCTTCCCTCCGTCCTGTTTTCTTTCCGTCCCCCAGCTGCAGGTCGGCTGAGGATGGAGGGTCTCGTTTTTTTCCGATGCGCCTGGCGATCCTCTTGGCCCTCTATATTGGCAGATAATGTATGTTGGTGTGAAGTTAACGCTTCACCCTTTCATCAGTAGGAGATGGCAGGAGGTGGCGATGACGCCTTTAAAATCCTACTCAGGAGTTTTGCTTGATGGGAGAAGAGAATTTCATTTTACATTTTACATTTTAAATTTTCATTGAGCATGAAGCAGGAACGTGTAAGATGTGCAGGTCTCCTGAAAGGCAATGAAATGAAAAACAGCGTGGACTTGTGCACAGGGCATGTTTGGTGCTGGTGCATTGCCATGGTGTGTCTGAAGTCTGCCCTTCAGGCAGTCCAGTGGTCCACACCCTCAACTCCCCCACACCTGGCAGGCCTGTTCACACCCCACACAGATGTGTCCATTGGTCTTTTTTTATTGCAGATGGGGTTTCACTGCCCTGTCACTCACACATGTTGTCTCCTAGCCATGATGTTACTCAGGACCATTAGGCATGAAGGTTGTAATGCATCTTTATAGTATTAATTTTCTGCCTTTAAATGTGGCTCTATTACTGGATTACCTACATCTCGCTTGGATGTTTTATGTAGCCAATATATGGGCTAATTTGTTCTGTCTTAATTTGCATAGGCTAAGGATAAGCAGATTAAGGGGCTAAAATATACCCCATTCTCTCCTCCCTGTGCCAGTTTCAGAGATATAGTGCACTCATTAGACATTGCCTGCTTCATGATTATGAAGGATGCAGCCTCTGTGGTTCAGCTGTAGGAGGTAGCGATAATCCACACTCACGGCAAGGGCTAATCTAAATAGCATTTGTAAGAATGTGAGAATTATCATGATGAATTTGCTTTGCCTAAACGAGCGACCAATCACATAACGTCCCAAGTGTATGCCACGTATATATGTAGTTGCGCGTACAGACTAGAGACATCGGAAAGGGTTGATTTCCAGCTGAGTGTGTAGCTGAGTGTGTAAGTTCAGTCAGGAGTTTTCCTGGACCTGCAGCGATGTGGGTGGGTGCACAGACTCCAGCCTGGATTAGGGCGGAGCAACGCTGAGGGCTGGTTGTGCCACAGCCAATCACGTCCACTCGCGCACGCCGCTCGTCCTGAGGAGCGTCTCTGCCCACAGCCGGTGTGACGGAGCAGATCTCCTTTCACTTCCATGCGCTTATTAGTTAGAGTGACTCAAGCCTTCAGTGTTAGAATTCATCAGGAGTGCGATGTGATATAAATTTGTGTCAGGGTGAGTTTCATAATTCTTGTGCGGATCTTGATGCAAGACTTTTTTTTTTTTTTCAGGATGTTTAATAGGTTAGAGTTGTTGTGTGACAGACTGTCAAACACAAGTCATATTCTTTAGTCATAGTCCCCTAAACATTTAGCCACAGGAGACAGGGCAGAGCTGAGGGCTAAAAATAAAGTGAAGGCGTGGATAATGGGATCTCAGTGAAAACTGCCTGGCTCCATCAGAGCGAATGCTGACTGCTGGGTTTGGCTAGTGTAGATTCTGGTAGTCGTGTTTGGTATCCCTGCTCAGCACCTTAAACCACTGTTACCCTGACAGCTGCTTACACTGCCTGACTAGAGCTCTGTGAGGGTTCCAGTGTGGTGGCTACAGGGCCTCGTGGTTTAAGCCCCGTCACCAGCCACTGACCCTGGGCATGACCTTAATCTTGCTTAGTATGTGTCTACGGAGGATGTTTTGTCTGGAGAGGAGGAAACTTGTGTTGTTGGATTGTCAATCTCTTCCAAACAAGTGCATCAGTGTGTCCCAAGGTTCTCTGATATTAGCCGTGTGTGATATTAACAGTCAGTGATAGTGGCCAGTCAGTGTGCTAATAATTAGCATCTATTGTATCAACTAGGTAAGCATTGTCCTTAAATCCACATAAATAACATGCAGATAAATCACTTAATGATAAATCATTTCTGATCTGGCATTTGTCTGTTTGCTAAGGGAGAGAGTGGTTCCCATATCGCTTAGAACCATCAAAAGCCTTTCGAATCAACAAACATGGAATCACACTTATTTGAAGCGGAATATTACTTATTTATAAGTAAATATTATAAAATAGTTTTAAGAATAAAACATTTTTTCCATGGAACCGTAATATTTAATTTCAGTTCATCTGTGTAGTCTATTTTTGCCCGAGGACAGTAGAACAACCTGTAAGGAACAGATAAATGCTTTTTCTGCCTTGTGAGTAAATTGGTGGAAAGGTCAGAGGTTGAGCCACTTCATTCTGGGTTAGTGCTTTGGCTTCTGAGCGGAGCTCCAGTCGTGACCGGCCCTGACCCCAAACCCTGTCATCTTGCCAGGTCAGCAACAGGAAGTCAGCGAGCCTGTTAACAGGAAGGCCAGTGAAATAAGCAGCTGAAGAAACGGTCACAGCAACCCATCTGTGGGCGAATAATCCCAGCAGCGTTGTCCACGGAAGTCTCTTTAGGTGCTTATTGTGAGAGTCGAAAGTGACATTTAATGATATGAAAAGTTGAATGTGTCTGTCTTGTGTCTTCTGCCAGGTTCATATCCAAAGGACACGTGCAGATCTACGCTCAGGAAATTAGTATGCGTGACATGTCAGACTTTCTGTACATCACACTCCTGGCTTGGCCAGCCCTGCATGAATTATACCAGCACACTGCCTGTCAGGCGAGTGCAAGGCTGTGAAATGGGATGCACAGGAAACCTTTTGTGTGATGTGCCGTCTGCAGTGCTGGACCTCTGATTAGCAGCGGTAACCAGGCGACCCGTAGCTATTCTGGACAGGTTCTCGATGACGGCAGAGGCACCTCACTAAGGTCAGGGTTAGTGTTACTCAAACAGACCCACTGCTCACAGGGGGTCCATAGTATCAGCAGAGGAAGAGAGACAGATCTGTAATATCAGCAGAGGAAGAGAGACGGGTCCATTAGCAGGGGATGAGGGACAGGGGGGAAGAGAGACGGGTCTGTTATATCAGCAGGGAAAATGAGATGGGTCTGTTATATCAGCAGGGGAAGAGACAGGTCCATTATATCAGCAGGCGAAGAGAGACGGGTCTGTTATATCAGCAGGGGAAGGAGAGACAGGTCCATTATATCAGCAGGGGAAGAGAGACGGGTCTGTAATATCAGCTGGGGAAGAGAGACAGGTCCATTATATCAGCAGGCGAAGAGAGACGGGTCTGTTATATCAGCAGGGGAAGAGAGACAGGTCCATTATATCAGCAGGGAAAGAGAGACGGGTCTGTTATATCAGCTGGGGAAATGAGACGGGTCTGTTATATCAGCAGAAGAAGAGAGACAGGTCTGTTATATCAGCAAGGGAAGGAAGAGAGACAGGTCCATTATATCAGCAGAGGAAGAGAGACAGGTCTGTTATATCAACAGGGAAAGAGAGAATGTGTAAGATAAGAAAACAATACACCAGCAGTGTGTCTTTGATTAAGATTTCAGAGCAGAAACTTTTTCTCATTTATTTCTCATTTATTCTCATCATCCCCAGTCCTCTGCCCTGAATTCTCTCTAGTCTGTCATGCTCTGGCGCTGGCCAGTTTCACGTTGACTGTATAAATTACGGAGATGAGAAATTTCCCTGCAGTTCCAGTCCTGGTTGGTTCAGGCTGAGCTGCATCTGAGTCTGTGGTTTAGAGTGGGATTGGGTATTGATGTCATTAACTGCACACAGGCCACCAGCCCTGCTCCTGGCCCTCGAGGCATACGGTCACCCTGCCATTTGCTTTACAGTCCTGCTCAGTGCCTTTGTGAGAAATCAGTTTTATAAAAATTCTATTAAAATGTGCTCACTGTATATGGAGATGTTGTAAATGAAATAAGATTAGTCTATCTGTGTCTGGAATGCAAGGTTTACATTATGCATTGGGAGGTTTTTCTGGGGCATTTGGATCACACCTGATTTGTAAAGCTGCACTGCTTCCCTGATGTTGAGCTGTGTAACACTGCAGGCTACGGCACATGGACAGTCTCTTTATTAGCTCTGTTCAACATGCCCTGCACTGTTCTACACATGCTCCGTGCATCACAGGGTTAGTGGCTGCGTCCCTATGCCGTCAGTGGCATCTGGGGCTTAGGCCCAACCTCTCCAGCCTCAGGCCTCGCCTCTCCAGCCTCAGGCCCCGCCTCTCCATCCTCAGGCCCCGCCTCTCCATCCTCAGGCCCCGCCTCTCCAGCCTCAGGCCTCGCCTCTCCAGCCTCAGGCCCCGCCTCTCCAGCCTCAGGCCCCACCTCTCCATCATCAGGCCCTGCCTCTCCAGCCTCAGGCCCCACCTCTCCATCATCAGGCCCTGCCTCTCCAGCCTCAGGCCCCGCCTCTCCAGCCTCGGCCTGTGATTGCCGTGCTCCTGATTTGATAGTCATGGCTGTGCTCTCAATCCATGAATGACACGTTTCATTTTCATATAAAACCTGTGAAATATTGTGAGCCGAACTAATGCTCCCAGAGCGAGATTAGGGTAACTGCGGAGAAGCTTGAGGAGAGTCTGCATTCGCCTTGTGTCAGTTAACCCTAAGCCTGTGTATCAGAACGGTCTCAGTGGTATTGTTTCAAAGCTGAGTGACTGTGAACAGCAGGAGGAGGGGTTTGAAACCCCACTCACCTCTACAGACACCATCCATGGCTACGAGCCACCCACACTCTCCACCTCAAGTGTGTATGTGTGTGTGTGTGTGTGTGTGTGTGAGGGTGAAAGATCGAGAGAAAGTAGAGGAGAAACGAAGAGACTGACGCTGATATTATGCCAAATCGTTACTGAAGAAACCCGTCCTGATCATCGCCTGGAACCAAGTGCAAGCCCAACAGTACAGCAGCCGCTCACGTGCAGTCGGCTAGCAGCCTGGACTAGACAGACCTCAGCACTGAGCTGCCAGAAACCCTCTGTGTTTCAGATACAGTCCCCAGAACAACTGTGACTCTTCCCCTATTAGGGGGGGTTGTGTGTTCAGGTACAGGAGAATGCCTGCGAGTCGGGTCCTGCTCACGGGACAGCCAGCGAGGATGAGGACTCCAGCACGCTCCTGCATGGCTGCTGCCGATCTGGCCCAGGCCTGTTTATAACCAGGGAGACTCACAGCTGACTCCAGACCCTCCTGGCTTGTGTCTAACGAGGGGAAACCCCCCCCCACGCCTGGAGGGCCTGGACTCAGACTCACTCAGCTTTTGTTAAATATGTTTGTAACTGTTTTCCATCGCCTGTGCCCACACACACACACACACACACACACACACACACACACACCAGATTCTGTTGCTTCAGGATTTGGGCTCATAAACACATCACGCAAAGTAAGACTTTTCTGCCTGTCTCTTAAACATCAATTCATAAATGTTTTTTTGCACATTACTGCAACCTTGATGAAGCAAGTTTGAATTTTAGATGACATAAATGTGGCTTAGAAGTGGCTTAGGAGTCAGTGGACGTTTTTTCCCCTGCAGTAGTCGCTATTGCTAAAGTGTTACAGTTAGAAAAGCTACTGCAGCCAAATGTTAATACTTAAATTGACCTGTTAAATTAGTTGAGCAAAATCCCATTGCTGTGCTTTTAAGAGTCTCTGCTTCCCCGTGTTTCAGACTGAGAGTGCACTTTAAGCTGTCTCTGTTAACCACGCCGCATCGATTATTCCCTCTCTTATCCTCTGTCTGTCTCTCGGCAAGTACATGAAGCTGATGAACTTCCAGGAGGAGGTGCGGGACCTGCGGGACTTGGACAGCTTCCTGATGTGGGCCAGGATGTCCCGCTGGATGAGAATGGTGCCTGCCTGGACGAGGCGCTTGGGCGTATGCTGTATGCTACAGGGCGTAGCCCGTGACCAGCAGACCCTCTGGAACCAGGAGGAGGTGCGGGACCTGCGGGACTTGGACAGCTTCCTGATGTGGGCCAGGATGTCCCGCTGGATGAGAATGGTGCCTGCCTGGACGAGGCGCTTGGGCGTATGCTGTATGCTACAGGGCGTAGCCCGTGACCAGCAGACCCTCTGGAACCAGGAGGAGGTGCGGGACCTGCGGGACTTGGACAGCTTCCTGATGTGGGCCAGGATGTCCCGCTGGATGAGAATGGTGCCTGCCTGGACGAGGCGCTTGGGCGTATGCTGTATGCTACAGGGCGTAGCCCGTGACCAGCAGACCCTCTGGAACCAGGAGGAGGTGCGGGACCTGCGGGACTTGGACAGCTTCCTGATGTGGGCCAGGATGTCCCGCTGGATGAGAATGGTGCCTGCCTGGACGAGGCGCTTGGGCGTATGCTGTATGCTACAGGGCGTAGCCCGTGACCAGCAGACCCTCTGGAACCAGGAGGAGGTCGCCAGCGCCCCGTTT
Organism: Brachyhypopomus occidentalis; assembly: GCA_020368025.1. NCBI lineage: Eukaryota > Metazoa > Chordata > Actinopteri > Gymnotiformes > Hypopomidae > Brachyhypopomus > Brachyhypopomus occidentalis. The sequence continues at coordinate 1,097,887 of JAGXOD010000004.1, read as the reverse complement.
ATTACCGCCCTGGGCCCGGGAGGCCGTGGTGAGCGCCAGGCGTCCTGTGGGCCGGAGCCGGCCAATCGAGCCGGCCAACCGAGCCGGCCAACCGAGCCGGCCCGTTAAATTAGGCTCGTTAGAAGCTTCTGAAGAGCACCAAAGTGTCATTCATTTTGATGAGTCCTTTTCAAAAGGGCTGTTATGTTGTTCACTCAGCCCGCCTGCTGAGCAAAACCGTTTCGGCCACTAGGGGGCGCTACCAGCAGTCCTGGCTGCATGTGCTGCGTCTGACCCTCTCCGCAAGGCGCTCCGAAAACACAGACGTAGCGGCACAAACCGTGCGTAGAGGACAGTCAGCCCTCCCTTGAGCTAAGATCCACTCTCAGGATGAAAGCACTGGCTTAATGCCGTAGCGCAGCAGGAGACGGAGAGCTAAGGAGCGAGAGTACAAGAGCGTTATTGAAGCACGCGGGCGAAGCCTTTGCTTAAGCGCTCGCGTGTCCCCGTTCGCGTTAGGCAACTCGTCTCCTCGTCCTTTCCCTCCACACGTTGCACCGCGCGGGTGCGGCCGGCCGGCGGGTGTGCTTCGTCATCCTCATCCTCCATCCTTCGTCACCAGGACGGTGAGCAGACGGACCCGCCTGGCCTCCGACCCGTCTCAGAGGCTCCGGGTTCGCTGGAACTTGGATTGCTGCGGTTGTGCCCATATTTTCCCTGCGTTTACTAACAGGCCTGCTGATTGCAGTAAATCCTGACGGGGGTCTTTCATGTAAATGCTCTGCACCTTGAATAAGAAGCTTTTTGTAATTCCGGAGCCCTAATGCAAAATTCGTCTTCCTCTCCGGAAAAGCGGCAGAACGAGCTGGTCGAGCTCGGCCGCGCACTCGCCACCTTGTTCGCAGACACCTCCCTCAGGCAGAAGCTCCTCGAGATGAAGACGCAGGAGGAGGTTAAACGGGAGCTTGTGCCCTGGAGACAGCATCTGTCTTCTGTCCCCAGGCCCTCCGCGGAGGACGAGACAGGCGCTCACAGACACAGACCTCTCAAGGTTCGAGCCAGGGGGTGATGTAGATGTGAGCTCGTGGGTTACAGCAGGAGGAAGGTGCTGAAGATCAGGGTGTTCCAGGAGGATTTGGACAATCGGGAGTCGAACCACAATCGTTAACCGTTTGCGTTAAAATGGGGTAAAGTGACTGAACGCTGGGAGGAAGATCACACATGAATCGGCTCCCTCTCAGCATGATCTGTGTAGCCCACACACTCTCCTCTTCTCCATGACGCATTCTTCCATCCCACTCTTGTCTTTCCCATGTCCCAGACGCCACACCCAGACCACACACCCAGACCCCACACCCAGACGCCACACCCAGACGCCACCCCTAGACCCCACCCCTAGACCCCACACCCAGACGCCACACCCAGACCCCACCCCCAGACCCCACACCCAGACGCCACACCCAGACCCCACACCCAGACGCCACCCCCAGACCCCACACCCAGACGCCACCCCCAGACTCCACCCCCAGACCCCACACCCAGACCCCACCCCCGCGGCCAGCTCTAGTAATGGTCTGCACTCATCAGAAACACAAACCCATAAAAAACAGTTTTTATGGGGTTATGAGGCACGGTTGTGAAAATTCTCCTCAGGTCACCACCCTGCTCACCAGACTGCCCCACACCTGCAGCTCACCTGCCCCTCGCCTGCCCCGCACCTGCCCCTCACCTGCAGCTCACCTGCCCCTCACCTGCAGCTTGTCAAGGGGGCCAGGATTTCATGCGCTTCTTTACAACTATAACAACAAAACCCTCCATCAAAGCCCCCATCAGGCACGAGTAAAGAATGTCAAGTGTCTGCTTAAGGAGCCCCTGCTCTGCTAAGCCCGCTGCTGTGACGCCCAGACCTCCCCTGCCGAGTGCACCCAACAAATTATTTCCTTACAAATAACTCTAATATAAGCAGATTTTATTTTTCTGTGAGCAGAGCCACCTCCCCGAGCTGCTCTGCCGAAGACAGGCGCTTCCATATGAGAAAGTGATTCAGTTATGCTCAGCAACAAATGTTTAAACATTTATGAGGAATATTGTGCGGAGGTTTTTTCCAGCTGTGCATGAAGAGATGCAATAACTTGCAGCAGTTTTGCACTAGACTTTAAATAAAGTGTGTTTATGTCAAATTGGCCCCGTGTCTTGGCAAAGCGTTTCAACGCTTCTAGAACACCTCAACACAGGGACTATCACATAAACTGGGCTTAAGTGACTCTGGGGCGCCATGAAATTGCACGATTGACATGAATGACTCATATACAACAGCAGAACGTTTTTTAAAACGGGCCGTCTGAGGATTGCTAAGCAGTCACTGGGGGCTTACGGCCATTGTCATTCTGTGTTTTACGTAGGCGGGAGATTTTCTGCGACCCGGTCGCGGAAGTTGTGAAGACCTGAGCCGCAGGCTTCCGCAGTCCCAGTCCCGGCGACGGTGAGCGAGCCGCGTCCCTTCTGTCCCCCCGTCACCTCGCTCTCACCCACGCGTTTTCCGACTGACGTCTTTGAACGTTAAAGGAAGTCGTAGTAACTCTTAGGTCTCCTTTGTGACAGCTGCTGACAAGCTTTCGTCAGCTCAGCCCCGTGCGTCTGGAGCGGCTTTTCAAAGACTCCGGTCCCAGATGATCTCGTCACAAACATCAGAAACGGAGTCATGGCGGTAGAGCCTGCGTGTTGTTTAGAAGCCTCTCGTCTTCCTACTCCCCCTGCGCTGCCACAGCGCCCCCCGGTGGCCTGAACTGAGCCGTAAAACTCACGCGTTGGCTCCTCGGGGCTGTATGTCAGGAGCAGGTCTCTACTGAAGTCCACCACGACGGCCATCTTCCTCTGCATCGCCGTCCTGCCCCCAGCCATTGGCTTGGGTGCACTAAACGCCGAGAACACACCAGGCAGTACAGGTCTGTACGGTGACCATGCTCACGTACTCCTGCTTCAGTTCTGAAATGCACAATACAATAGAAGGAGAATGAAATGAATATCAAGAACAGTAAGAAAGTGCATCAGGGCAAAGCGATCAAAGAGAATTGCTAATTGAATGCAGTATTAAGATGTTGTTTGAAGACAGTAAGGCTGCCCGTTGGTCTCAGACTTTCATTGTACCTGTATGTGTCAGATCTGGACTTGTGGATTACAGCAGTTCTCCTGGACACGTCTGTCTGTGTCGGTTTTTTCTGAACGCTAATTTTTTATTATTTTTTTGCTTCATATTTCACCAAAATGAAAATAAAACTAGAGCCAAACATGATATGGCACGTGTCAGTTCTCTTCACAGATGTCCAGGACACCGTCGAGTATTGGAGGCGCGATGTGTGCGCTGTTCGCAGGCTCTTCTCCGGCCTTCCCTGTCACCACCACTCCCCTCGCCATCTTCATCAGCGGAATGCTTTCATCATCTTCCTCAAAGCCTGAGCTCGTGTTCCCTCAGAAAGCTCTCTGCCCTGTTGCCAGATTTCTTTTTTTTTTTTTTTTTGCGGCGTGATGAGTTTTCTCTGTTGTTCTGCCGTGGTGTTGCAGTTATCAGGGGCGTCTGTGATGATTATAACCTGGACTTCCCTGCCTTCTCCGCCTGCGTTGGCCTGTGGAACAGCATGTTCCTTATACTGGGAGGAATCTTCAGTCTCAGCTTAGTCATGAAGCTTGTCAAGCGGTCAGTGGAAAGAAATTATTGACTTGTTTTCCCCGTGTTTTATAAATATGTAGATTAGTTTTCACTTTATCATACTGTATGTGCACTGGGTTCAGATTCCCTTTCTGTAATAAACATCCTTCACAACTTTAGTCGGTGGTCGTGGTGTGCTGACGGCTTCTTGTTTGGTCTTTGTTTGTGATGGGCTGTGATGATGATGATGATGATGAAGACTGGTCTGGTTGCTCTGTGTGTGTTGTGTGTCCTTAGTTCCACAGAGGAAGTCATAGCTCTGTTCATCTTGACTGCTTTCGTGGTTGAAGCAGTCGAAGTTGTGATCAAAAGTAGCTTCAGATCCTCGAAACATCACACCACAAGAGTTTGAGCGAGACCAGACCAAACCGGAAGGTCAAAAACGCCGCCTGTCCTTTGTGTGGGCAAATATATGCACAAAGATGAGATAGAGTAGAACACTTCATAACAGCGTTTCATGCCATGATGGAACAGGATACACTCATTATTGCTGCTCTGCTTCAGACCCCTCACACACACAGCTGCCTTTCCGACACCCCTCCCCCATATTCTCTCAGTCTTCCATGAACATTACAACGGTTCAGTGTTGGTGAACAGCGCCAGGCTGGGAACAGGGACGTCGTTCCCGTCCCTGCAGTACCTGCACTGGGCACCAGGGAGCGCCCTATCCTCTCCCTGCTGCTCATGCTGGGAACATTGTGGCTTGGTTAGACCCTTTTTCTCAGCAAGAGGAGGTACCCGAAGGAGACGTAACAGCAGTAATGGTAATTGCATGTATTGTGATGTTTCTTTAAAAGTTAATGTGCAAGTTTCTTCTTTTAACATATAACATAGTGCTTAGACGTCACAACTTTAGTTCATTATCACCGAGACTAATTTAAGTGAGGTCAGCTGGAGGTTATTTCTGTCAGGGGACTTTTATGTGTAGATAAACAAAAGTTGTATTCTGATAATTATAGCATTTACTTAGGTTTGAATTATTTGAAGATTTTTCCATGAAGTTTTATAAGTAGCCATTAGTACGTGTACGTTTCTTTAGGCTTTTTTTGTTTGTTTGTTTTAAGTATGCAAATATTTATATAATTCATGCTCAGTTGAGGCAGGTGCTTGTCACCACTTGCTGCTGGATTGCATGGAAAGTTCTAAACAGAGCTCAACCTCAGCATGGTCTGTCCTACATATACATATATATATACATATATATATATATATATATATATATATATATATATATATATATATATATATGCACACACACACACACACATAGCATAATGATGTCAGATGATGTCTGGCGCTCCTGGGCGGTCAATACGGCAGGCGAATTCAGGCAATTAAGACAGAACTGTCTGGTGAAATTATTACGGTCAAGGACCACTCTAACTTGACTCATGTAGCGTGAGATGATTAGAAATGACTGAGGGGGATTGAGAACCTTCATTATAACATGAACAATCTTTCTCGACCCTCAAAGTTTCCACAGTGACATTTCTGCACATGGTTTCTGTAGATATATTTTTAGACATCTCAAAAACAGCCCTCTGCACAGTGAGTTAAACGGTGGCCCAGAGTGTGTTGCTCCGGAGCTGGGCAGGACATCAGGACATCGGGACATCAGCAGCAGGACATCAGCAGCGAGGCTCCCTTGGCCTGGTTGCGGGGTGGTGTGTCTTAACGAGGTGTAGCTGCCATGTGCTTGTGATTTGCTCCAGCTCTTTCCTCCGCGCAGGAGTCAGGGAGGAGGTGTCAGACCGCACGCTGCCCGTGTCTGTGGCTCTGTTCTCCTTCAGGGGCTCCTACCTTTTCATCGACGTCGAGCGTGAGTGCTATCACAGAAGACATGCCTTTAGATAATTAACTTCTTTTATTTTCTCCACTTATGTATTTCAAGGCACCGAAAGTCCCCAAACTGACATATCACCACATCGTTTACGTATCCGTCTCATGATACTAATCTAGATCAGATACAGAGAGTCTTTGCAGGTTACCGTTATCTCCTCCTCGGACTGAAGCGCGGTGCTTTGAGATGCCTTCTGCTTTGTGCTTACCCACGTTTTTTTTTCCCCTGCATTCAACTTGGCTCTAGCCAGGCTAACAGGCATGGACGTGCTGAGTGCAGATACCCTGGGCTTCGCTCCTGCTTTGCTCATTTTCATCGACCAGAACATTGTGGTCTCCCTTACCGATGCCCCCGAGGACAGGTACACCTCGGGAAATTAAGAAAACAACACCGTCACCACTTTGAAGCACTGGAGAACATTCACAGTACATTTGCCAGCGATTCTTAGAGAGTATATTTCCAGTTTGATGATTATCTTGTCTACCTGTAAAGTTTGGCCTCCCCTGAGATCATTACAGGTCCTGGGCTGTCAGTTTTGTGCTGACAGTTACAGGATACAGTGAATGTCAGTGTGTGTGTGTGTGTGTGTGTGTGTGTGTTCAGATTGCTGAAGGGAACCACATACCTCTGGGATCTCATGCTCTCTGGATTTATCAACGTCTTGATGTCAGTGCTGGGGTTGCCATGGATGCAGCTTTTCCGCTCTCCGAGCTGCATGTCCGTCAGCTGCAGAAGGTGGAGCAGCGTGTGGAGCAGCGTGTGGAGCAGCGTGTGGAGAAGGGCTACCTCCACGAGACGTAGGTCACACGGCACCCAGCACCTCTGGGAGACCCACGGAATACCGTCTGCACTTAAGTGATCACTGACATATCCCACTGGATGAACTACTGATACAAATAAGTCCCGGCACAAGTTCCAGTGCCATTCATTAAATGTTGAGCCCGAATGATCAAAGCGTGCAGAAGTCTACTGTAGGCTACGGATGTACGCCTACGAACGCCTAAGAGGGAGAGTTTAATAACCCAAGAAGTAATTGCAGTAGGAAAATTAGGATTAGTTCAGTCATGAAGCAGGATATTCATTCTGCTGTATTGAACACAAAAGATTTAGTTGATCAGGCTGACAAGTCTCTGTACCCATAACAGAACATAACCAGTTGCCCTTAACAGCAGGTTTTATGACATGTAGCTCTTCCACTTCCCACTGTCTGTTCTCCCCTTAGTAGCACGCCCATCAGTACCTCACCTCCTGTACCGTGTACCTGCAGGATCGTCAGTGTGAAGGAGACGCGGCTGACGTACCTGGCTGCGAACGTCCTGATTGGTCTGTCCGTGTTCCTGTTGCCGTCTGTGCAGGATGGATCCCTAAACCCGCCCTCTACGGCCTCCTCCTCTACATCGCTCTCATCTCCATCCACGGCAACCAGATGTGTGATCGCCCTGCTGCTCAAAGAACAAGTGAGTCCTCAAAAGTTACCAAGGCAACCGCATCAGTGGAAGCCCTTAAATAATTATCTAACGCCATCTAGACAGATACAGTAGGATTAATGAGTGATCTATAAGCGTATATATATATAGCTATAACTCATATTTTGAATGTAGCTATCTTCATTGAGGTGGTCTGAATAATTTAAGTGTAATATAAGGGAGGGAAGAGAGTTTATCTTGTGAAGATCAGCGTGCTCTTGAAGTGCAGCTGTCTGTGCTTTTATGAAGCAGTGCATCTCATCACGGGTTCATTGGGCTATTTTACTTAGGGATGTCCTACTGAGGTCAGAGTCTCATCTTCAGAGGGCTTCTCAAAATGACTGTCATTTTCTTCTATTTTAGATTAAATTTAAATACTGTAATATTCACAGAAGATTTATGCACACACGCACACACACACACAGTCCCCCATTTACTAATGTAAAGAATGTCCTAATATTGGTGAAATATCACTTTGGCCATAATATCTTTCTGGTGTATTTTTGGCACATTCGTACTATGTAATCCTCAAAGAAATTTTTAATTAAAATGCTCAAACAGAACTGAAATGGCGTTTATTTAGGGTAGGATTAAGTGTGATGCGTATCTCTCCTGGAATCAGCTCGGACGATTTTGAACATACAATACATTAAGCTTTTTATGTTTTTCGTTCACATCGTAGACACATGTATAGTGCGTGTATTTGATATGAATCATTTTGAGGTGTTCGCCTAGTTTGGTGCTTGCGTGAACATTACGCAGCTGTCTGACTCAGGACCACCCCTGGCCCCTTTCAACATGTCAGTGCCAAGATTTTGTTCCTATTATTATGACAAAGTACGATAACGATGCTTTATGATGGAGTAGTACTGTGTTCCCAGGCTGTCGACGCGGTGCTGAAACTTTTGGCAAGGCAAACGCAGCTGCAGTCCAACGTGCTTCGCATAAAAGACTTTTAAATTCAGAACAACAGCGAGGAACCAACTAACACTGATTTAAACATGGCAAACGTCAAATAGAGATCTAAATCAACTATTTACTAGTAACTCGACTCAATGTTAATTGTACATATGATTGCACTTTGCTCAGAAGAGCACAGACAATAGTATCCAGCCTCTGTGCTGCTGTGCAGGTACCAGCTGCTGCCCCCGGGCCGGAGACGCAGAGTGCCGAGGTGCCAATTAGATCATGAACAAAATGAGCTTGTGTCTGCTTCAGTACAAACACAGCGTAGCTGGGCCTGGGGCACTGCGAAGTTCTCAACCGAGTGTTCGAGGCAGGTCCGATGATTGCGGCGCTGGTGGAGTTTTGGGGTTTTTTTTATTCTCCTGACGGGTTCTGCGGTGTCGGAGGGACCGCAGTGACTGCAGGCTGGTTTGGGAGACTGTCGAGTGTGCAGAATGTGCGAGAGGTGTTGGGCGTCTGGGGGGGCGGGACCGTGCAGCAGTTGTGGGCCTGTGCGGCACCTGCAGTAACTGGGACTGCTGGTGGGGCTGAATGGTGCAATACTGGTTGTTCTGGGACTGTACGACGCTTGTTGGGCTGTGCAAATGTGGGACTGTGTAAGTCTGGAGAGGCTGGTGAGCTGGACTCGTGGACTGGACGACGCGTATGGCACGTGTGACGTGTGTGTTTTTCTGTGTGTTCACTCCAAGGAGCATCTTCCCTGCAAGACAATAAGGTGTGTACCATAGCACATCTAAAAAGCAGTTTTACATATGATGTTATGACAGGATAGTTAACGAACTGACCAGGTATGTTTTTAAGTGGTTATTCAGATGATCTTGCTGTTGACAGATGAGCTTGTTTGCCTTTTTTGTGATTCAACTCCCAAAGTGGCCAGCAGGGGGCGAGACGGGCATTCTGCTTTGCTGCGATGTAAATGCACGTTACTTTGGGCAGGACTGAGGAGTTCCTGCTGATCTGAGACTTCTGCTCAGCTGTCAGATTCAGCGTGTCAGATGTCCGTTGGTCGTTTGGAGACCTGTAATAACACCTTAACGTCAGCTTTGGAGCAGCGCCAGGATTTCAGAGTTGGAGTGTCCCTTCTGCTGCTCATTCTAGCGAGAAGCTACATGTTGAATCACGATGGCGGATTGTCTCCTTCTGAGTGCAGCTTGGAGACCATTACAAACAAAAGCATAGATGAGTTTGTAGTCAGGAAACCTCTGATTTTGTTGATGTACTTAAGGTGATGAAATACTGATTCTGCAACTGATTAGAAATGAGATCAGAGTCTATTAGTATGGAAGGCTCATGAGCTAGCTCTTTACATGTGTGGACGTTTAAGTCTATAAAGGCCTCTCTGTGCCTCTCATTACTGTTTCCAAATATTATAATCTATAGTTTATCTTTATTTTTAAATACAGTTCCAGTCAGTGATGCTTGAGACAGTTACAAAGTGGGTTGAAGGGACCAGACTGTTGTTTACGGAGAGGACCAAGTGTCCCTGAATGCCATATATGGTCGGACAGCCCAGATCTGGTGAAGAGGAAGCAGGTATGGATGAAATAAGAGCAGCCCACGGGCTGAGCTCTGGGGGACACCACAGGTCACCAGCACTCTTCACAAACATTATTTTTCTATTTTCGACAAAGTAATTCCTGCCTGGCAGGTATGAACTGGGAGTCCAACACTCCTCTCAAGTCTGTCTGTAAGAATTTTATTGTCAGTGGTACCAAAGGTATCAGTCAATGGCTCCTTGGTGGACATAGAAGTACCAACTTGTCTGATGTTGAGTATTTTACAGCACTAATTACAGCACTGTGATTACAGCACTATTTGAAAATAGAATGGTGGTGCCACTATAAAACAGTATCTTGAATAAAATACTTTGTATTATTAAAATAACCGTATATGTACTTCACTTCCATCATCGGCATGCGTTTTGAAGACATTTCTCATTTAAATCCTGTTTCCACTTATAAGGAGAACTTCTCTAAGACATCAGTGTTGGAGCACTGTGAGGAAGTGAGTTTAGTTTAGTTTTTTCTTCATCCAGTTAAACCTTTAACATGAGCAGTGGAAATAGCCCTATGTACAAGGACAGATAACATCTGTAGCCATAGCAGCAGATGGTAAAGATGGCGATAGCACTCTAGTATATTTTTATCAGACTTCACTCATACCGCAACAAAAGGGCCAAGGTTACGTGTCAGCCTGTCATCGACCAACACTGAGCTTTTAAACAGATTAGTCTTTCTTTATCCTGACTATTATTATTCTGATCTCATTTTCTTTTATATTTACCGTTGCAGTTATCCTGAACATTTCACTTAAGAGAATTTTGCACTCCAGTATGTTGCAAAGGAGAATTAAGATTGAACCTTACATGAACATTACCATTACCATTACCAAGACCATGGCGTGAGAGCATGCCGTCGTCTGTTTTGAAGGCAAAGGACGGTCACGCGAAATAGTGATTTGATTTAGATGTTTCCTTTGCTTATTCGCTTTGCATTTTGTTAAGTGACAAAATAAACTATTAACACTTCTACTTTTTAAAAGCATTTTTACAACATTTTCCCACACCTGCTCTAAGCTTTTGCACAGTACTGTTATGTAACAGCCTATAGTGACACATAGTATCAAAGTCCTTCATTGAACAGCTGTGCCTGTGCAGGGCTGCTGAGCCACTGGACGCGTGGATGTTAGTGCTTTGGTTAGATCGACACACTGACGACACACTCATGTTTAAAAACTGTTTCTAGAACGAAAGGTACAAAACTGAAGATGTCCTCTATGACTGGCAAAAGCCTTAATTAGATATAATTTACATAACATTTCTAATAATTTGTCTCTGCTCCTTAAAATAATATTAATAAAAAAATGGATCTTTTAGTTCAGAAATAAGAGGAATGTTGTGATTCTGCCAGTACTGCTGTTAATATCAAGCCTACACTTGAAATGTTTATGATAAGTGATCTAACACTATTGCACTGAGTGTTGGTTTTGTCCCTTACCCATGGTCCCATCAGAGTGTTGCACCATTTACTGTTACTGAATGATATTGTTCTGTTGCCTGTGTTCATCCGGAGAGACATACACCTTACCCAAATCAGTTTAGCTGCGTAGATGTTGTTAGCAATAGCTTATGTTAATCACTCTCCAAACTAACCTACTGTTGCTGCAGGGTGTCATTGAAAGATCTTAATATCAGTCTGGGATGCTTCACTGCTTCAAGTTCTTTAAGGATGTTTTTTCCAATAACAGTGGAAATCAATATTTTAGTATATTGATGTACTTATGAAAGTACTTCAAAGGATTTACTGCCCAGCAACTTTCTCAATTTGCATCTTGTCAGCAACGTCTTGGAACATGAAGGAGGAGAAGGTAGCGAGTGATATCAGCCTCCAGGCGCTGACGCCATGTAAAGAGGTAAAATGATCACAAGTAGAACTAATTACCCTGCTGTCATCCGTCAGTCCAGATGGTAGATTGATGTGAAGCTGCTAATTTTATTTAACACTCACAAGCCTTTTTTGGAGTGGTACTGAAATCCTTACAGGGACACATGTAAATGGGACACGTAAAGCTACTGAAATCTTTAAGGGGACACATGTAAAGGTACTGAAGTCCTTACAGGGACACATGTAAATGGGACACATACAGGGACTGAAATCCTCCAAGGGACGCAGTCGCCTCCTGTGTCTTGTATGAATGAACACAGACAACACAGTAAACGAACCGGTCAACCTCAATTCATCATGCTGATTAACAACTGAAAGCCTCTGTTGTTGTTTCCTCCCCTTGAAATAAGTCACTAATACTAATTACTAATTAATAATAATAAAAATAGTAGTAATAAAATTCTTATTATTAGTATTATTGTTGTTGTTAATACTACTAATAAAGGCAGTGCTGGAGTCAGGTGTAACCTGAGATGTTTTATTTTAGTTGATAGAATTCCTTTGGATTTGGTTATGAATGTAGCTTGTTTCCCACTTCTGATCGGGCTCCCCAGACCTCCTGCCCTCCTGTCCTCCTGCCCTCCTGCCCTCCTGCCCTCCTGCCCTCCCACACACTACATGTGGCGGGTCCCATGTAGGCAGGTTCACTGCTTCACCGGCCTGCGGTTGGTGCAGCTGCTCCTGGTGTGTGCCGGTGGGATGTGCCCTCTACCTTATGTGAAGATGGTCTTCCCTCTGCTCACGATGCTCCTCGTACCTGTCAGGTACGCCACTGGCTGGAGAGGTTCTTCATAAGGCAACTCTGGGCCTCCTGCCGAGAGCGACACGGTTAGTCGGGGTTACACATGGTCTTCAGCGGGCAGTGAGTTCTTTGATATGTCGAATAGTAGCATGACGCCCGTGCCATGTCCTGCTGCGTCCTGATGTGTGTTTTATGTTGGGCATGATTCAGGACCGTGTGTAATGTTCGACAACGATGCTGGCGGGACGAGTGCCGCTCACGACGATCGTTCGTCTCTTTTTCAGGAACAGCCAGAGATCATTGAGGCAAAGTACCTGGACATCATAGATGCACAGCATGTGTGAACAGGAGAAGTGACTTTAATAAAGAAACACGTAAGCACAGCAGGAAGTCCGTGTGAAATAACACAGTAATGGGGAGAGATGAAAGTTAATGGTGCCGTTAATAAGCCTGATGAAAGCCATTTCTCACCCTCTGCTTTCGTCCTCACCTTTGACCGACTGCACTGCCAGTTTTGTTTGATTTTGTGAGTGTCTGATATGTTTCCCCCTCAGTTTCCCCAAATCTGTTTCACACCACACTGTCATGTCTGATTCACACCACACTGCTGTCATGTCTGATTCACACCTCACTGCTGTCATGTCTGATTCACACCACACTGCTATCATGTCTGATTCACACCACACTGTCATGTCTGATTCACACCACACTGTCATGTCTGTTTCACACCACAGTACTGTCATGTCTGATTCACATCACACTACTCTCATGTCTGATTCACACCACACTGCTGTCATGTCTGATTCGCTGTCTTCATTCATAACGGTGCATGTGACTGTTTGTTTTATTGTTTTATTCGCAAGAGTTATTATAGGCGGATTGTGTTGAAATTCAAATAAAATATTCGATTTGGTGGACTGCTTGTGTTTTAAATCAGAATTATTTTATTCCTTCAAAGCTCTAACATTCTAATATGCACTTGGGGATGGAGAGGAGTAATATACAGTCTGCTGCTCATTGCAGACAAAAACAAGGTGATCTTGAATTGTACAGTCAGAATCAAGTATTCAATCCACAGAGTCGCAATAAAATATAGCATGAATAATACTAATGTAATAAAATGTAGTTTCACTGTAGTGCATTTACAGTGCAGGTTGTTGTATACAGAAAACAGAAATATGCCTGAGTATAAAAGTGTTAATACAACTCAACTCTACCTCAGGAGGCAGGAAACAGTTTGGTGTTCGTCAGCAGCTCGACAGGCATTGGGGCTGCTTGCATTTTTATCTAGAAAAATGGTTGCATATTGTGGCTGGTCAACACATATTTCACATCTCAGTTATGCTTTAACCAGGCAATAATTGGGCAGTTTGCTTACAGAGACTGAGTGTGTTTTATGTGTCCTGGCTTTAGTGCTGATATCATTGCAGTTTCTCCACTCTAAACACCCAATTTAGCTCATGACAGATTGGAAATATTGCACATGAAGTGGATTAGAAGTGTAAAACTATGGACACACTATACCAGAACAAGGACTCTTCAAGACTGGGAAAGAAGCATCACCACAGCAACTGGGATTTAATAGAATAGAATGCAAACTTTTATACACCCATCATGCCATAACTTTAAAAGCTTCCTAATATAGTTTTCACATCCCCCTTGTAACACCAAACAGCACTGATCCATCAAGGCGTGCACTGCACAAGACCTCAGAAGGTGTCCCGTGGTATCAGGCACCAAGATGTTAGCCCCATATCCTTTAAGTCTTGTAAGATACGAAGCGGGGACTCCAAGGAACAAACATGTTTTTTCCAGGACATCCCACAGATTCTGGATTGGGTCGCATTTGGCCTGCAGCAGTGTTTAAGTACATGGTACATATCAAAGCCACGTCCCAAGGAATGTCAGGACTCTCCGTTTCCCAACAGGACATTGCCCAGAGCATCACACTGTCTCTGACGGGTCGCCTTCTTCTCAAGGTGCATTCTGGTTCAACCCTTCCCCAGGTGTGCATCAGGCTTTCCATTTGATGTCCATTGCTTCACAGTCCAGTTCTGATGCTCACATGCCTGATGCATCTGCTATTGGCACTGGATGGTTGAGTATGATGTGCAGCTATGCAGGCCCTTTCTCTCATACGGTAGTGCACTGTGTGTTACGACACCTTTCTGTCATACGGTAGTGCACTGTGTGTTACGACACCTTTCTCTCATACGGTAGTGCACTGTGTGTTACGACACCTTTCTCTCACCTTTCTGTCATACGGTAGTGCACTGTGTGTTACGCCACCTTTCTATCATACTGCACTGCACTCTTTGTTACGACCCATTTCTATAACACTGCAGTGCACTGTGTTACTGTGTTCTATCACACTGCAGTGCACTCATGTGGTAGTGCACACTGCAGTGCACTCTGTGTTCTCTCACACTGCAGTGCACTGTGTGTGTTACGACACCTTTCTCTCATACGGTAGTGCACTGTGTGTTACGACACCTTTCTCTCATACGGTAGTGCACTGTGTGTTACGACACCTTTCTCTCATACGGTAGTGCACTGTGTGTTACGACACCTTTCTCTCATACGGTAGTGCACTGTGTGTTACGACACCTTTCTATCACACTGCAGTGCACTCTGTGTTACGACACATTTCTATCACACTGCAGTGCACTCTGTGTTACGACACCTTTCTATCACACTGCAGTGCACTCTGTCGACACCTTTCTCTCATACGGTAGTGCACTGTGTGTTACGACACCTTTCTCTCATACGGTAGTGCACTGTGTGTTACGACACCTTTCTCTCATACGGTAGTGCACTGTGTGTTACGACACCTTTCTCTCATACGGTAGTGCACTGTGTGTTACGACACCTTTCTGTCATACGGTAGTGCACTGTGTGTTACGACACCTTTCTCTCATACGGTAGTGCACTGTGTGTTACGACACCTTTCTCTCATACGGTAGTGCACTGTGTGTTACGACACCTTTCTCTCATACGGTAGTGCACTGTGTGTTACGACACCTTTCTCTCATACGGTAGTGCACTGTGTGTTACGACACCTTTCTATCACACTGCAGTGCACTCTGTGTTACGACACATTTCTATCACACTGCAGTGCACTCTGTGTTACGACACCTTTCTATCACACTGCAGTGCACTCTGTGTTACGACACATTTCTATCACACTGCAGTGCACTCTGTGTTACGACACTGTGTGTTACGACACCTTTCTCTCATACGGTAGTGCACTGTGTGTTACGACACCTTTCTCTCATACGGTAGTGCACTGTGTGTTACGACACCTTTCTCTCATACGGTAGTGCACTGTGTGTTACGACACCTTTCTATCACACTGCAGTGCACTCTGTGTTATGACACATTTCTATCACACTGCAGTGCACTCTGTTATGACACATTTCTATCACACTGCACCCCTCTGTGCATCTGTGTTATGACACCTTTCCATCATAGCCAGCGTTAACGTTTCTGACAGTCTGTGTTACAGTAGCTCACCTCCCAGACGGGTTAACGTTTGTTTCCCACGCGCATTCAGTGAGCCTTGGCCATCCATGGGCGTGTCACCAGCCTACTGGTTCCTCTTCCTTTGGTAGGTACTTTCCACCCCACAAGACCTGACATTTCGGAGATGCTCTGACCTACTCACCTGGACACTACAAACTCACTCACATCCTTATAGTTACCCATTTTTCAAGACCTAACAGATCACTTGCTACCTAATATATCTCAGCTCTTGACAGGTGCCAATGTAATGAGATTATATTATTCACTGCAATGGTTTTAATGTTGTGGCTAACAGGCATATGGAATATGTTGTGTGGAAACTTTCATATATATGTATTCTAGCCATCAGTGCTCTGTGTAGCTTGTTGTTCTTTAGGTGTTTTATGGATTCTCATTCCAAACACTCCTGCACGCCTAAGTTGTGTATCAAGCCTAGAATTCACGTAATCTCTGTGCTGTTTCAAGGTTCTGCTCTCTTGTCTCCACACATCCTAAATATATAAAATAAATATATTTATTTTGCCATGTGGAACGCAGCAGTGCCTGTGAGTGTTGGGATTTCAGCAACATCATGTCCGTAGTGATTCTCATGGAAAGTTTGGTATCCTAGCAACACATGCGTAACCACTGTGAGCAGTATTAGAACATGGCGGTGTGTTGGTCCGCCCAGGGCCAACTGATGAGCAGATGTTCATATGTAATCGGCAGTCGTCAAGGACAACACGGACCCCTTGGTGGAGCAGTGAAGCTCTCTGTAATCTATCTGCTGTATTAGAGTAGGTCTATTTTTTTTGTTTTTTTTTTTCATTTTGTTTGTGCTGTTCAAATTAGAGGTCATTTATAATGTATAATGTGTGTAAATGTGCTTTTTGATACTTCAAGGAGGGAGGAAAAGAGAAGGATGAATAATTCACTGTGGTTGATTGCACTACTGCAAAACTGAATTTTGCATCCTGAGTTTTACAGTGCGGTATTAACACGGCGTTGCATCACAGAATATTTACATTCCCTTAATCTTCGTAAGCACATTGTCTGATCGGGTTTAGGCAGAGAGTACCTCCTCATATAATGCATGCGGTGATCCGTAATCAGCCGAGTAGCTACTGGGTGGGATGTAGGGAGATTCAAAGAGTCCAGCATAAACGTTTAGGATCGTTTTGGAGGAGGCTTCGGCTTTTCATGTGTTCTGTGGAGTAGTAGCGGTAGCTGTGAAGGCGGCAGGCAAAGCGACTGACTGAGTTAAACAGACGTCCTGAACCGAGTGTTTTCTTCAGAAGACGTCAGAGACCGAACGGTTTGGCTGCACTGGCCGTTGAAAATGTGGACTGTTGTAGGTGATTTTTCCTGAGTGAAAGACACGTGGCGTGGACTTCACCTGAGTGAGGGGATGCCTTATGTGCACTGAGGCATAAAAGTAAACAAGCAAACTGTACTGTATGTGGGGGCCCAGAAGATCCTGGTTACGCCTCGGTCCACAGTGATTTTCATTCACAGAACACTTCAGAGGTTACAGAGGTCTTGTGGAGGGAGACTAGGCAGAAAAGAGTCTGAAGACAGAGGGAGAAAAACAGAGAGAGAGAGAGAGAGAGTGTGTGGGGGTCACTGATGATGGCTACGACCCGATCTTCACCTTCTCTTCCCCAGATCTGCACTTCATGTGTTTCTACTTTTCACTTCCTAATTCTGGGGTTTTCTAGTTAAATGTGTGATTAGACTTTTAAAATGATCCCAAAATTGTAATTTTTTTCTTCATTGACCAAGTGGAGAAGCACACGACCATAATATTCCCTATCTTCATTATAATTTCAGGGGCTATTACATCCAGAGCTCTTTCTCCATTTAGCTCTGGAGAAGTGTGTTATGATCACGCACTCATCTCAGAACGACACCTATCTACACTATGAACTCTTCTGTCAAGTTGCCTGTTTGCAGCACACATTAATAGCTGGCGCTGGCATCGCACATTTAGAACTTGGAAGTGAGACGCCAAGTCGTGTGTTCATCTCTCTTCCACATTTACATGTATTTACATGTATTTACATGTATTTATACAACTGATAGAGACGTCAAATTGTAATGTTTTTCAGTACAAAACTAGGCCTAATTTGTCTACAAACTTCCGTTTTGACTTAAAAGTGTTTTTTCCCCCGCTGTTCATGTTGTTTTACCAATAAACACTAAAGTGTATTAAAACGTGTTGGTGTTGTATAGCCAGTGTTGATATGTGCACGGCTGTAAATGAGCCCAGTCAGAGATACCCAGCCCATTAGCCCTGCCCATCTCCCACCCCCAGATGTAAAGCATAAATCACCCAGGTTTGCATCCTTTCACAACCACCATTATCTCAACACACCTGTTGTTTATTAGGAGGTGAGTGTGAGGCAAAGGTCTTTTTTTTGTACATTCTTATTTTTAAGAAATACAAAATATATATAGTTATAATAGTTATAGAAATATTATTATTATTTTAAAACATGGATCTAGTGTTCGGTGTAAAAAATTGGGAAATGCACTAAATATCACTGTTGGAATGTTTCCCAGCTGCATAATTATATTAGGCGGGTAGTTACCTGGTTACATGGCTTAGATAATGTAATCTGCTCAAAGTGACTTACATTTGGTAAGTGTATAAAATTACGTTGAGCGTGTCATGTTTAGGTGTCAAATTTCAGGTTCTTCTGGTATAATCTGTAGTTACTCGAAACACAGAGCTGAAAGCTTCTTAGGAGACCTCGCGACAGGAAGGAGTATCAGTGTTATAAAATCCCTCTTAAACTCATGGAGTCCACGTGCTCCCCCTGGAGGAGCAGCTATAGCTCAGCTGTAGCTCCCTGAGATCACATGGCAGATGAACATCTCCATCTCCCTGAGATCACATGGCAGATGAACATCTCCATCTCCCTGAGATCACATGGCAGATGAACATCTCCATCTCCCTGAGATCACATGGCAGTGATCAGTTTGGCCCTTTGTTCACCAGTGCCATAAGTCAACGCCTTACCCAGTGTTTGAACCCTAGAACTGCAATACCTGACAATTGCCTCATGGTGGGGAATACTTCTAGTGTGTATTGACCTTTTGATTGGTCAGTGATCGTTGATCATTGGTCAGTGTTGGGCAAACTCTCTACCTGTCAGGAAGCAGTCTCCTTGCTGTTCTTATTTTCTTATTCAGTTAAGTACATCATCGTTGATATATCCTTATATAAGACGTCCTATCGTATGACATCCTATTGTACTGTAATGTGCAGTCATATGAGCTGAGCACATGGTGTATATGGTGGAGATCCATGTGCCTGAGTAAACAGTGCTACAGGCTGTGGCACGACTGCGACACATTTGAATATCTCCTCCCGTCAGCCCTTTCCTCTCTCCTCTACTCAGTCCCCTTTAAATCTGTGCTGTGTGGAACAACACAGGCGCATTATCACTGTTATATTTACCACTTTGTAAGCTAACACTGGCATTTTTGCATATGGGTTGTACATCTTTATCAAGTGTTATGAATTCCAAAGGACTGTAAGTGAGTATATTTGGATCATTTATATGGCCCCCTTCTGAGTGTAGGCAGGCATTGCATTCACTTATCCAACTGGGCTTTCTGTATGGAACATTAAAATAGCTTCATTTACTTTGACATTCAGCTAATAAGGGAGACCTAATCAGTGGAGCATGATATTTGCTCACTCTGTGTAATAAAGGTGTGTACCAAATACTTGAAGCACCAAGGTCAATGTGGAATTCATTCATCCTGTGATTATCAATGTATGATAACTGCTTCCTTGCATACAGAGAGAATTTGAGACTGATGTTGATGTGTAACTAACAGACCATGTATATCTCTCTGAATATCCAACAAAGTACATTGTATGCTTCAGAATTTCACTGTATGGTACATTATAGCATGAAAGTAACATTTTATGGGTGTTATTAAGGCACTTGACCCTCTTACAGCCTCTGCTGGGCTATAATGTTAAATGGCAAGCTGGATGCAAAATTAACAACCATTTGGTTTAGCCCAGATAATGAAGATTTGGAGAGGGACCAGAGTGTATTGTTATTCCAGACTGAATTATGTACAGACAGTTATGTCTTCTGCTTAGAAATACATCCTCCTCAATGCTGAAATAAGGTTTCCTTTTAAATTAGTTTTTCTCCATTAATTGCAAAGGTTTATAGGGTTACTGAGATTCTTGCAGCATCTACAAGATAAGTTAAAAACCTAATCTTGATCACGCTTTTTAAAAAACATTTTGCCCCACAGGAGCATGGCAACTCTTACACTGTTCTTAGACAAAATCTGCTACACACAATGTGGAATAATAATCAGAATATAATTTTTCCTTCTATTTATTTGATACTTATACAATATAACAATCTATTTGTTTTGTAGCTACATCAACCAATAGGAAGAAACTATGTGCAAGACACAATCCTAGCAGGGCGATCAGACATAGTGTGAAGGTCCCGCCTCTGCAAAACTGTTTGGATATACAAGATTAACACAAGTAATTAAATGTTAGCTTTTGCTCTTGAGACTGGTCAATGTTGTGGAGAATGAAATCTTTGTAATAAAGTTTATTGCTGAATTTCGGAACACTTGGGAACTAAACATAGGGAAAACTGGTGAAGGAAATTAATCAGGCTGGCGAAACTAACGAGCTAACAAAACACAGAAGAGGCTAATAACGAAACAGAAAAACAGAGAAAACAGTGGCAAAACACATGTTCAAAACAGAGTACATGGACACATGACTTAGTATGAGCAACAAGGCTTGGAACAAACTGGGCTGAACAAGCATGGTTTAAATAAAGGCTAACGAGACTAGAAACGAGGAACAGGTGAAACTAATCAGAGAGAAAAACAAAACAACAACAGGACCAGGAACGGAGCCAGAAGTCAGGGTTGCCAAGGTTACCTCGAAGTTAGCGGTGGGGAAACGTGAGAACATTCCAGATTCTTTTTTGTGCGATGTGCTTGCACACCTGATGAAGGACCTCTGTCTGAAACCTCCTGTAGTTCTGGAAACTATGTACTGGAAAATCTACAATTTTGAATATCTCTACATCTCTTCCAACACTGCAGTTACCTGGAATCGTATTGTTATATAAAATCCTCATTATCTCACTAAACAAGTGACTTGTTAATTTTGTAACATTATGTGGACAGGGGGATGTTTATTTGCATAAGAACATACATGTTGCACATATACATCTAGTATCTCTAGTATCTCACAAGTGTTTGCATGGGAGAAAGTGTCTGAGAGGTTCAGGTGACCATGACTCGCTGTTGAATTATTTATGTGTTTTTTTTTGTTTTGTTTACGTGTACTCAGTAATAAGGTGTATTGTCCTAGTGCAGACACTGTTTGGGAATCAGTTCTTAGGGGCCATGATGCTCTCAGGTCTGCGCCAGTACTTGGTGTCAGATGTTCCCAATATGATGTTCCTGCAGCACCCTGAGTTGTACTCCCATGATCCCTTCTGTCATTTTGACATATTCTGAAGGGCTTGTTTTTTTTTTCTTTCTGCATGGTGTTGCTAAACCACACAGTGGTACCTCCAGAAACAACATTCTCATTGGCACCTCAGTGGCCTCATTCATGGAGTCCATTATTTACAACAAACCTTGGAATGCAGATGTGTTCCTTTAAGTCACTGATTGTAGACACCAATAAGTTCTGAGCATAAAGTGTCATGTAGATCACGAGATGCTCGCGAGACGCTCAGGAGATGCTCACGAGACGTTCATGAGACACGAGATGCTCATGAGATGGACTGGTCAGTGCTAGAGATGGAGGCTGAGAGGCTGAGAAGGATTGTGCTACCCACAAATGTGATTACTACATTATTACTGTGGGCAGACTGACAGTCAGTAGTGTAGAAGAAAGAGCTTGAGACTTCAGCCGCAGCCCTGTAGGGGGCGCTGCTGTTTGCTCCGCCTTTCTCCTCCCACATTCACCACCTGTGGTCTGTCTGTGAGGAAATCCAGAGTGAAGAATCCCAGCTTTAGCCATCAGCATTGTAGGCCTTGTTGTTGTGAAGGCCGAACTCTAGTAGGTGTATGTGTGTGCTGAAAAGCAACATGCTGATTCCTGGGTAGAACCTTTATGTGTGTGTGTGTGTGTGTGTGTATGAGAGAGAGAGAGAGAGAGAGAGAGAGAGAATTTTATCCCTACCTCATTTGGAAATGTTCTATTTTAAACAGCATACATTTTATTTTGTTTTCAGTAATATGAATTCTTTGTTTATACACTTTTCAGCACATGCTGAAGGACCATTACACTCTTGCGGTGAGCAGTCAAGTTTTCAAGGCCAAGTCAAGGCCAAATAAGCAGTCAGTGTTCTTTTTTTCAAGCAGTTCTGTAATTTCTGGTTGTTTCAGCTCACAGCTGGAAGAAACTCTGCACTCTCTTGTGATGCCAGGGACACATGAAACCGCATGAAACAGACTGAAGCCGTGATAATTACATTTGCAGCTTGGCTTGTAAATATGATGGGTGGAAACAGATCATAGATCTCAGCTTTTAAGGCAGAAAAGATGTATCTTGTTTTTGTTTGCTGTTATTTACTGCCAACATTTGTCCGGCCTGTCAGACATCATTGAGTGCAACATCAGATTGTCCACATACTAGAAAATTAGAAAAACTACGTGAACTTGTTTAAAGTTTGAAGTTTTTCTGACCTATATTTTACCTTTCCTTAGAAACCAGCTGTCATAACAAGCATCCTTCACTCGTGCAGCCATCAGCCGTCATGTGTCTCTTTACCTGTGTAACTGAGTTTAGTGTTGTCAGCACGTTCTTGCAGTCTGTGTCCTTGGTGCCAAACATGTCCTTTCACCAGCCTTTTACCCATTTGTCCTCAGAGTGTAGCTGTGTGTAAGGAGCTCTCTTATGTCCACCAGCTGTCCCCTCGGAAGTAGGAGACAGTGGTTCATGACCCCACATAATGGCACTGACTATGAAATAAAATGGATTTGTGAGGGCAGATTTATTTCCCTGTAACACTTTATCATAAAGTGTGTAATAGGATGGTTTATATCATACAGTTTGTTTTTACATTTCATACTTAAATATGTTCTTCTCAACTCTTCAAGGTTTCTCGTGTTTCTGCATTGTAATAATGTGAATGTTTATTCAGATTAGTGATCATGTTTTTGCTCCCCCCATCCCTAGAATTGCCCCTAAATTATTTCTCCCTTTCATCTTTCATTTCCACTTCCTCCATAATTCAGTTTTTTTTTCCAAATGTGTGATATTATGTCACAATTAATCTCTCCCCCCCCCCCTTAATGACCAAGCTGAGTTACCATACAGCCGTAACACTCATAGTCTTCACTGGGTTTTCAGGGGTCATTAAATTGTTCCTGAGATCTTTCTCCATTTACATCCAGGGATGCTGTCATGGTCCTTCACCCATCTCAACATGACACTACCACTGTGAGCTCTGTTGCTGGTTGCTGGTGTCTGCCACATACATTGTCTTCTTCTCAGCAACATCATCTGCTGTTAATGACCACAACACAATGGAGATGCACCTATCGTACATCCAGTGTCAACATTTTATTTCAGTGTCCACATTGTCAAATTCACCAAAAAGCTGACTGTTTAAAATTAAATAAATATTTGCATATTTCACTAAACAAATAACTTTAATTTGTTATTGAAACCTCCAAACTCTTTGCATCAAACAAGTGTCAGATGTGCACAAGGTTTTGTTTTATTTACTTTTTAACAGCAAATGCTGTATTCATAATTAGCTAATGCATTTGCATCAGTTTAGAACATCATAATCTTATTTTTCATCACATCTGTGGTTTGATGTGCCAGTGTTCAGTGGTTCAATTTACCATTCAACCATCTGTGATTCATACATGGAAAATGTTCTGATTATTATGTGTATTCCCTTTTTTTACACATTGTGATTTTGTCCATCATCTGGGAATATTTTTTGAACTATTAGACCTCTACAATTACATGTCCCTCGCGCTTAATAGGAACAGGTAACTGCACTTGCATATATGAATTAACACAGGAGTGAGCAGCCCTTAACTGAATCAGTCAGGAGCATCAGAGTGCTTGTAAATTGGCAGCTGTCCTGCCCGTAGCAGCTATGAATGGCAAAACAATCTGTGCTGCTTTGGCTAATGAATGCGCAGTGGGTATGATGCGTGTGTAATCCCATTGTGATGTCATATATCACTATATTACTGAGATGAATGATTTGGAGTTACATCAACAGGAATTAACAAAGACATCTAAATGTGTTTGATGTTAAAACAAATGTATTTGATGTTAAAACATATACCTCTAATCTACCCAGACAGCAGATGGCAACTTCATAGCTTTTGACTTCCACCCAGACCTTACATTTAAGGACAGAAATGAAGAAGACACATTAGAAACGAGAGAGAGAGAGATAGAGAGAGAGAGAGAGAGAGAGAGAGAGAGGAGTGCTGTCAAGTAATAAATTGTCCAGTAGGCCTGGAGAGCAGTGATGTCTCTGGGGCACCTCAGAGCAATGCCTCCATATGCTCCAGTCTTTCAGAATGCCTGGGGGTACACTCAGGTACACTAGGCAATGGGAACAGGGTCAGAGGTCACAGATAGCAGACCTGATCCATGGGGAAGAACAGCTAGTTGGTGCTGTGGACACCTAGTGGCACTCCCTGGGACAGCAGGCAGTGGCCGCAGGGAGGGAGACACAGGAAGGAGTGAAGGAGGGGCAGAAACGAACAAGGAGAGAGCTGAAGACCCCTCCAGCTGGATGGCCAAAGGGTCAAACACGGAGATGGGCATAACAGCATTTACAGCCTTCACTTCACTAAACTCCACAGGATATGATGACATAGTTAATAAGAGGGGGAGGAACCAGGATGTAACTGGACCAATCAGGTGCTATGTGGCGCTTCCAGGGTGTTCTATCTAGAACATCCTGTTGTCTATTAAATCCTATGAGATCATATTTAGTATGACATATAATAACTAGTCTAAAATTACATTGTCTATGTTCGCAAAGAAATGTTGAATGAGAAATCTGTAACAGATCAGAATTAGCTTGACACTTGCAGATCTAAGATGATGTACATTTAATAGTTTAACAGTTTAAAGGGCAATCCAATAACACAGTCAAACAACGGGCCAAGTCAAAACCAGAACAGTGAGATGCACAAGCCAGCAAACGCATGTATTTATTTGTAAGTATACTAATTCTAAATGCATTTATTTTCAAGTATACTAATCCTAGATGTATTTATTTTTAAGTATACTAATCCTCGTTGTATTTAATTTTAAGTACACTAGTGATAGATAAGTTTGCATCAGGCTCTAATTCCATTTATTTTCATTAAAGTAAAAATTACGTTTGTTAACTATGAACGAGCTACAAAGCATTTTAAAGAACACTGGACTTCATTTTATAGGAAATTCAAAAATTGAATAATCTACTTCTAAAAACAGTCATAATGAGCAAAGATAATCAAAACCACTGCTTTAGGCTTCACGCATTGAGTATGAAGCTTCGATAGGCTGCGAGGATTAAAGGAAAAATAGATGGCCAAGCAGGACAAAAGTAAAGATTGGATAACAAGACCGGACAGATCAATATTGTGTATATATATATATATATATATATATATATATATATATATATATATATATATATATATATTGACTTGCTTGTTCTCAAGCGTTTTTTCCCCCACAAAAGTAGCCAACCAGCACCAGCAGAGTAATTGGCTGGCTGGCTCCTCTGCAGCTCAGAGGCTCATCAAAGATGATGAATCTACCTATTGCAAGGAGGTGCCTGTACCAGCAGCACACCGTGCTGACAAGCGTGAGCTAAACACCCTCAACACCTCTGTGTGTCTAGAGGCCAACTATCTCACTTGTGCTTGGTAATTACGACTGCCACCGATAAGCGCTGTGGACTCATTTAAATTCCTCTATCACCACCATTTATCACGTGGGATTAGAACATCTCATGCCTCGTGAAGAAGGCACATGGAAATGTATCCTTTCTGTGACCATTAAGGTATCATTGTATGTAAATCTTGATTGACCTACTATTTTGAAAATGTAAATAGAAAATGTGGCGTTAATTACTGTAATTGGTGTACGTAGTGTCATGAAGCATGGTAAAAACAATACAGTATAAACTAATACATTAGTGCTGTAGGATGGTGGCTGTAAACGGACCCCGTTGCAGTCTAGGGGGGTGGGGTCTAGGGGCTACTAGGGGGGTGGGGTCTAGGGGCTACTCTGGGAGGATTCATTATAGAGGCTGTTGGGAGATGCTGGAAAAGATACCAAGCACTGATTAACAGCTTGGGTAATCAGATGGGTAATCAGCTGGTTGCTAAGGTTACTCCAGGATATCACATCATGGAGAGAATGAGCTGACCTTTGACCTTTCTCCAGTTTGACAGCAATGCTGTTCCACCTTACTGCTTCAAGTGAGTGCAGGCTCAGACAGCATGCAGCATTGTCAGTCCAGTTCCATCTGTAGTTCAAGTAGATCCCCCAGATACCCTCTGATATATATCATGTAGTCTACCTAGAAAGGGACTTGTGTCAGAGACTTCCTACCATGCTGAAAAACCACCCGTAGTTACTGTAGCTTGCTGGGGTTAAGATACATAGGGGTGATCCATTGTTGTTCTCCACTCTCCAACACGGATAGTCCATGATCCAGGAGATCATTAGATATTTTCTTGTCAGAGAAGCACATTGGTGTTGAAGACACTGGAGAAATCAAGGAATATTATACTAGATGCGGGGCCACTATGAGGGTGATAGCAGCCTCCATGAAGCATGTGGATTAAAGCTTCATGTACACCTGTGTATGTGGTAGGTGAACTGCAAAGGGCTCATATACTCTGTGGACCATGGGTGTTTATGTTTGAGGACTAGCCTCTCAAAGGTCGTCATGAGGTGAAGTGACAGCGACTGTCCTTAGAGAATAGACAGGTAGTAACGGAGCTACCTGGGGCAGGACCTCAGCACTCTACGGTGGTTTCCATCAGGTCCAGCAGCATTGTCCAACAGCACAAATAGACAAGCTGGGAAGTGACGTCAGATAGAGACCCCCGATGTCATCCATGGGGTAGTCAAAGAGGTTGGAAAGTGAAGGACATGATGGCTAAAGGACAGAAGAACAGTGTGTGACTGGAGCTTCACCATTTACCAAAACATACCAAGTTTACTGCTCTCGTGCACTGTTGTGTGTTCTAAGAATCACTATTTCTGCCCACATGTACCATGTGAAAACTGTCCAGTGCAACCATGGAGCCGGGAGTTTCAGTGAAGCCATGTTTCTGTAAAGCAAATGACATCACGCCAAGACAATAGATTTCATATTCCCTGTAGCTTTTCATCCCAGCTGTTTGATGTGTTTACCAGATGGTGATAGGAGGCAGGTAAGATGTGTGTTTTCTTTTTCAGTTTCAACACCCAGACTCCAGCTCTCTCTCTCTCTCCCCCCAGTGACATCGCGTTAGCTTTAGCCACAGTTAGAGGCCCAGGATCCACAGAAGCTGCTGTGTGTAGGTAAACATCAGTCCATCCTCAGTAGAGCCACTATTTATTGTTGAAAAAATATGCAAAAATCCAACAGAACCTTGCAGCTCAATATTATTTTACTCCCAATTACAAATGTACATTAAACACTAAAAAAAGCCTCGGAAAAAAAACTAAAAATTGGACCACAAACAGTGTTGGGGCTACTGTAGCTGGCGAAAAAAACTGTAAATCATTGACCAGTCAGATAATCCTGATTTTCACCTCACCTTCCACACACTTACCTATTTTTCCAAGTTCTGTCATTATGGACTCGACTTGTGCTCTTAAGATTTCCCACTGATATCTGTAACTTATTGGCATGTTTATTATACAACATTAATATCACAGGTGCAAAATGAACAGTGTGCCCTGAACTCATACCCACACATCTATGTTTCTCTATCTAATGTAGTAGATAGTTGATTACCAGACACTTTTTTTCCTCTACCTCGAGCAAAATATAAAAACCTGTTGACTCAAAACACACTTACAATGGAGGCTGAAGGATAGTTACTGGTAGACAAAGATTAGACTGAAAAATGCAGGAGTTTTCTAAAGTGGGAGGGCTACATTGGCCTGAATCTATCTGCCGACACTGATGAACTCATATGATATCAGTGTTGGGCTGATGATAAGCGAAGGCCTTGTTTACCCTCTAAGGCCTGTGGTTCTGTCAAGGGTTTTTGTATATTTCGATATAAACTGCTATTCAGTTTTTAAAAATTTCATATGGGTTTTTCAAGTGTTTATTGATTCCACCACACAGCTGGACTTAGACACCAGAAAAAAAACAGATACTAGAAAAAAAACTGGATTATATTTTAGTCATTTATTTGACATAGCCTTAGGCCACATTCTCATACGCTTGCATCATTGCAGGGCTGTGCACACTTCTTCTGTTAGGCGTCCATTTCAGGCCTGGACTGCCTTTGTCCTGTCGTAGCACTTCTCATCATTAAACATTCCTGACCCTCAGGGGCACTGCGCACATGTGGACACCATGCAGATGGAGCGTAATGACACCTTCACCACAACACTCGCAACACTGTGCTCGCGCAGCAAGGCACCTTCACTACTGCCACCCTCCGCAGAACAATCGCAGACAAGTTTGAAGATTTCGTTTGTTTTTGTGGCCATTTGACTCGCGACTCCTGGATCCCCGCTGCCAGCAATCCGTGTAAAAGGGGACATAAAGCCGTCCACAGAATCAATAGCTGTTCAAAGTGATCTGTGATCTCAACCCCCCCCCCCCCAACCGAGGTTTGCTCTTCAGAAAACTTGAAAACCTAATAATTTGCCTTTATCGTCTTTCGGCTGTAGACGAAGATCATCTCCCGAAGAAGAGGCACCCCTCCTGTCATCTCCAGCACAGTCTAATTGGCCGCCGACTGTTCGTTGCTAAGATACCCTGATTGAGCAGTGGCACAGTGTTCTAATGCTCTGTGGAATGTAAAGTGGCCACATGCACTCTTGCCCAACCTGTAGTTTATATGCAGAAACTGGACTTTGCACATAGTTTCATTATTCTGTATGCAGCTGAATACCTTAACACTCTAGACCGCTGAGTGATGAAGGTTTCGCCTGTGTGACAGTTTGTTAAGGGCTTGTTATAAGTTTGTTTGGGGTTTCTTAAAGCAGGTTTTCTCATGTGTGTATGTTTTAATATAGGCAACTTGTTGCATTTGTTGCTAGGAAACAGTATCAGCCTACATATCAGAGGCAGACTATACTGCTGAAAATATACATTCTGAGTACTAGTTTATTCAAAGAATCTAACTTTAGTTGTAATGAGTGACTTAGTGTGCCAAGCATGTATCAGTCTGAATGTTTCATGTATATATAATTTGTTTCTCTGGACCCAACTCTTCAACTCTCTTCACAACTTGTTTAATATCTCTCTCAGTCTCTCTCTCTCTCTCTCTCTCTCTCTCTATATATATATATATATATATATATATATATATATATATATATATTTTTATATATATATATATATTCCCTAGTCCAGTGCCAAACAAATCTGTTCTTTGGAGATATTTAAATATAAACATGTTGAAACGTTTATATTCCGTCTGCACACACACACACGCAGATGTATGTGACAGCCTGTCATGTGTATGTGCTCGATATTATTAACCTCGTTTTAATATTGTGTACACTTTGACTTACTGTGTGCAGACTAATCGAAAAGCATAAGTAATAAGACTTTTAATTGTGGACATTTTATTAACAATAATATATTAATAATAATGATCTTTTACACAACCTTGCATGTCGGCCAAACACTTTTTTTCAGGTATTTTTTCAGGTGTAAAATGTATGGTTATGTGTATTTATGTGTATGCCATGTTGTGTTCAGCACCCAGTACACACACACACACACACACACACACGTCACTTGCTTCCAATCACCTGATTATTAACCCTGTGCACCTGTTCCCTGCTTATTTGCCTCTCTGTTTAAGCCCCCAGGTTCTCTCTTCCAGTGCTGTGTGGTACTCACCATTCAGAGCACGAAATTCAGCACTACGAGAGTTACAGCTGCTTCAGCACTACGAGAGTTACAGCTGCTTCAGCACTACGGGAGTTACAGCTGCTTCAGCACTACGAGAGTTACAGCTGCTTCAGCACTACGAGAGTTACAGCTGCTTCAGCACTACGAGAGTTACAGCTGCTTCAGCACTACAAGAGTTACAGCTGCTTCAGCACTACGGGAGTTACAGCTGCTTCAGCACTACGAGAGTTACAGCTGCTTCAGCACTACGGGAGTTACAGCTGCTTCAGCACTACGGGAGTTACAGCTGCTTCAGCACTACGGGAGTTACAGCTGCTTCAGCCCTATAGGAGTTACAGCTGCTTCAGCCCTATAGGAGTTACAGCTGCTTCAGCACTACGGGAGTTACAGCTGCTTCAGCCCTATAGGAGTTACAGCTGCTTCAGCACTACGGGAGTTACAGCTGCTTCAGCACTACGGGAGTTACAGCTGCTTCAGCACTACGAGAGTTACAGCTGCTTCAGCACTACGAGAGTTACAGCTGCTTCAGCACTACGGGAGTTACAGCTGCTTCAGCACTACGGGAGTTACAGCTGCTTCAGCCCTATAGGAGTTACAGCTGCTTCAGCCCTATAGGAGTTACAGCTGCTTCAGCACTACGGGAGTTACAGCTGCTTCAGCCCTATAGGAGTTACAGCTGCTTCAGCACTACGGGAGTTACAGCTGCTTCAGCACTACGAGAGTTACAGCTGCTTCAGCACTACGGGAGTTACAGCTGCTTCAGCACTACGGGAGTTACAGCTGCTTCAGCACTACGGGAGTTACAGCTGCTTCAGCACTACGAGAGTTACAGCTGCTTCAGCACTACGGGAGTTACAGCTGCTTCAGCACTACGGCAGTTACAGCTGCTTCAGCACTACGGGAGTTACAGCTGCTTCAGCACTACGAGAGTTACAGCTGCTTCAGCACTACGAGAGTTACAGCTGCTTCAGCACTACGGGAGTTACAGCTGCTTCAGCCCTATAGGAGTTACAGCTGCTTCAGCACTACAAAAGCTAAGATGGCTTTGCTTTGTGTTTTATTATGTTTCCTCTTGTTCGCCACCGCATTTTGCACCACGTTGCGGTGGAGAATAAAGACTACCAGCACACACCTCTTGATCACTCCTTTCTGCCGTTACAATGTACAGTATATATTTGTCTTCTTTTATCATGTGACTAGCGGTAGACCATTGTGTCTGCCACTGTTCTCTCTTGACTGTTATTGTTTGGTACTTGGAGAGGTGTCCATGATACCGGGTGCGTCCCTGCAGACTGTGAATTAGTTAAAAATGAATACTTTAATGCTTAATAGATTCGTTTACTTGTGTGTAAGCACTTACAACTCATTTTATTAGGTTTGTCTGTTTAATAGCATCTATGAATCTTTTTAGTTACCTTCTCCTGCTCTCCCCAATAGATTTCAGTCTTTTTTGTTACAGTTGTTTAATAAACAGTACATTTGTTACATGGAAAAGGCCTTACTCTAGTGCTTCCACAACTGGTGTCGGAAGTGGGATATAGCCGCAGAATTATTAAATATCAAGGAGTGCATCGGAGAACTTGAGAGCAGGTGGTGTACAGGATGTAGCCTGGAGGAAGGTGGTGCCAAGCACCATACCTGCCTGATAGGTCCAGTCCGCCGAGAGTGAGAAAGCCGACTGGGGAAGATGGTGAACACCGGGCTGGTGTCCAACCCGGTCCAACACGATGGTTCCGCCTACCACACAACATCAGTGCGGATGTTCGGGAACCATTTTCCATACAGCCGTGAGTGGTTGCTCCGCATCGCTGCTGGACAGCCGTCGAAACCGCAGCGTAGTCGCGCCTCGCGCTGGAGGGTAAAGCACTACAGGTACTCGTGGATCTGCCAGCGATCGAACAGGCCTGACAGACCTGCAGACACAGATCTGGCAGGTACCAGCAGCGCTATCGGTCCGGCAGCAACTCCAGGAGAATTGGAGAGCAGGATAGCGGATCAGTGTGTTGGCCATAGAGCTGAGCACATCGGTTCAGCAAGCATACCTGGCATTTCAGACAGCTGCCCGAAAAGAATTAGCATTGGAACAGCTCCTGAATGCGTTATTGCCAAAAGCGCTGAGAGGACATGTACAATTCACTGCACCAACCAGCCTCCGAGCAATTCATCCTCAGCACGGAGGCAACATGGCAAGCAGCACAGGGCTACACCACAGAGGAGCTTGACGAAGAGGCAACCTACAGAGGAGCTCCTCATTGAGCAGAACACTGTTGATACCGGCCATCCCCAGCAGGGGGGGATAAAGTCAAAATGAGAGGGAAGAAGCAGCTTCCTGTCACAGTGGAAGACCTGAGCCAAGTACCTTTACAGGGCTTGTGCGTTCTCAGTTGTAGATGTCCCTGCAGTGGTCCAGTACTGTGTTTGTCTTCAGGAAGTAGATGGAGAAGATGAAGCTGAGGCAGAACGTCAGGGCTCCCTGGCAGTGTGGCCTTCATTCTCCATAGGGACATTACAGGCTCAAGAAGAGCTGAATACATAGCACCACAATCAGCTGGTGTAACTGGGACAGGGCGGGGTGTGACCACCACAGTAAGCTGGTGTAACTGGGACAGGGCGGGGTGTGACCACAGTAAGCTGGTGTAACTGGGACAGGGCGGGGTGTGACCACAGTAAGCTGGTGTAACTGGGACAGGGCGGGGTGTGACCACAGTAAGCTGGTGTAACTGGGACAGGGCGGGGTGTGACCACAGTAAGCTGGTGTAACTGGGACAGGGCGGGTGTGACCATAGTAAGCTGGTGTAACTGGGACAGGGCGGGGTGTGACCACAGTAAGCTGGTGTAACTGGGACAGGGCGGGGTGTGACCACAGTAAGCTGGTGTAACTGGGACAGGGCGGGGTGTGACCACAGTAAGCTGGTGTAACTGGGACAGGGCGGGGTGTGACCATAGTAAGCTGGTGTAACTGGGACAGGGCGGGGTGTGACCACAGTACGCTGGTGTAACTGGGACAGGGCGGGTGTGACCACAGTAAGCTGGTGTAACTGGGAGAGGGCGGGGTGTGACCACAGTAAGCTGGTGTAACTGGGACAGGGCGGGGTGTGACCACAGTAAGCTGGTGTAACTAGGACAGGGCGGGGTGTGACCACAGTAAGCTGGTGTAACTGGGACAGGGCGGGTGAGCTATTGAGGCACCTCGGTTTTTGCGGTTGACGTTGGAAGGGCTTGAACAGTGGAAACCACAGTGACAGTGCTGGTTGTCATGTCCCCAAGAGCTTGTATACATGAGCAGCACCTTCATCAGTGACGTTGAAAGCAGAATAACAGATCTTGGCATCAACGAATAAAGAGGAGGTTTGTGAGCCTTTGGAAGTGCTAGATGAACTGTAGCAGTGTTGCAGGTCAGAGGAACAGAAACGGCATCTGTGGGATGTTCCGCTTGCAGCATTTTGCAGCCACATAGAAACACTGCACACGGAGCAGTTTAGTCCAGCATTAACACCACCGATGCTGCACAGATTCAGCTCAATCCCCATTGGTCGCCATTGATCAAGAAAGACGCTGCAGAACAGAAAGGGATGGCGGTGGTGGGAATCAACAAGCCAGAACCAGTGGGCTGCTGTAGCACTCCTGGCAGAAGAAAAAGGAGATCTGGGAAAATGTGTTCCTGAATACATTCGCTCTGACTTTGATCAAACTTTGATGGAGACTTGAAAAGCCTGTGTAGATGCTTTGGCATTGAGAAAAGCAACACGATACTGTACGACCCTCAGGAAAATGGACTATGTGAGAGATTTTTTTCTGCACTGTATGACATATTTTGTACCCTACCCCGAGAACGGGAGAAGATGTGGCCACAACATCTACCACAACTCCTTTTTGTATATAACACCATAGTGCACCAATCCACCTGCTACTCTGTCTATGAACAAATGGCAGTGGCAAAACCTTTCGCTTGTCTTTCACCATGAAGACATCGTCTAGCAGCTGCATGTCGAGTGAAGTAGCATAGAGGATATATGGGACAGCACCACGTTCATTACCACCTACATTGGTGGAGTTGTGCTTCTCCAAAAAGATTTAGCTTCAACGTTAGATCCTGTTAATTCAGCTCTGCATGAGGAGTCAACACAGACCTCAACTGCTTCACTTGCTACTTCAACACTCCTACACAGGAAGTAGGTTCCCATCTGGGACTGTGAGGACAGCCAGCCAACATTCATATCCATATAACTTGCCTTGTTCTATAGCTCGCATTGGCATAGTAACTCACTCAGCTCATTCTCCAGTCCTTCTTTAGGCCTTGGCAATAGTCACATCCAATTCCAATGAGGGGCAGTTACTGACTCACTGACCTTTTTAGGGGAGGTGGTGGATATATACGTATACATCAAGCAGCTAGAAATGTTGTTGTGTGTATGTGTATGTATATGATGAATTTATTTCATTACAATAGTGGCTTAACAGGGCTGCTCTTTTAACAGAGGACAGATCTCTGAGGGTAATTGGCCATTATCGTTTGGTAATTGGGTTGGCAGCATGGTTTGTTCAGGGAATCCATTTGAACAGTATTTGAACCACAGGAATTGAATCTGGTGAGCCTCTAGACTCTAGACTGGATCAGAACTAAAGTAAATATCTATTGCCAAAATTCTGAGGGACGTGTTCTGAGCTGTGCGACTGCACAAAATCTCTGTAGCCTGGTTGTTTAAGCAGGTTGTTTAGATGTTGTGCGTCTAGTAGAGGCACTTTGGTGGTGTTAGGAGATGTGTTATTGAATGTTTATGTATTCCTTTTTTATATGTAATTACAATTGGTTAAACTGACAGATATTATATACAATAATGTTAAGTGCAGTAATATTAGCTTGAGCTTTCTATCTTTTCACTGCAGTGTTTGTGCACATGCTGGTTAGTGCCCCTTTTATTCTGTATACATGGGTGTCTGCGTTGGTCTCGTATGTATTTGTATGGTAATTTTTCCGCTCTCTTCATGTTCAACAAAGCAGTTTGAAATGTATAGTTAGTTATTTTTTAATTAGTCAGTGTGCCTATTCTAATATATTTGGTTTTGTTGTGTGGCAAAAGGAGGTAATAATGTGTGGTTTCATGGTTTTGTCACAGGCGTCGAATGTGCAGGACCAACAGCAAACAAATGCGAGTGTGTAACTGAATGAAACGAACGAACATGAAACCAAACATAAAAGTGCACTAACTCGAACAAATGAATGCCATGGTAACACCGGACATGGAAACAAAAAGGACTTATAAAAGAATAAACACAATAGCGTAAAAACCCAGTTTCAGCACACAACACCTAAAGGCGCCATGGCAACAAAGTAAAACAGAGAGAACATGTGAACAATGAACAAAAACGTAAACACAGAGCCACGCACAGTGCCTCCGCCGTCGAGTGGGGCGACAGGCGGGAGGGCAACAGAGCATATTTAGTTTGATGGGCTTTTCCCATTAATAAGATGCTAGCTATTTTTCATGAAATCGTCCCTTGTAGTTAGTTCTGTAGGCTAAAGAACCCTTCAAGCAAAGGATGACGGACCCTTTTATATAGTACCAATGTACTATATTGAACTTTACACCATCACAGCTCATTAGCTCCATCTTATCATCTTATAGTGATTGGATGTGGCTATAATAGGATATTATTATTATAAATTATAATATAATTATAAATTAGAGGGGGTGGGTCCTTTTTGTATGTATACAGCGCATGTTTATTTATTTAACTGTTAATGCTGGATTGTGCAACCCAACAATAGCCTGGATCAGAGGTCTCTCCCCTTTTCCACTATAGCCATAGTAGTTTTGAATTGTAAGGGATAGGAGGGAATGGATGATATGAGTCCTTCCATGGTATGTGTAGCCTAGATCAGGCGCATGAAGGAATGGGTTCTGAGCCCTCAGTGTTTTATGGTTAAGACTTATTTTTCGGCTAAATATTTGTACAGTGGTACAGTTTTCTATTCACCAGACGTGGAAAGGGTTTTGTATAAAGAGTGTCTTCTTGTCGGCAGAGGAAAAATATGACCTTAAAGCTGTTTATTATTCCTTATCACAGATTCACATAATACATTGTAATGTATAGTATGTACACACGTATCCTCCTTGAATGTCATACAAATGCCATATTTTTTTTTGGTGCTATTTCTGAATGCTATACAAGTTAAATCTTACATCCCACACACATATTTTGAATGACACTAGTTTGAAATATTGCTACAATTTAAGGAACACTGTAATGTGTTTAATTAAAGCTATGGCACCCTTAGTACTGATTACATCTGAAAAGGAGAGAAATAAGTATGTAACATATATATGTGAAGAGCACTTAAGGGGGACTCAGCAAGTCTTTTTAGTCTTTATGTTGTTCATCACAGTGGAATTTTGATGAAAATTTACACCATCCTCAAAACACATTAGGAGATGTCTAAAGCACTTAGAAAGTATGACTGCATTTTGATCTTAGCAGGATGTGGCTATGGAATGCGATTTATCCCTGAAGCAGTGGCATACAGTCACACAAGACATGAATGAATGAATGAATGAAGTTACACTTATATAGTTCCTTATATAGTTCCTTTAGCAGAACCCAAGTACACTTTACAATCAACACACAATTTTTCATTCAGGCAACACAGTGGTGAGAAGTGATAAGAGATAGCAACATTAATCCAAATGTAGGAAATTTAGAAAAGCTGAAATAGATAATATTATATATATAATATTATCTGGAATATATATATATATATATATATATATATATATATATATATATATATATATATATATATATATATAATATTATTAACTGGAAACCTTGTGTGTTTCACTGCAGTCTTGCTCTCTCTCTCTCTCTCTCTCTCTCTCTTCCTCTATCTCTCTGTCTATCTATCTATCTATCTACGTATATTGCAGCATGAGCAGTAAGGAAGAAGCAGAAGACATTTCTGCTCCAAAACCAGCGCAGCCTTTAACAAGGCACACACATTCACACACTCCTAGATGGAGAACTAGGGGATGGTTAACTAAACATGAAGCACACCACTGGGACACTAGACATACCTCCACCCAACAAACTACAAAGAGTCGTGACTGCACTAAATAAATGCAATAGCAACATTTCACTGAATTTACAGTCTGTGAGGTGCGTGGAATGCTGGGAGTCCTTGCCATGTTTTCCCTCTGCTCTCAATTTTCAATTTATATACTGAACATATTGTATATATATTGTTTGTATAGTACCATAGTACACGTTGGGGGGGTTGGGGGTGGTACAGAAGTATACAGGTTTCCAGAGAAACAGAACGTTTCACACAGATGTCCTCTATCAGCTATGCAAGCAAAGCGTCTCTGAAGTACTGGTAGATGAGCACTAGTGTAAGGCCCTGTGTGTATGAGCGATTAGGAGGTGGATGCAAATGCTGAGAAGAGTGAGATTTATTCAGGGCAAATCCATAAGAAGGGTCATATAAACAGGCCAGGGTCAGATCAGACAAGGAGTTAGACACAGAAACATAACCAATACCACGAGTACTTGCTGGCATGTTACACAAAGAACAAACCCAATAAAACTGTACTATAAACACAAACACGGGAGCAAACAACAGGGCTGCATACAAAACAAAGACCAGCAAAACAAAGTGACAGGGGCGTGGTTACAAAGTGACGGGGGCGTGGCAGGAGAGCACATGGGAAAACCAAAACATGAGCACATAGAAAATGAAAACAGCCCGGGGGTCTAGATGTGACCACCAGGTTCAAAGCAGTAGATGTTTAAATCATAATATTCATACCAAGGAGTTGTAACATTCTGAGAGTGTAGATCAGTTCTTTTGCCATAAGCTTCCTAACTTTATTGCTGTCATTACAACAGCTGACAACACTATCAGATATGACATTAATGTAGTGTGCATTAGCAAACAGATATGACATTAATGTAGTGTGCATTAGCAAACAGATATGACATTATTGCAGTGTACATTAGCAAACAGATATGACATTACATTATGCAGTGTGCATTAGCAAACAGATATGACATTATTGCAGTGTGCATTAAAACAGATATGACATTAATGTAGTGTGCATTAGCAAACAGATATGACATTATTGCAGTGTGCATTGACATTAATGCAAATTATTGCAGATATGACATTAATGTAGTGTGCATTAGCAATTAGCAAACAGATATGACATTAATGTAGTGTGCATTAGCAAACAGATATGACATTATTGATATGACATTATTGCAGTGTGCAGTGTGCATTAGCAAACAGATATGACATTAATGTGCAAACAGATGTTATTGTAGTGTGCATTGCATTACATTAATGCAAGCAAAGAGATATGACATTAATGCAGTGTGCATTAGCAAACAGATATGACATTAATGTAGTGTGCATTAGCAAACAGATTAGCAAACAGATATGATAATAATGCAATGTGCATTAGCAAACAGATATGACATTATTGCAGTGTGCATTAGCAAACAGATATGACATTAATGTGCATTAGCAAACAGTATGACATTAATGTAGTGTGCATTAGCAAACAGATATGACATTATTGCAGTGTGCATTAGCAAACAGTGTGCATTGCATTAGCAAACAGATATGACATTATTGCAGTGTGCATTAGCAAACAGATATGACATTAATGTAGTGTGCATTAGCAAACAGATATGACATTATGTGTGTGCATAGTATGCATTAGCAAACAGATATGACATTAATGTAGTGTGCATTAGCAAACAGATATGACATTATTGCAGTGTGCATTAGCAAACAGATATGACATTAATGTAGTGTGCATTAGCAAACAGATATGACATTATTGCAGTGTGCATTAGCAAACAGATATGACATTAATGTAGTGTGCATTAGCAAACAGATATGACATTATTGCAGTGTGCATTAGCAAACAGATATGACATTATTGCAGTGTGCATTAGCAAACAGATATGACATTATTGCAAACAGATATGACATTATTGCAGTGTGCATTAGCAAACAGATATGACATTAATTAGCAAACAGTGTGCAGATTGACATTAATGCAAACAAACAGATATGACATTAATGTAGTATGACATTAATGCATTGCATTAGCAAACAGATATGACATTATTGCAGTGTGCATTAGCAAACAGATATGACATTATTGCAGTGTGCATTAGCAAACAGATATGACATTAATGTAGTGTGCATTAGCAAACAGATATGACATTAATGTAGTGTGCATTAGCAAACAGATATGACATTATTGCAGTGTGCATTAGCAAACAGATATGACATTAATGTATTAGCAAACAGATATGACATTAATGTAGTGTGCATTAGCAAACAGATATGACATTAATGTAGTGTGCATTAGCAAACAGATATGACATTATTGTAGTGCAGTGTGCATTAGCAAACAGATATGACATTATTGCATGTGTAGTGTGCATTAGCAAACAGATATGACATTAATGTAGTGTGCATTAGCAAACAGATATGACATTATTGCAGTGTGCATTAGCAAACATGCAGTGTGTGCATTAAGCATTACAGTAAAATGCCTTGCAATTAATTTTTTTTGCTTGTTTGTTTGTTTCTCCAAGGTACTGTTGATTACTCTTGCAATGCATGAGGAATAGGTGATATCAGCTCATTCTTTTGTGCTACTTATTTCAGTGACTGTGTTAATACATTTGTATGGACCACATGTACAGCAGTTGCAGGCCACAGTATCACAGTATTTGAACATTAATCTCACTCTTGACAAGCATGTCTTTGATGTTTTTGTCTTGTCTGTAGGAGATTTGTGGAGGATCTTTAAAGGGGGATATGGTCTCTGCATCATTCTAGAGGATTGCGATGTATTTAAATATAATATTATCCACTGTTTTAATTTTTAAGGCTTTGTCTTCCAATTATTGCAGCTGCCCCACTGGTGAATACATGACTGCAGAGTTTCAGATCCACAGATTTATCCTTGAAAGGAATAAAAACTATTCCTTGAAAATTGGCCTTGCAGTCTGCCCTGTAAGTATATTGACGAACAAAACACTCTAACAATATGCTTAACATTTTTTCCACACTTTTCTTGCAATCTACAATCAGACATGCCTTACTGCTTTTGTTTGGTAATTCATCCAGCAGCAGGGTGAACTAGCCTATAACCCAGTGAGTTAACACCTTTATGGTTATTCACGACTTCCACAGAGCACTCAGCAGAAGACGTTTCCCCAATAGTGCCCCAGCGGCACGGACCACTGATGGAGACCCTGGACAGCACCCCTCCAACCACGGAGCGCAGGCCCAGGGGAACCAGAGGAAACAGAGCCACCCCCCCCCCCCCGGATGACCCCCCCCCCCACGGGCCAGTAGCAAGGCCCCAGCGCCCCTCGCCCCCGAGAACCGCCCAACACCCAGCAGGGCCCCCCCCCGCCAGGGAGTCCCGAGCCGCCCCCGGACCACAACCGCCCAGGGGAGCGGGCCAATCGCCATGCCGGAACACCAGGCCGGGCCCCGAAACCCCAAGGCGCCCACAGAGGAGCAGCCGCGTGAGGACCGGGCACGACAAGCCCCAGACCCAGAACCAGCTGTCCTCACACATACACTCCATGTCATATATACATTCACTCCCATATATATACCCACACACGTTCACCCGCACACCTTCACCCCCATATACTCCCCCACACCTTTGTTCACACCCTTATACCCTCCTACATACCTATACACACCCTTTTATATACTCCCTCTTTATGTGTCCACCCACACACAACCATATATATACACACCCACCCATACTCGCCTTCCTATATGGACCCTCACACATATATACACCCTGTACATCCCCATATACAAACATATACACTCCCCCACACCTTCACCCCTCTCCATATACATTCTAACGTACATATATACACCCACAAATATACGTACACATTTACCCCAATACATGCACACACGCACTCATATATACACCCCCCCTCCCAACACGTACATATTCATCCACTTATACAAAAAGGGACAAGGACAAAGACACACACTCATCCACCTTCACGCCCCCTCCGCGGCGGGGGCAAGTGGATGGCCCACCCAGGACCAGTAGCAGCTACAGGACGCCAAGCCCCCGCACCGGCATCCAATCTCTGCCCCGGCAGGGAGCAGGAAACGGGTGAGGGAGGTCCTTCCCTCCCCTCCACCCCCAGTGCAGCGTTGTGTGTGGGTGTCGGTGTATATGAATGTATAGTAGTGCGTGATACTATGATGCAGTTAAAATTGGGGGGACAGGTGCTGGGACAGATGTGGGCAAAGTCCCAGGCCACTGGTCAGTGAATATCCACACTGTCCCCCCAAAGGCCCTCAATGTCTCCCTGCAGTAAAAACTGAGGGACAGACAGTGGTGAGGAGATGATTGAGGCCATGACAGTAGGTCCGCCAAGTCGACCTCTGGATGTCTGTCCCCCAGGATCCTAAATGTATGAATGTGCTGACTGTGCTGACGTGCTTACTTTAAGTAGCTTCACCTCGATGTGAAATCAGAACAAACAAGTGTCTTATCTGAAGAGAGTTTGGTGCAGTGGACTGGTTTCTTGGAACTGTTCGTTAGCACTGTGTTGTGTGTGTGTGTGTGTGTGTCTGGCTTTGCATTTTGTAGTCTTAGCTTTACATTCAAGTTACGCATCTCATGTATGTGGCCAGACATGAAGAACTGCGTCGCAAAAAATATATAGATCTTTTTCTCCTTTATGTATTGTTCAGTAGTTTCATGTTTGAGTGGCAAACGGCGGACATTCAAGCTTTTACCAATTACACATACTTGGCTGTGGTGCACTGCCTTTATAAAACAAAATACGAAAATGCAAATACACAAAATGTTCCTGTTTTATTTATTATTTATATGATTTTGTTCCTAATCGGACTCCTTTTTTCTTCAGAGTGAAATAAGATTATCGTATATCTAGTATTAATTTCCAATTTCAAAAAGAATGTATTTCACAGTCCTTCCACACACCACATGCCCCCTGGAAAGTGCTCGTGCCACCCGCCGAGCTACAGTAGCTTGCCTTATGCGACTGATAAACGGATCCCTGTGAAGACTACCGAAATGTGAAGAGCTAAAAGCTACAAGACTCTGATTATCATATTAAACTAAAATGTTTCATGACATTATAACACATTTCAGAATATAGATAGCTTTAGATCTCTATAAGTTCATAATTTTCTATAAATTCCTTTTGAAGTCAGTTCTTGTCAGAGTGCTGTTTCTAGACTCCCAGCCATTGCGGGCATGTGCAAGAATGATGTAGACTGCAGTAAGGACTACCTGATTACACCAACTTTAATGGATGGATGGAACTTTAAGTTAAGGAAAACATCATTGTTTGAAATTACGCATTTGACATTTTTATTGATACTAACAACCTCATCTCAAGCCTGCCTGTGAAAGATGGCTTTAGTTAACATAACACAACAAGGTCTATTAAATAATGCACACGAGGCGTCCTCTGTTCGGTCTCAGTGAGCCCCTGATCATACATCCAACTGCCTCCAGCAAATATAGATCTATCCAAATGAAAAGACATTACTGCTTTAAAGTTTTATCTGAGGATGGAGCATGAATTTCCCAGTTCTTCGCAGGAAACCGTTTTTAAATAATGAGCAGGTTTGAGAACCCCACCATCACTCCTGTGAGCAGGGCACTGGCTGGGTTAATGTGAGCTCCTGAAAGGAAAAAGAAATTAGAAAATAAATATCGAAACGTGACATTTTCCTTTCTGCAAAAGTTAATTTTAGACATTCAGAGAGTTCTTACGTCTGTGAAAACAAAGTAACAAAGTCTTGCTTAGTTATCTAATGGATTTACAAAGCTCATTGCACACAGCAGTGATATGTATATTACCTGTGTGTGTCCAGGGTGTCTTGATTGGATGTCTGAATCTGTGCCGAGCACTGGAAGCTCGTGGAGTCAAGGGACAAGAGCAGAGGAGCAGTGGAATAACAAAAGGCTGGAAATAGCATTAACATGCTAACCGCATAGCTGCCGTCGGCGCAGTTTATGACACACTTATCTCTCTCTAAACTCCTTTCGTACAGGACGAGGTCTGAGGTTGTCTTTGTTTGTTTCTCTGTTTGTGTACGTTTGTGTAATTCTCTGGATACCTGATGTGTTCCATGAGGACTTTTGAGTGTTAAGAAGGTTTTCACAGTGAGCCTGAGCAGCGTGACTCGCAGAACAAATCGCACTCCGTCAAGCGTCATGTGTGCCCCCCCCTCCGCACCCCCCACCCCCCACCCCTGGTTTCATGTTCAAAAATCTCAGGGGCACCTCAGGGCACAATCTACAGGCAAGGACTCTCCCACTTTGAGAACATAATCCTTTAACTAGCAAGAAAGAGCCACTGTTGCATGCCGAACATGACGGCAGATTGAAACAGAATAAGCAAGATGATTTAAGAGCAGAGCAAATACAACAGCCTGTGAATATCAGATTCGAATATCAGCTCAGAACACAATTTCACTTTCTTATGAAACATATACTTGGATTAAAAACATAATCTTTGAGGTTACATCATACATACTGTAAATACATATATGTTTTTATAAACATTCTGCATCATCTTCGAATCACAGGGTCACATCAGCAGAATAGCAGTGCTATATGCTACAGAGTTATCATTAGTAAAAATCATTCTGGATATCATTTATTCTCAACTTTTATACTCAGTAATTCTTTTAGATACTGTCAAAGGCAAATGAAACCATCACCTACTCCTCTGTATCCACTTCAAGGCTTTAAGCTGCAGTGGATCTTTTGAAGCAATCGAGAGCTGTGGATTTGCATATTTGGTGCATTATCCCTGAAACAAATCCCTCTCAGCTTCCTGGAGAGCTGTCTCAAATTATTTACTCACAGTAACTGACAAGACAGTTTGAATATACTGTGCTTTTTAAATGTATGCAGTTGGAAAAAGCAGACACACTGTGCAGGTATAATATTTTACTGAAGCTATCACTGCCCATTTAATAACATAGCTTTGTATGAACATCAGATATACATA
Source organism: Brachyhypopomus occidentalis (assembly GCA_020368025.1). NCBI lineage: Eukaryota > Metazoa > Chordata > Actinopteri > Gymnotiformes > Hypopomidae > Brachyhypopomus > Brachyhypopomus occidentalis. The sequence goes on along the minus strand of JAGXOD010000004.1, from coordinate 1,054,087 downwards.
TAGACAGAGGCCCTTGAGTATATATATATATATATATATATATATATATATATATATATATATATATATATATAGACCCTTTCTCTACACATATAGTGCAAGCACTATATAAGGACCTCTGTCTCTGGACCCTAACTCTAAAATTTCTCTCTCTCTCTCTCTCTCTCTATATATATATATATATATATATATATATATATATACAGAGATGTATAGTAATGAAGTAGAACTACTTCACTACTGTACTTAAGTACTAAAATGCTGTATCTGTACTTTACTGGAGTATTAATTTTTTCTCCACTTTTACTTCACTACTTCATATAGTTTAATACTTTTACTCCGATACATTTTTACGTCCTGTATAGTTATTCGTTACAATTATAAACATGTTAGCTAGGAATCAAACCCATATTATCATAACTGCCACAGCGGTAGATGGCGCTGTCACCGGGTCAAGCGATCAGGCTGTCTCATGAGAAAACTGCGCATTCTCCGGTCGCGTTCGCCTTTTACTCTGCTGCCTGCCTTCACTGAAGACTTGAGCCGTAAGCCTTAGTCTGATTCGAGATGGAAGAACACCGCCAGCAACACCTCCTTCACCACTGGCCCCCTACCTAGAGACAGTGTTTTTGTTTGCCGGAGTGAAAGAAAATTCCTTATAGGATGAAGTGTCTACTCTGCCTCCCTAAAGAGTGTGGAATTTTGGCCTTTAAAAATTCACCTTCGAACTTGAAGAAACACATCAAGGTAAGTTACAAATACAACGCACAGAAGACACACCCGCTCGAGCTACCAGTAAGCGCTAGTTCGGTTAGCTATCTTAGCTAGCTAGCTAGCTAACTAGCCTAATTATGTTCATGACGTGCTGCAGTATTCACTTAACATACATTGGCAATCACAAAGACGCGGAATTGTGTTTTTAGCAATAGTAAGTCGTGTCTCTTTTCGTGTTTTTATAGGGTAAGGGTATTGATTGAGGGTAAACTCAGTACGCTCACCCTTAGAACCCGACAGATGGATTTTACATCCAAAATACACCTTGTTTTCTCAGCTAAATTAAGGCTAACTTATACTTCTGCCTCAAACCTACGACGTGGCCTACGCAGCTGAGCGCGTTTATAAGCGTTTATACTTCTGCATGCTTTCTTTAATTAATACGAACACAATACTTGTACTTTTTACTTTCAGTACTTGAGTAATACATTTTAGAATAAACTACTTGCAATACTTAAGTACAAAAATGCTGAATACTTCTGTAGTTCCACTTAAGTATAGTTTTTAAAGAACACTTCAATTTCTACTCGTCACTTTTTTAGATAGTACCTTTACTCAAGTAAGGGTCTCTAATACTTTATACATGTCTGTGTGTATGTATATGTATATATATATATATATATATATATATATATATGTTACGTGATGGCGCCAAATGGCTGCCTCGGTGACGAGCTCCTCAGTCCTGTGTGTGTTTTTGTTTGTTAATGTTGTTTATTGTAACTCAAATTCAGTAAGTTGGAGCAAGGAACAATTATACACCTTTAGGGACAATGTTTCACCTGTTTTTACCCTGGAGCTTTTTCAAGACCCTTCCAATTTTCTTTGAAATTCTCACACCGGGTGCGTTAGCACTGCTCGGCCTGGTGAGGAGACGGGGGGAAGCCCCGGCGCAGAGGCAGACGAGCAGGCGCGCTCGGCGGGGGTTTCCGAACCATCAATATTCCTCTCAAACCTGCGCTCTCTTCACAACAAAACTGAAGAGATACTCCTACTCAACCGCACCAACAAGGACTTCGCGAACGCTTCTGCCCTCTGCTTTACGGAAACCTGGGCTTCCAACCTGATCCCGGATAGCGCCGCACATCATCCCGGCTTCCAGCTGCATCGAGCGGACAGAGACGCAGAGCTAAGCGGCAAGAGCAAAGGAGGAGGAATCTGCTTCTACCTTAGCGAGCGCTGGAGTACAGACAACAAGGTACTGCTACGCTCATGCTCCCCTCATCTGGAATCTTTCTTCATCAAATGCAGACCGTTCTACTCTCCCAGGGAGTTACGCTCCTTCATCCTGGCCGGCGTGTACATCGTGCCGAACGCACGCACGAGCGACGCGCAGAAACAGCTGGCTGAACAGGTATTAAAAATTGAGAGAGAGAACCCGGACTCCCTGCTCATTATTATGGGGGACTTCAACAGCGAAACTCACGAACGAACTGCCCAAATACAGACAGCACGTCACCTGCGCTACGAGAGAGGAAAAACATTCTTGATCACTGTTACACCGCTATTAAAGGCGCCTATCACGCGATCACACGCGCAGCCCTCGGGCACTCCGATCACCACCTTGTTCATCTCATCCCGAAATACAGGCAAAACCTTAAAACCAATAAGCCTGTCATTACAACAGTGAAGAGGTGGACCAGTGGAGACATTGAGAAGCTCCAGGACTGCTTCGAATCCACAAACTGGAGTGTGTTCGAAGAGACGGCAGACGGACTAGACGAGTACACGGACATCGTGACGTCATACATCAGTTTCTGTGAGGACTGCTGTATTTCTACTACATCACACAAGAAATACAGCAATGACAAGCCATGGTTCTCTGCTGAACTCAGGCAGCTTCGGGGGAGAAGGAGGCGGCATTTAGGAGTGGGGACAGGACTGTTTTCAAAATGGCCAAATACAGACTGGAGAAAGGGATTAAAGCAGCAAAGCACAGATACTCTGAACAGCTGAAAAGCCACATTGCTGCTAATGGCCCATCTTCAGCCTGGACAGCCCTGGAGCAGATCACCAATCACAAGGTGAGAAAGACCCCACTCCTGATTAACGACCGCCGGCTCACCAACGACCTGAATGAATTCTACTGCAGATTTGAGCCATCAAAGGACAATCTTCAGGCTGTCTGCCCCATTCAGTCAACCTCCCCCCACCCTGGCTCTCTCACCTCTGCCCCTGCACACTTCTCCATCAATCTGGAAGATGTTCAAAGGCTCTTCAGTAGACAGAAGGTGAGGAAAGCTCCAGGGCCTGACTCAGTCTCTCCATCCACCCTAAAGCACTGCAGTAACCAGTTAGCACCAGTCTTCACCAAGATCTTCAACAGATCACTGGAACTCTGCTCTGTTCCCGCCTGTTTCAAAACCTCCACCATCATTCCAATTCCCAAGAAATCCACCATCTCCGGACTTAATGACTACAGACCAGTAGCCCTGACTTCCATAGTCATGAAGGTCTTTGAACGCTTGGTCCTATCCCACCTGAAAGCCATTACAGGCCCTCTGCTAGACCCTCTGCAGTTCGCATACAGAGCTAACAGATCTGTCGAGGATGCAGTTAACTTGGCCCTGCACATCACGCTGCAGCATCTCGACAGTCCTGGAACCTACGCTAGAGTTCTGTTTGTGGACTTCAGCTCGGCATTTAACACAGTGATGCCGCAGCTCCTGGGAACCAAGCTGTCCCAGCTGTCAGTGCCAGATTCCATGTGCAGGTGGATTGTGGACTTTCTAACAGACAGGAGACAGCAGGTGCGGCTAGGAAAACACTCATCGGACCTCCGGACCCTCAGCACTGGAGTGCCGCAAGGCTGCGTGCTCTCACCCCTACTCTTCAGTCTCTACACCAACGACTGTGTCTCCAGGGAACCAACTGTGAAGATCCTAAAGTTTGCTGACGATCTCACTGTGGTAGGCCTCATAACTAATGGTGATGAGTCTGCCTACAGACAGGAAGTCGAACAGTTGGTCTCCTGGTGCAGCAGCAACCACCTGCTGCTCAACACACAGAAGACTGTAGAGATGGAGGTTGACTTCAGACGCAGCCCCCACTACCTTCCCCCCCCTCAGCATCAATGGCTCTGCAGTTTCCACTGTGGAATCACTCAAGTTCCTGGGTACCATCATATCCAAGGACCTGAAGTGGGAGAGGAACACGGTCTCCATAGCAAAGAAAGCCCAGCAAAGAATTTTCTTCTTGAGACAGCTGAAGAAATTCAACCTGCCACAGTCTCTGATGATCCAGTTCTACAGAGCCATCATCGAATCCATCTTCACATCCTCGATCACCATCTGGTTTGGTTCCTCCACCTCACAGGAACGAGCCAAACTGCAGCGCATCATCAGGACAGCAGAGAGGATCATCGGATGTAACCTGCCAACGCTTCAGGACATCTACACCAGCAGGGTGAGGAAGCGTGCTGGCAAAATCAGAGCTGACCCCTCTCATCCTGGACATCACATCTTCGAGACCCTCCCCTCTGGTAAAAGACTCAGGTCCATCAGAACCAGCACAACACGACATGCCAACAGCTTCTTCCCCAGAGCTGTAGCTCTCCTCAACAACAGTGCTCACCACAGTGACATCCTGCACCTCAACTGAACTGTATTTCTGACTGCTAACCTCAATATGCACAGAACTCACTGCACTGACCAACACTGCTGCCCACTTTCTGTATAGTAAGTTATTGTAAGTTATTGTAATAGTAAATTGTAAATAATATCTACAGCCACTTATTCACATATACATAATATTCATATATATATATATACATATAGATAACAAATACACACAGGCTCTTATACATACCCAATACATATTTATTGTATCTCATAGTTCTACTGTGTTATTGTAACAGTCTTGTGTGCTTGTGTATGTCATACATGTGAGCTCTCACCAAGAAAAGTTCCTCGTATGTGCAACATACTTGGCGAAAATAAAAGTGATTATGATTATGATTATACACACACATAATACACAGAGGTATTTTATCAGCTGTGAAGAACTTTGCTGCAGAGCTAATGAAGGACCTTTGTACAAAATGCCGATATATCTATTATAATTAGCTGTCATACAGGACATTAGGTGAACAGAACAGCACACTGGGGAGTCAGAGATACATGTATGTTTTGGTGGCTGTCTTGTGTGTAACCTGGTGAAGAGAAATAGCGTTTACAGAGCTGTGCAGTTGCATTGTCTTCAAACTACACTACACTCCACATTGTAATAACTATTCCTCTATAAACTAAAACTACACTATTTATGAAACAGACTGGGTAGAGGATCCCAGTTTCAGCAGCAGAACACGGGTTATGTGTTCAATGAGGCGTACAACAAAGTCTCTAAAGGCACAGGCGTCCACAAAATGATGTCCTTGTTTAAAGTGCAAGTGTGAAATGACAGGCAAGAAAAATGTGTGCGCTCATTATGGGATGGCTGATGGAATGAGTCCTGATGGTCCTGGTGATAATGGAAAGACTAGTGATTAGTCCAGTTGAGCGTTGGAGAGATAACAGTGTGTTTTGAGTGATCTGACGTCTGGGAAGAAGCTGTGAAATCTGGCAGGTTGGCACAGATGTTCCACTTAAGTTCTTCCAGCAGGAGCTGAGTCAGTGACGGGACCAGGACAGCATCGTCCAGATTGGGGACGGCCCTGCGGATATACCACTTGTGTTGGGACATGTGATGGGTGGACAGGCCCCTATGATTTTCTCAGCTGTTCTCACAGTCCCCTGCAGGGACAGTTCTGTTCCCACACCAAGAGTTCAAGAGAGCTGGTTAGGTCCTGTGTAGCAGATGGTGTGGATGAAAGGAGGCGTATAGGCTCTTAAAGTCCTTCACAGAACATGAAGGTGCAGCTGGGGTCTTTGGGCTAAGCAGGTGGTATTGAGGGTCAAGGTCAGACCCGCTGTGATGTGCAAACCCAGGTCAGCTTCACTTTCCCTACTGCTGTGAAATGGACAGTGCTCCCTGAAGTCAGACCTTCTCTCTCTCAGATCAGCAGAGTTGAGATGCATTACATCCATTAAATCAAGACATTAAAGTAACAGTAGGACAGTAAGTCTCTGGATCAGCATCCAAGTTGTGGTGTTATCAGCAGATTTCTCAGCATCAAATTTCTCATCAGCAGAATGTTATCGTTTGAGTTTTGAACACATGAGCATCATTTGAGTTTTGAGGATTGATAGATTGACTGATACATTTATTCGTTCGTTGTCATCATTCGATTACCTTAACGAAGCCACAATATAGCTTTGTTAACCACAATTATTCTTCCAGTTATTCTTCCAATAATCTATTATTATTTCTGTTCTACCAACATTTTAAGGTTCAATGTTTGAAGGTTGAATTCCAGACAGTCAGTGTTGACCGGTCGTGTGTTAATGCACAATTGTTGCTTGTACTGTTGTATCACACGTCTTTGTATAGCAGCTAATTAGAGTCGATTGTTACCATCAACTTTTCACTGACATTTAACACTCCTCAAGTCAACATGTTTGTTCCCAAACATAATTTCTAGCCTGTTTTTTTTTTTTGCGTGTATATCATTTAGCTCTCATTTGACCTTTGGTTTAGATCAAGAGAATTAATTCTCCAACTCTTAACTACAAGCATACAATGAATGAATGAATGAATGAATTTACATTCATACAGCACCTTTCAACATACCCGAGATCAATTAACACAGGTACGACCTTTTACATCCAGCCACACGCCGGCTGTCACGGTAGGCCTGACGGGCCCCACAGGGGAGCCGCCCGCTTCCCAACACTCCACCTCACGTGCACTCCCCAGGTCCCAATCACCCGCCTACTAACCAACCACTCATCACCTCTCATTACCACGTGCACCTGTCCTTCATTACTCTGACTCCCTATACGAGCCCACAGGTCCCGCCATACGTCGCTGTGCATTGCTTGCGCCTACACGGACATGCTGCTGCTCTACGTCCGCCCAGTTACCGCTTACAGGCCAAGTTACACGTGACTGCTGACGGAGTTTTGAGCACGCTACGCTCCTCCGTCTGTGTATATGAGATTTGAGCTGTGCTGTGTCTACTATGGAGATGGACATTAAACTCGACCCAGCACCACCTCCTGTGTCTGCGGCTTCTGTCACCCAGTTACATCGGCATACAAATATCTTGCCTGATGCCTTTCTGGGAATGATAACGTTCTTTCCAGGCTTGGTTGGAGATGGCCTGTAGATCGTCTCTAAAACCATATATATGTAAAAAAGAGTGAATCGAAGGATTCTTACTGCACACGGTACTATATACATTTTAGAAAGCAGCATGTGTAAGTATATACTTTGTGCAGTATGTAGTATAGTGCTTTAAAATTCAGTCAGTCAATCGGAAAATATACCCTAGGAGGGCCTGGTTCCAGGAGACTGTGAAATGAGATGCTCCAAAGTTTACCTAACATACCTCCCTCAGCTTTCCTACTGAGTGAAATATTCAGCGTTACACTCTTCACTGCTGGGGTGAATTTAGGACCATTTCTCTCAAAATATGTTCAGTCTGTTTTGATAACCAGTTTACTTGTATGCTTCATAAATATCAGGATTACTGCAGCAATATCAACTTAAATTACCAGCATAAGCATTTATAAGGAAGTAATGTTGGATTTAAATAAATTGTGCTGGTAAAATATAAACCCACAATTCATTACTCTTATAGCATCAGAGCACTCATTCTCTTTAGGTACAGACAGAGTGGGTTTCTCGAGTGACCCCCTGCTCTCTATGCTAATTATCCCACCAAGCATGAATATGTTCATTATCATAATTACACACATAGAAAGCGCACTCTAATCTGGTTGCTAGGAGAAGCTGACAAAACGCTAAAGACTAACTGCAGAGCTTTGTTTGCATGCTTTAACAGTGAGGACATAAATGTCCTCATCTGTCCTTATCCGTAGCTGTCCGTATCCGTACCTGTATCTGTACCTTTATCCGTATCCGTACCTGTGTCCGTATCCGTACCTGTAGTATTGTAATAAACGATATTTGCAAACCTATACAATATGCTGCAAAAATGTTACAGTGAAACAAAGAGAAACTAAAGAGGCTGTTATCATGCACTCCTTGTGCTACGAATTCAAGGTAGAGTTACTGTCATACACACAGTGGTCATACTTCATTGCAGCTTAACAGGGTTGCAGAATGACAACCCATCACATCTCTGCCTCTCACACGAACAGCTGTAGGGCTTCTGGAGTTATGGCTCTGGCCAGGAACGCCATGTCCCCAGAACCACCTGTGGTTTATTTCTTAGGTTAATAATAATATATACAAGTGTTTGTGTGGAGGCAATTTACTGATCCAATGATCCAAACAACTTTTGTTGAAATGGTTAACGATCATAATGTTACTTTGAACACCTTTTTCACAATCCATGTCACAAGCCAATGAGGCTTGAAAATTGAGGGTTTGCTCAGCTCTTTTGATTTTGTTATAAAAAAGGCATTTCGTTCACTACTTCTGGGAGTTTGTTTGGAAAGAGGAATACATTATTTAAAAGAACACACAGTATTATACTAGCACATCTGACTTCCTAAACCTTACAGCATAGAGGACGTCACACACGTTGGGCTGCAGCATTCCTGATGCAGTTGGGCCAAATGGGATCCATCTCAGCAATAGAAAATATTTTTATACAACATTGCAAAGGAAGAATTGGGACAAATCTAAACCAATGAGCTTATAGTCTGGAACCTAAATTATTTTCCCTAAGGAATATATGCGCATAAATTACTTCTATAACAAGAACTAATGGCCCCCTTTCAGGATGGTTGTCTGTGCTCTTATTTCAAAATATTTGACATTTGCCTTTATTGCAGCTCATCAGTGTGTGTCAGGGGTTTTACAGGTGTGGTGTGTAATATGTTTGCCTGTAAGGCCTTTCTACTCCAGGCCTAGCAGGCTGGTCCTGCTTCTGATCACATGACCCAGCATGGGCAGAGCATACACGGTGTCTTTTCCAGGCCTGGGGACCCCAACAAACCCGCACGTCTGGCAACACCACTGCTCTCCTCACAGCATCAAGCTCGTCTTTAATTTGATGAACCTTTTATCCAAATATGAAATACAGTTCTACATACTGCACCATGCATTCCATAGGATCGATGTGTGAGTGCAAAGCTGAAGCCCCCTTTGCTTGTTTCAGGAGGTGTGTACTACGCACGCTAGACGGTTATGAGTGCACAAATACGCACGCTAGACGGTTATGAGTGCACAAATACGCACGCTTGATGTCTTATTTAAAAAGCCCGAAACAGAGTATGAGGACTGTAATGCCTTAAATGTGACACATATAACTTGGGGCAGATGGGATTCATGACTTGGCGATTTATTTCACTTGATGGTATATTTGTAGAATCTGACAATTATTTTGAGAAAAATGAGACCGTACTTGTTGCCATCTGCTTTAGAAAGGAAGGTTGTTGTCATAGACGCACCAACAATAGACGTAACACACAGACTAAAGCTGTTTTTTGCTAAACGTGTACAACAGATGTGGAGCCTATATATGCCCATCAGCCTAGCCTATACCTATCCTACATATCTGCCTATCAGGCTAGCCTATACCTAGCCTATATATGCCCATCAGCCTAGCCTATACCTATCCTACATATCTGCCTATCAGGCTAGCCTATACCTAGCCTATATATGCCCATCAGCCTAGCCTATACCTATCCTACATATCTGCCTATCAGGCTAGCCTATACCTAGCCTATATATGCCCATCAGCCTAGCCTATACCTATCCTACATATCTGCCTATCAGGCTAGCCTATACCTAGCCTATATATGCCCATCAGCCTAGCCTATACCTATCCTACATATCTGCCTATCAGGCTAGCCTATACCTAGCCTATATATGCCCATCAGCCTAGCCTATATGTCCACTTTTGGTGGACTGTGAACTGCATAATCTCTGCACAGAACAGAAGTGCGTATTGTCGGCATGTGAATCTCTGACTTTTATTTTGTGAACTGTTGTCAGTTTGTGTGTGATGGTTAATGAAAGCTTAACAACTGTTCTTCATTGTCCTTGTTTTTGTAAGAACAGGAACAGGATATCAGTTCCTTATATAGTATGACTGATGACACACTAGAATTAGCTTGATAACCATCTGAACATTAATTAACCACAGTATGTGAACCACACTCTTGGCCAAAGAACACATTTAGTCCAGACTATGTTGTAAATAAGTCAATGTATTGTAGCCAGGTCGACTTTGCTTTCATTTTAGGTTGTTGTTTTTTTTTTGTTTGTTTTTTTTACAAGGGATTGTCCTCATTCTTCGATCCTCCAAGACTTCAGTCATAAACTGTTCTACAGGTAAAGACATTCAGGTGACATTACTGCAGTCATAAACTGTTCTACAGGTAAAGACATCGAGGTGACATTACTGCAGTCATAAACTGTTCTACAGGTAAAGACATTCAGGTGACATTACTGCAGTCATAAACTGTTCTACAGGTAAAGACATTCAGGTGACATTACTGCAGTCATAAACTGTTCTACAGGTAAAGACATTCAGGTGACATTACTGCAGTCATAAACTGTTCTACAGGTAAAGACATCGAGGTGACATTACTAGACATAACTAGAATTTTTTACCATTTCAACTACTGTTCGCCTTAACAGCATGTTTCAATAGTTGCGACTCTACACATGTTTCCACATGTCACTGCCGACTCCTCTTCATCGTGTTGTCTTACCATAAAAGTGCATAATGAATACTACAGACATCGGAACGTCTCCGCTTTGCCTGTTTCTTAGCATATGTGATCGTTTCCATGGTGCCAGTGCAGGGTAAATGTGTTTATACTGCGCGTAACGTACTGCAGCTCTCAGTCCCGTCTGTCATCTTAAAAGAAAGAAACAAATGCAAATATATAGAGTACAGAAATGTAGACACAGTGGAGCATGAGTGCATCACATGCGCATCTCGTAGCGGAGGTTGATCAGAGGCGTATGGGACGAGAGCATCAGGGTAGCGGAGGCAGGAGCTGTCAGAATGCAGGCCTAACCTTGGGAAGGAAGCCAGCAGAGGGAGTTATTACATCCTGCTCCATCCAATCTCAACCCTGCTGGACGTCCAGCAATGCGAGGAGTGAATTGATCAGAGCCCCAGAGACGGAGCCGCAAGCACTGTGGCCCCTTCCGTGTTATTTCTCTGCACCCAGGGTTTGGATTGCAAAGGCTGCCCACTGCCCCCAGTGCATTGTGGGAAGCAGCAGCAGGCCTGAGGAACATCGCTGGACACAGAGGAGTTGTTTGTCTTGGGAGGAAGGTCCTCTCTGCATCATCCTGCCAATAGAGACAGCACAGTGTGCCACACTCAACAGAAAGGGCGGCTGTAAAGAGCGGGTCCGTTCGTCCAGACCTGGGGGATGAGAGAAGACGAGCGCAATAAAACCATTTGGAAATTTGAATGTCTGCAGGCCTCGCTCTTGATTTATTACGGTCTTGATTGGGGTTTATCTGCATTCGGGGGCGACGTGCACACAACTGCCTGAAGGTAGAGTATAAATGATGCATGTGAGTTCATGTTGAATGGTTCAAGGATGGCACAAAACTACTAAACCCAGGGTCAGCATCTCAGGGTGAGCTTCCTGCTGTGGTATGTCCAGCCTGGCTGGATTTGTGAGAACGGCGACTGCTCATGCATTTTGGATTGGGATTCAGTGTTAACCCAACCATGACATCCCCCTTTAGACCTGGAGTCACAGGATATATCTCGGTCAAACAGCTTGTACTCATGAATAAAAGAGTGAGTTTTATTCAAATCTACAGGAACACGGTCGAGGAATCATGCGTTAGAGTCATGAGTATAAGACTTTCATATCCTCTGCTATCAAACCGTGTGATCAATCTCTGCTTTTTCAATCTGCTAGAAGGACTCCGTTCGTGTTTAAAGATGTAGAACTAGTTCTATCCGCGATCTGGAATCAATACAGGAAATTAGAGGCGCCGGGAAGGAGTCGGATCAGCGCCGCAATCAGGAGCAGCTAACCAACGGCGACGGCAGGGAGGCAGCAGAGACCGGCACTTATCCAGCCGCACGTGCTGTACTCGTGCTCCTTCTGCTCCTGAGCACTCTGCTCCCCCCCCCCCCCCATCAGCAGCAGCAGTGGCTGCCCGATGCTCCGGGTTACCACAGTAACGAGACTCGTGCAGCATCCCAACATGGGCCCAGAGAAATCAAACGACATTTTCCCATAAGCCCTAACTAGGAACAGTTGCGGGCCAGGTTTTTTTTTTTTTTTTTTTCCCCAAAACCGTGACAACAAAAAGGATTTGCAATAACAATGCCTGTTTTTGAATATGCGGCTTGCGCCATGCTCTCCGTCAGCCATGTCAGAATGAATGCTGGTGTGTTTGTGTGGCTGGCTTGTCTGATCTTAACTAGGACTTTAATGCACTATTTGGCTCTGCACTTGCCCAGTTACTTTTTACCTAGTGCAGAGGCCAGGCAGAAATAAACAACCAAGTGAAGAGCTCTCACCAGTGTGTCTCTCTCATGGCTCTTGTGTTATCTCCCATTTCCCCTCATCTGTTCGTGTTGGTCTGGAGGAACGGACCGCGTGGTGCTACCCGGCCGGCCGGGCCGAGGGGCCGTTTCACCGCGCCGTGTAATCGATCGACCAGAACGACGCGCTGGGTTGAAATGGGTCGTCTGGGATGGACGCAGGCGGGCAGTGTGCTCCGGGTCACGTCTAATGTGTTAGGAGACCGAGACAGCAAGATGAAGGACCCATCCTGGTGTCTGCTGTTGATATTAAAGTGTATGTGCAATTTTCCATGGTGCAGGTGTGCTGGAAAGGCTCAGGAATACACGACATCACAAGATTTTCCCAAAGTCTCAAGATTTTTTTGCACGTCCACAAAAAATTTATTGGTATTGCTTTATGTGTTATAGCTTTATGTGTTTTAATAAAAAAAAACAACTGCAATTTATAATATGCGTATTTTACAGTATACATATGATATAGTTTACTTGATTATAACATTTTAAATAATAACATTTACTGACTTGTGGGTGTCAGAATGTTATCTCTGAGCTCATGTGCTATAAGTCCTGTACAATCATTTTGAACTTCCTGACCCTTATGGTCCATAACTACGGTCTCATTCATCTGAGATTACTCTTATTTCTAAGTTTTACACACTACTCACTCCAATGCTGTGAGGTTTAGTATTGTGTTTTCCAGTTGATTAAATATCATAAGCGCACATTTCTGAGAAAACGACAATAACAATGTAAAACGTTCAACTGGTAAATTAAAGATTGCCACTGAACAGCTGATACCGTCAACTCATCATTTCATTTCCATACCTTTTCTTCATGTTGTTGCTTGCATTATGTCCAACATCCATTAGTAAAACGCATGTCTTCTTACACAGGCAAGGGGCTAATGTCATTTGAAAAACAAAGTGAAATCCAGAATGTAATTTCCTTGATTCTCATAAAGGCAAACGTCCAACCATTACTGGGTAGGCTTGGTGTCTGCCGGGCTTCCTGGCCATTTGGTTTAGGGGCGTATTATTGAACGTTAATAGCCTTCATTACTGCAGCCTTGATGTTACTATTGCTCCTAAAAATATGATTATATTGTTTGTTCACATGTATAAATTGATAATTGAATAAATGGCTTTAGTACATTGTTGACATTCTTTAAGAAAATGTGTTGTGCGTGTTTTGTGAATTCAGGATAGCTGTTTTATTCCAAAGCAAATCAGAATGTTAGACGTTTACTACATGCGGCTGTATGGACATGTGTGTATGTGATGTTAGGAATGCCTAAATTCTGGTCATAATTGCATGCATTTAAGCGAATATCACCAGTTTTAACATCAAAAAGAATCCAGAATACCAGAGTGGAATGGCTTTGGGTTGCTGGAGATGCCATTATAAGGATGAGATGTTTCTACTATGCTTAGGTTCAGATTAAATGTTCATCAGAGGAATTGTGCAGTCATGGTCTCCTGAAAAATGTGCTTTACCGTCAAACCTGATGACCTTAGGTCATCAGATTACACGAACAAGGTCAAGATTATTATATGACCAATAAACTTCAGCATGCTGGTAATATTTGTGACATTTTTATTAACTAATTAGCTCAAAGTGATTGAATTTGATTGAAGTGCCATTCAAACGCACGTGACTTGATGCTTCTTTTCTTCTCCAGCTGATACTGAGGGGACATTACTGTGGTGCTGGTTTGTTGTACATTAATGTTGCCAGGTCTTTATCCTGCCAAAATCCTTGACTAAGCCATTTGAGGCAGCTGCGAGTGAATTTCCCAGACCTGTGCTCTGGCCACAGCCGAGCGCTGAGCGCATGCACACGACCTATTAAAACTCCGTCTGTCTGGCTCTTGGCCGAGTCCTGTACAACATGCCCTGAAACGCTTTTCCCAAGATCATCCTCGGAGGAATCAGCACATTTTGGGAGGCCGTGCGCTGTAACCTCCTAGCCGAGTCTCGCTTTGAACCCTCATTCATTACAGTTATAGCAAAATACCATGTCAGATTTGTTCATTTTCTTATCGCCAGGGTGCACCGTCTGAAAAGGCTGGTGGACGCCAGGAGCATTATGATCGACTCCACTGCTGCCTGCTGCAGCTATGACACTAACAAACTCAGTAATAATGTTCTGCCGTGCAGAAGGGCATCTCAGCCATGTCTTTACCTATTTCTACTGTGCACTGTTATTTGGGCACACTGTCAGTTCTTGGGGACTGTTTAAAATATTAACAAATTGTACCTGACAAGTGATCAGAATCATGTTGTTTCCTAATCTAACTTGTTTGATTAAGTCACCTGTGCTATACAGCCTGACTGTTCACTTTTTAATGTTGATCTATTTGCGTAACTGGGCCCATGGTTTGAACATGGATTACTGAATGAACTAGATTGGACTGTTGACGATTTGCCATGACTTTGGACTGCTGTCAAAGCTGTTGCTCTGGCAACAAGTCTGTACTCCCAAACGTGAAGATTTAGAAGTCTTGCCCAGATACAGCTGCTCGTTCCCTGCGGGGCGACCAAATGAAACAGAAGCATGAATAACTATCGGAGCGTTCAGAGCACATATGTTGCGTGATAGTCAAAACCCCTTTTTTTCCTTTAGAGATGTAACATTTTGGTTCCAATTTGTGAGTTGTGTATGCGAAAGGTTCTTTCAGGTCACACTTGTGCCTTGACAAATGCAGTTGTGGCTTAACAGCTGTGCCATGTGTCACCAGTGCACACAGTGATATGCTATGTGATTCTTCACAACTGGGACATTCTTGTACACAACCGAGGAAGCAGAATTTACCTGCTTAAAGAACATAGTGTGATGAGCTAACAGAAAGGTGTACTTGAGTCTCATAAATGTTGCACTAGGTTCCTAGGTCCACCGACTATTAAGGAATTATAGAGTTAGGGGATTGAGCCTTTTTGCTTTCAGAACAAAAACGTTTGTCAGATTATGGAAAAATATAGATATGAATAACCACCTGTCTTATCAACATGGGAGCATGATGCAGCCACCTCAAATAACTCAAACAGCTCAATTATCATGTTTGTATTTATCTTGACTGGTAGATCATCTATTTTGTATGTGTTAAGCAGCATACCAAGAGCAAGACCTTGTGCTTTAATAAATGCAACACAGAGGTTGTAGGACAACTGTGCTAAGTATGCCGATTAGCGCAGCTCAGTAGGGATTGTCAAAACAGGCAGACAGGGTAATCACAGGGTAATCCAGGAGACGTTTGAAATGGAACCTTCGAAAAACAAAAGACACAAGAAGCAGTTGACGTCTAAAAAGACGGTAGGAGGTTAGTGAGTATACATGTAGGTGGTTCAAATGAGTCCTGAAAGTCCTGAAGGTGTGGGCCAGGACAGAGGGCCGAATGCAGATACGTTGGAGCTGGAGGGAGATTGGGCAATCACAGAGTGGCAAACCATGGAGTGTAGCCTGTGTGAGAGCAGTTTTCCTTTTGCACCATTATGAATAAATCCGAAATAATCCATAAAACTATAATATGCACTGGACAACTGGGGTCTGCTTTAAGATTTATAATTAATCCCCGAAGACTCAGGCTCCGTAGTGCCTGACACTGTCAATAGCATAATAAAATGTGCTGAAAATGAAAGCTGTTTTAAACACGACATGGTTGATTTGTAATGACGCCAGTAAAATGTGAAATATGGGCTTATGTGTGTTTGGTTGTGTGCGTGGGGGGGAGGGGGTGACTAATATTCACACACTGGTTTATGTAAAGCATCTATGTTAGGAGCCTTGGGCCTGTCTGTTGGCGTGTACAGCTTCAGTTAGTCCATAGGCTTTCATCATGTTCAGGCTTGCAATATCTTTACTGAACAAATTAATTGTGCATCATAAAATATTGTTTGGTTTAGTAGATTAAATTAAATTAATCAGATTACATTAATCTTCATTCCAGGTTATCTGGAAGTAGCTGCAGTGAATCGGACTGTGCAGTCCTGCTGGAGAGCTGTTCATTGGGCAGTACTGGGCAATATGGGTCATGACATTTGGTCCCTCCCCCCAATTCCATCATCACCTCACTGGCCTTAAGGGTTTCAGGTGAAGCCTAGCAATGCATGTTGAGGACCATAGTGGCCAGATAATGGGATTGTTTTGACCCTATGTACAAAATAGATTTGAAACAGACAATTAAACTTTACATTATAAAATAAAAAGGTATTTTGTTAATGTCACAGTATGCAGGACTATCACAACATGAACTTAATGGTAGTATTAGTATTTTATTATATAGCATCTTTAAACCAAGGTGCTTTACAGTTATAATATTAGCATGATAACATAATAGAAAGTACACATAATTAATACCTAAAACACCCACATAGGACCAGACAGATAAACACAATACAACAGCGAACATCTTGCAAGGAAAATAAATTGAAAAAAAAAAGATGGGTCTTTAACCTAGATTTAAAAACAGCGATAGGGGGTGCAGGCCTGAACTCCAGTGCTGAACTATTCCACAGTGTCAGCGCTCATACAACAAAGGTAAGACCAGCTTTGGACTTGAGTCGAGTCCGGGAAAGAGTTCGAAGCAATTTATCTGATGACCTCAGTGGCCTTCAGTGCACGAGAGGCTCAAGAAGCACTTTAATATAGGACGGTGCCCAAGCGTGTGAGGCCTTAAACACCAATAAAAGCACCTTGAAATGAATTCTAAAACACTGGGAGCCAATGAAGAGACACCAGAACAGCAGAAATACGTTCGCCCTTGGTTGGTCCTCGCTGCTGCATTTTGTACCATGTGCAAGCTGGCCACATAGGCTTCATTTACACCCATATAAAGGCCATTATAATAATCTAATCTAGAAGAAATCGAGGCAGTAACAACTCTCCCAAGATCCTGCTGAGTAAGAAGCTGTTTCACCTTTGCAATCGCTCTTAATTGATGAAACCTGCTTTTCACCACCACATTAACCTCGAAATTTAACCTAAGATCTGAGTCAAAAGTAAAAAATAAAAAAATCCTTACTTTGGTTGTAACATAACCTGATATCCCACACACTGTTCTGAAGCAATTCACAGGATTTTGGTAGACCAAAAAGCATAATCTCAGTTTTGCTTTCATTCAACTGTCAAGGTTATTTGACATCCATCTCTTCATCTCAGCTAAACACTCAACTAAAAGTTCTATTGCGCATATGTCTGTTGGCTTTAAAGGGAGGTACAGCTGCGTTTCCTAATAATACCGTTCAAAGGTAGCAAAATAAAACAAAGAGTAACGACCCCAGCAACAACATTTGAGGTATTTCATTATGGCTAACAGCTAACAGGACACACTGCTCCCGATATTCACTGTAAAAGCTCCGGGATGGAGACTGGGCTTAAACCAATCCAGCTCTACACCTTGCAATCCCACAAAATGCTCCAGTCGGTCAACAAGCATGATGTGATCAACAGTGTCAAAAGCCTTTGGAATGTGTGAGTTCTTAGGGTTGCAAGACATTCAGAACCAACAGCATTCAGTCTTGAAACAGCTCCAACTGCACAGTAAATTTAAAAATAGATTTTGTCTGAAGCAACAGGTCCACATAAACTTGAATGATTATGTTAATGAAAACTGTGCTACTGAAAGATCTCCATGATGCAACAAAAGGTCTTGCGTGTGATACATACAGCACACGTTTCCTGAAGCACTGTTAATTTTAACCAGGGATGGTCTTTTTGTATTCCATTAGTAAAAGTATTTTTGATATACTGCAAAACAGGACGTGGAACACTACTACTTGAAGCATTCATGCCTGATTAGTGCATTTGGGAGATTATAAATTGTGATTTGAATGGATGTCTTGCCAGCAGCAGGTGAGGTTACACTCATTTGTACTTATAAACAACATACCAATCATGGAAGCCTATTCTGATACAAGGCGCCTGCAGTGTGGAGTAATGCAAAATTAATTAAATTAGTGAGAAGCAACTCGCCACATTTGTGCAGATGAACTGGTAAAGGGTGATTCAGACACATATTTATGCTAATGTACTTTAACACCATAATTTTACAGCAACCACAAAGAAACGAGGCATGGAAGTAAAAGACGTAAAACCATTTATATATATTTGATTCCTTCATTCATGCATCACACATCTTTTCATGTATCTGTTGCCGAAGTGAAAAAAAAAGACATGCCTGCCGACCAGCAGACGTGTGCCATACGCCGCCCTCTGTCCTCGCCTGGGCGTGTCTCACTGTGATTGAACTACGCCACAACTCATCTTATTTTTTATTTTTTATTATTTCTTTTAATCTCTGCTTCATTTTAATGTTTTGATTTATTTAATCTGTAAAGCACTTTGAGTTGCATGTATGCATGAAAGGTGCTATACAAATAAAGATTATTATTATTATTATTATTATCTGCTTAAGGACAATTGCTTTTGTAATGGGGAGGACCATTGCTTTGGAAACTGCACAAGCATTCTTAGGGCAATTAACTTTCTCTATGTTGTGTTTGCTTTAAAGAGATCATTTTGGAGGGAGTTTGTTGTGTGTGTTTTTTTTTAATGTGTTAAAATCTTCATCCCTACAGCAGTTTCCTTTCTTTGATCTTATGACTTAACTGGGGTGCTTTAAGAATTCATTATTCTCAATTACATGACACTGAAGTTTGACAGTTAAGACACTGCAACTGCTTTTCCAACTAAGAAAAGTTCTACCTTGTGAAATATTCTTGAAGGTAAGACCAGCTTTGGACTTGAGTCGAGTCCGGGAAAGAGTTCGACGCAATTTATCTGATGACCTCAGTGGTCAAATATAAGCTTGAAGAGTAAATGTACCATTAAAGATGTAGTTTACACCACAAAATAGATGAACAAGACTTAGTTTTCAGCCATTTAGGCCAATGCTTTAACCTGCATCTTATGTCTCGGCTGATGTATTTGGATGTCAAAAACACTGCAGAACAATGACTGTTGTACCTTATGTGAGAATGATTCTGTGCTCTCTGTAACAATGAAGAGCTCTATAGATGCATGTCCCCAAAATATGACACATGAAAAAGTTCATATCTCATTTCATATCTCATATCTCATACCTATTGTAATCACATATTTCAACATAGCAAATAAAAACACACTGTAATATTTGATTTGAAACATAGGAACCTTTTCACAAAGGTAATAGACATTGTTAATTGGAGCAATTGCTTGATTGGTTGTTTTTATGTTGCAAAGCAGCATTTCATTATAATGCTGTATCGTGGTGTAATTCCCAGTAATGTTTCAGTGACATATCCCATAATTCTGTGAAAAAAAGAGATCGCTTTATTGCGTTTGTCAGGGCTGTTTTTTTAACCATTACCCATGAGCTGTGTGCGCTTTGATCTGCATTCCGATCTTACTGCTGTGTAAAATGTTCCGTATCTAATACCTCAGACCTGGTTTTTTCTTAGTAAGTACTACTGGAAGTATTTGTTGGATATGAACAAATTGCTTTGGACCTAATATAAAACGTCTCAAACCCTTCTGCTGCAAAAGTGTGTTTTTTTAATACAATGGGACAGTCGAGTTTTCTCAGAGAAGCAAACCGCCACTGCTACATTAAAATAAACGATAATAAAAATGATTAGAAACGCCCTCTAACTTCTTTTGATGTTTGTCATGTAATAAATCTTCAGCAACTCTTCAGAGCCTATTCACAAATAACCCCTTGTAATGGCTAGAGATATCTGGTTATAGTGAGATATCTTTAGCCATTTAGTGTATTGCTTGCTTTGAATTACTAGCCTGCAGTTTGCCAAACCATCATCCTCTGAATACACATATCTGCTCCTCCACGTGTTAAAAGAGCACAAACCACTTCCTACAGCGACCTGATTTGCAGCTTGGATCTTACAATACAGTGCACACATATCAACAAGGCTGTAATAATAACAACATAGGCAATATTTATTAATGCTAATATACTTTGGAATAAGATTAATTCATCAGTCAAATGACAATTAGGACACGGTGTGTGAATGAAGCGGGATTATAGCCATCGACCTCATTCAGCCTCTCCACACTTGTTTTACAGTGTGTTGCTGGTACAAGCAAGTGAAGAAAGAAAGACATTAAAGCTCACCCAACATTTCATGTCGTGTTCATTGACGTGTTCCTTCATGTGACGTCTTGCCTTTGTTTAGCACATTGCTGAAGCATATTCTCCGTGTTTTGTTTGTGTATAATTAATTAGGAGGCCTAGATCGGTTATCTAGTTTCAGTTGGGTCTTTCTGGCTTTCACTTCCTGCTTGTTATTCTTGTTGCTCAGCTATGGTTTTACCTCAGATGTGTTTGTCTGCTGGTGCAGTGACCCAGGGCTGTATACGCGACCCTACCAACTGCATTACCTTTAATAAATATGCTGACTCATGCTTGCATCCTGCCTCATGTTCATTAACAGTTTGCCAAGACTGTTTGTGTAGGTGCAGTTTTTAATGTATGACTGCAGTAGCCATTTCTCTGTCTTGCGAGGACTGAGTGGGTGGAATATTAAATATTCAAAAGGTGACTCGCCTTAAAGCTGCATGGGGCAGCCATCCAAATGTCATAGAGGAGTAACCTGTCAGACTCGGGAAGCTTGATCCAGCCAGTTAGGACCTATAGCACAACCAACAGGTCACCAAGATGTGACTGCAGGACTAAAGCCTTCACTGAAAGAATGCTTTTTAATCAGCAAACTGGAGTTTTTCACAGACTCAAGTAGGCCCTCCAAAACACGTAATTTTACACACGTCAATGTTAAAACGACATTGTCTGTGATGTTTTCTTGGCAAAGTTGTGGGAAATAACCCTAGTGATTTTACATGGACCAAAAAGTCTCTGTTTACGAAATTAAGACAGCTGTCTTCAATTTAAAGTTTCTAAGTGACATCTACAGTCCCTGCAAAACAAGATTAAGGACTGTCACTTTTATTCACTGTAGCTGCATCTGTATCTCTCAGTTCTTGTTTGTCCACTCATCCCTTTCAATATTCCTACATCCACTGCCATATAAAATCAATACCAGGATTCAGTTACCTTAAGTGCATTGTGGTGCTGGAAATTAAAATCTCTTGCTTGTCATTTTGATTTATCCATCCATAATTTCCATCTGAGGGGGCTGCACTCCTATTAGGCAATCAAAACGCTTATACACACACACACACACATATTCAGTGGGATAAGCACTCACAGTGACTTCAGTTACTGGAACCAGCGATAGCTTCTGCTCAGCACAGCGTGCTCATTTTGTAGTATATAGATGTGCCTGTCTTCTGAAGTGCCAGTGTTGAATTATTTGGAGATTACCTTAATTGGTATAAGAGGTAATAATTTTCCACTTGCATTTGGCAAACAGCACAGAAGCCAATTTAGGTTAGACGTTGCTGTTGCTTCAATCCGGATCAGACAGCTTTTGTCAAAGCCATAGGTTCATGCGAAATGCTTATTCTACAAACATTTCAGGGTAGTAAATAAACCATGAAATCTCAACAAGCAAATGAGAAACACAGCCTCTGTTGCAAAAGAATTTAGAGGTATGCAAATAAGCTTAACAAGAAAGCAAACGAAGCATGAACTGGGCAAGACTAATGGGCCATAGTAAACTCTATTTTCTAACTTTACAATCTCTCCTACAGATTTTCTGCCAGCTTTTTTTTTTTTTTTTTGATAAGCTTTCAGTGACCATTGTGCATTTTGTAAGTGCACCGTAAGACAATTAAAGTAACTAATATCAAATGAGGGCAGCAGAACAAGCGTTTTGCATGTGTTAAAAGGGTGTAACATGTAATGTCAGTCAATGTCATTTTCAACTGAGTTGCTATGGGTTTTTCACTGAGGGCCCATTTCTCCCATTTGATAAGCTGATTGATCGACATAGCAGGTGGCCACAATACAGAAGGATCCAATATCCACATGCAAATGGAGCGAGTTTTCCAACTTTCCTCTGACCGTGTTGACGTAATAACAGTGGGCACCATGAGAATGTAGAAAAGGTTTCATAAAATTAGAGGGTTTAGAATATCTCAGTTCTAAAACTCAAGATGCCTTGTATGTACATATGCAGAATCTATAAAAAAAAATATACCATGTATAAATATGATATTTCAGATGTGTATAAAGTATCTGTCTGCATCTCTCTTCTAGGTTTGTGCTGGGGCTGGAACAGAGATCCAGATAATAAGTCTCCAGATGTTGTAGGGTTCACCACAGTGGCTCATTTATTTTTTTATTCAACTTTTTTCATCTTTATACACCATAGCTTTATACACCGTAGCTTTATACACCATAGCTTTATACACCGTAGCTTTATACACCGTAGCTTTATACACCGTAGCTTTATACACCATAGCTTTATACACCGTAGCTTTATACACCATAGCTTTATACACCATAGCTTTATACACCGTAGCTTTATACACCGTAGCTTTATACACCGTAGCTTTATACACCGTAGCTTTATACACCGTAGCTTTATACACCATAGCTTTATACACCGTAGCTTTATACACCATAGCTTTATACACCATAGCTTTATACACCGTAGCTTTATACACCGTAGCTTTATACACCGTAGCTTTATACACCGTAGCTTTATACACCGTATTTATACACCATAGCTTTATACACCGTAGCTTTATACACCGTAGCTTTTTATACACCGTAGCTTTATACACCATAGCTTTATACACCATAGCTTTATACACCGTAGCTTTATACACCATAGCTTTATACACCGTAGCTTTATACACCGTAGCTTTATACACCATAGCTTTATACACCGTAGCTTTATACACCATAGCTTTATACACCGTAGCTTTATACACCATAGCTTTATACACCATAGCTTTATACACCGTAGCTTTATACACCATTTATACACCGCTTTATACACCATAGCTTTATACACCGTAGCTTTATACACCGTAGCTTTATACACCGTAGCTTTATACATTACTACCCTAACACTTGCTGGATAATGTTGAATGGCTCCTGTATAGAAATATTATTTTATTAAAACATTTTAGTCAGTTGATATTTACTATTTAACAATACATAAATAAGATATATAAATCAGTAATAACATTTAATGAAGTTGAAATATGGTGTATCTCAGTATTCTGCATGTACACCAGACAGGGTATTAATTTTTTTAAATGATGACCCCATGTACTTCATTCAGCTGGTAACACATGCTCTGTACTAACACATGGTGCTGTTTTCATCTTTTAACAACTAGCACCTGACATTGAACAAATGAATGATCATCTGTGTGGCCACTGTTAGCGCTTAAGTTCTGAAGAGGAGCTTCTGTTGAAAACATCTTTTCCATCTGTATGTAACTATGTCAAATGAACCAAATGGTCTCAGTTAGTGCTTAGCACCAAATTCTTCACTTTCTGCTTTCTTTCTGCACATTTTGATCCAAATATAGGTCATATGCTTTTTTTGACAAATATGTCTTCTATTTGTAGGCAGTAATCAGGTGCTTGTGGAACCATAACTGTGAACATGAGGTCTTCATCACTCAAGGTTACATTTAACAATAAGCATAATAAACACTTTTCTGATAGGGAGGTTTTTCATGGGTCAGCACTAGTCTTTGACAGTAAGTAGATATTATATAACGGAAAGTTGATATTATTTTGAAGCAATACATTCAAAAACAGACAAAAGGAGATTATGAAGATCAACAACAAATTAACATATGTTAAATGTAATGAGTGGTCTAGTTTATACAAGAATATAAACATTCTTTTGATTATAGGTCTTGAACATAGTAACAGCATAATTGATAGAAATTGATTTCAAACCAATTTGCTATTTAAAAAAAGTATTAAGAAAAAAATACACAAAATACTGTTTGCAAGTGCAGCATCTGTCAGATGAAACATTTAGCTGTGACATTGACCCCTCAGTGTTTGCATGTCAATCACATTAACTCACATTAAATCACATTATATCACATAACTCAAGAATCACTCAAGATTCACTTTGTGTTTATTTACCTTGTGTAAATCATAAAATAAAGTATTTAATCTCCAATTTCTGATATTATATTTAGGCATTCCATTGTTTGGCAATTATATAATTCATTCATTAATGTAATGCATTTTTTCATGTAAATCACAGTACCTTCCTCAATCCCTTCAACATTTACTGAATTCAGATTCTATAAATGGGTTTGCTCAGTTCCCTTCAGAGTGCAACTTAGAAGGTCTGATATGCACCCTGCATTTTTAATGAATGGCTTTTTCAGTGATACTGCTTCAGTCTATATTTATATTGCATGTACTGTAATAGGAAAGAAATATATATATATATATATATATATATATATATATATATATATATATGTTATGAGATTTAAATAATCTTACGAGAAGCAGAGGCATCAGTGATCCTGGAAGTAACCTTTTGTTTTATTCTGCCTAGCTGCTCAAATGAATCGTTCAGACCAAACCATATGTTCTTGATACATGAAACTTGGTGGGTACCTAGTACTCTCTCCTGCTGCTCATGTGAGCAAATTAAGTCAGACTGGTTTGAATTCATTTTACTCTTGCCCTAATAGTTGTACACTATGAGGCATATTGGTCTATTGGCCAATCATTTTTTACCTATGGCTTTATTGTGATTGGCTCCTAATGCTTGTGGATTGCTGCATTCGGACATTATTTTGGTGAAGACACCAACACATTGGTGACTGCCACAATTTTTTCAGTGTCAATCTTTCCCCATATAATTTTAAAAAATGAATAAAGTACTTAAAATGCATTGTATAGGTTATAGTACAGCATATCTGTTTTGTAAAATTGTTGCTCTCAGAATAACATAAAGCAAAGAGGCAAAGTTAGAACAATTAAGTTAGTTCAGTGCTTACTTGAAAGTGGTCTGACTATGTTAGGGTGAAACACCATGTGATGTTGCTTAAACAGTACTGGGTTCCAAGGTAAACATCTCAAGTTATCAGATACTACCTAAGCACTGAGGGAAACCAACGTAAGAAAACAATTGTTCTTATTCATACAGTGTGTGACTATTGGCCTCTGTTTGGTCTCAGGAACATCGCTTTTCAGTGTCCACTAATGACACGCTAGTCAGCTAGCATAGAGTGGGTTTACTTTCCTCAGTGTTGCTTTTCCATTCTATGCTTAATTACATGTACAGAAACACTATGAGTGATCAGAGGTAGACATTCCAGGTTCAGAAAGTAAAAGTCCTCACCAAGATTTTGCTCAGGCTTCCTGGATTGTGTTGATTCCACTAATTTTACCCGGCACTAATTAGAAAATCCCGCAAGCTTGAATAAAATCCTGGGAAGGAGTTTTACTTTCTGAATTCTGTAAGTGATAGAGAAATTCATATTTGGATCCAGCATGCAAAAGTACTTAACATATTCTTTTTGTAGGAAGCAAATCACCAGAGAAGAAGTCATGGAATCAAAAAAACATGATGGGCTCCTACCCCGAACAGCCCTGAGGTTAAGCACACTTCAGTGCAATTTTCAGAGCACAAAAAGCCATGAATTGTTAATGTGCGTCTTTGTTGCTTAGCAACACCTTTTTGTAATTTTCGTCAATTAGACTTTTATAAGGTTATTTTGTCCTACTTTCCAGCCTCTGCTTCCTATTTTTCACTCAGTCCCATGCCTTTCATCTGAACTTAAATTTGACCTGTGTTTCAAATTCACCGTGTTTCATCTGGGGTCCCATTGTAAAAACAGGTTAATTCTTCAAATGGCAATAGGCCACAATATATAATCATAATAACAATAATAATAATCCTCACCCTTATCACCACCATCATCATAAAATTAGGTTATAAAAGTAATCACCTAAAGATAATAATGTTATATTAGAGTAGGAATGGGATAGGTTTAGAATGGCCTACAGCATCGGCTCTGCACACTCACTGTTTCAGGAGATGACAGAGGCAGACATTGACAGGGACTGTTGAGTTTGATAGGGGAGGTGTCATGGCTCAGTGACGTATAATGGTCCTGCTCCAATCGCTATGACGATAGGCTCGTCCGGTGAACAACAACAGGCCAAAATAGGCCCACTGACGCATGACCTCTGTATGTGTCACAGATCTCTGAAAAACACTGTGTGCACCTCTGCAGCCAAATAAGACCTGCTCATCTCCACATTTCTCTCTGTACTGTGAGCATAAATCCTTGAGTATGGTCACTGTAAAAAATTATTAAAATTCACTAAAGTGGTCAGTGAATATAGCACTAAGATAATCTATCAAAACAAATAGCACCAGGTTTTGAACATGTACCAAAAACTAATTTATCTGACTACATACACATACACACATATAACTGTTTACCAAAATAATACAGTGCAACACCAAGTGACTCATTCTATCATTATGGTGTGTTCTTCCTAGAGTCATTGCTACAAGTATAAAAGCCATTTAAGGTGTTTTAGGTACATCACTGTGCAGATGAGCAAATTAAAACTTTAATTTACAGCACTGAACTTCAATGTACGTTTAATGTAATGTACGTTTCAGTACAAGGTTGAGACTTGAATTAGGTTTCAAGAAGGTTACAGGTTAATGGCTACCAGAAGTGTGGAACAGTTGCTCTTTGCTGGTGTCCAGTCACTGGACAACAGAATGGATCTACTCAGACTGAGACTAAACTCAGAGCAAGACATGAGGGACTACTGTTCTGGCCTTCCCAGTCACATGGCTCAGTGACTCAGCATTTCAATTCAACAACATGTCCCTGTTGTCACAGGGTGACATGGAGACTTCGAACTTTTTTGAAGGAAACCTTTGGTGAAAGTTAACTTTAAACACACACACATACACATGCACGCTCACACACACACAGAGACACACACGCACACACGCTTGGATCAGTTATTGCTCTCCTGGCTCTGTCGTCTTATTTTAGGACTTTGTGTGAAGATCGTAGAAAGAGTAACTTTAATGGGAGGGCAAATATAATCATATTATAATGTATAATACAATCATATTATACTGTATGCACTTTATAATAACTACTTATTTTATGTATGAGTGTGCTAAACATATTACACAATACAATC
This sequence comes from Brachyhypopomus occidentalis, assembly GCA_020368025.1. Lineage (NCBI taxonomy): Eukaryota > Metazoa > Chordata > Actinopteri > Gymnotiformes > Hypopomidae > Brachyhypopomus > Brachyhypopomus occidentalis. The sequence continues at coordinate 1,026,723 of JAGXOD010000004.1, read as the reverse complement.
ATGTATTAGCCAAAGCAGAGCAGCCAATTGCTGAGCGTTGCTGACACAGGATATACATGTAGCGACATAAATGTAGCCAATCAGCGTTCCCGAATGTTGTCTAAAGGACTTCAGTTAGTGACTGTGTGTAGTGTAGGGACGTCAGACATTGGGCAATTCCTCAAGGCATCGGATTTCAGCCGCCCCCAAAAGATCGCTCCAAGACCGTTCCTTTGAGAGAACTCTGGTGGACACGCTACACCTCGCTGAATAGTTAGGTACGACGGCTGGCTAGCTAGTCAAGTTGTGAATTTTGTGGTGCTTTTCGTGTGTAGTTCCAACGAACCAGTTAGTTACTGGCTAAGTTAGGTTTGTGCTAGTGTTCCTACCCAACGGTAACGCAGTGAAGTATTTGGCTAGCTGGCTAGCGGTAACGCAGTGACGTATTTCGCTAGCTAGCTAGCTAACGGTGACGCAATGACGTATTAAGCTAGCTGGCTAACGGCGTCTATTGTGGTTAGTTTGAAGTGAGCTACTTCGCGTTCGCTAACTTAGCTAACGTGTTTATTGGCTCGACAGCGTTAGCTAGTTAGCTGTGTTTTAGAGGTGGATCTTGAGAACTGATCTAAGACGAGCTCGCTTTACAACTGCAAAGTTTAGACAGTTGTAATGTGTTAGCACGAGCTTTCCATTTGACACCTAATTTACAGCTAGTTTATCAGGCCACTGCAATAACTTTAAAACATAAGCATTTTTTTTGCTTGTTTAAATCTGTTTTATTTTGGCTAGTTAACAACGTATTCAAATATTTTTCGCGTTGGACGTTGATAAAAAATAACATGCTTATTCAACATCTGAAAGTGTACACTCTAAAATTCGTATTATATGGCTTTAAAGGTTGTTATACGTGTGGAGCCACATAAACGAATCATGCATAAAATCGCAATTTTTTTTGTTTTGTTTTTTTGTTTGCTAATAGTGTTTTACTAGTGTTTGCCATGATGAGGCGCCTCTGCAGTGTGGCTGTGAGGAAGAAAAGCGCGCTTTGTCTGGGCGCCTTGTGTTTGTTCCGTGAGGAATGACAGAGTTCAGGTGGGGAGAAGAAATTGGCAGTAGACAGCAGATAAAAAGCTGAATTCCAGCTAGTGTGTCATGTCACCAGGTGTATCATAGAATCCAGGATTACCATGCAAAAGATTGGAACTGCTGACCCTTCAGATAAGTGCTCTCTTTCAGTGTCTGACAATCAGTCTCTTTCATATAATGGACTGCAGGTTGTGGGTGTAGCATTGATGGCCCTCTCACTGTCGGGAATGCTTGTGTAGGCTTAGTGGTGAACTAGTCACATTGGTGAGCTGTAGGAAGCCTAATTGGCTATACGTTTCTCATTGTGTTTACTGTGTTTTGGGGCATTTGTACATTGTGATTTTGGGTCTATTTGAATTGGACTTCTTTAGGTTTATATTTCTAGTGCTTACAAGTGGTTTGCTGTGCATCATCCAGGGTATTTTCTCTTTACTCTCTTGCAATGCTTAAAGGAAGTAGCGTAGTCCATGTATTTTTCTTCCTGTATTTAGTTGTTACGTTCTACCAGCACAGCAAGACGAGGTTGCTGTGGATTTGTTTTCTTTCTTTTTGTTTTTTTTTTAAAGGGGGCGGGTCCTAGTGGTTACTGTGTTTCGGTCTTGCTCTCATGAATTCTCAGGCCTGGCTGGACAGCTGGTGGCTGACGGGCTGCTTGGCCCTTGACAGCACTTTTTGTTGGCTGTGCTGCAAACCCAGTGACTCTAACCCTGGTACTTGGACCTCTGCCTCTGCATTCTGCTGTAGTTGACCATTTAGCAATAAACTGCCAGGCAAATAATCTGCTGGGAGCTGTAGCATTCGTTCCTACTCTTTACATCTCCCCGAGTGCAGGCACAAGGTCGTGCTCATAGAACCTTGTGATTGTCAACTGCAAAAACAAATATGCTACCTTTTTATTACAATTGCAATACACTTTTAAACATGAACAACTGCAGGACGTTTTGTATCGTCAGCATGATTTCATTGCCACACGATGAATAAAGACACTTTCAGAATGTGCAAAGTCCCCCTCACCCCATAGTCCAACTTGAACTCTGATTACATTTCATGACTATTAAGACTAGTCTACATACCAATCCTGAAAGTGCAGAAACTTGTTGAAAATCACATCACGGCATGAGGGAGCAGTAGGGAGACCGTGCTCATGCTGTAAGACTGCTTTGCATGGAGAGACTGGCAGATGGTCAACACATGGAGACCACAATTACATTGAGGAGTAAATGTGTGAGCATTGTTTGCACCGCAAGACCCAATTAGAAATCTTTCTAGTTAGAATCTTTCTTAAATTTCTGTCCGTCATTCGGTATTATTACTGTATACTGTACACACTAGTGACCAAGCTACTGCCTGAAATAACTCTTGTGCAACTGAATGCTAAACTTCTTGAAAACAGTCTTTAGTCAGTCAGAATCCATAACCTCCTGTCAGACCCAACCTTCAGCAACACAGGAGTTCCTCAGGGCAAAGTTAAGTGGTCGCTGACCTCAGTAAAACAATGAACCACACACTCCTCACTCAGCGTGAAAATGGTCAGTTTCAATGTAAAATATTTGAGACTTCACATTATACACTTTCCTTGGTTATTATATTCATCCCTCGGTCTCTGAAAACAAAGCGGCAAAAAGACCCACCACTTTCTCAGGAGTCTGGCGGTGACCACACCTTCTACAGATGTGCAGTAGAGAGCATTCTGACATGCTGCTTCACAGGATGGTGCAGCAGCTGCAGATATGGCTAATGAGAACACGGTTTCACCAGAACCAGATTCTTTCCACCATATAGGACATTTATGCCCAGTGGTGTTAGAAGAGGGCGAGGAGTAACGTAACAGACCCTGTTCACCTGGCACTCACAGGCTGTTCAACCGTCTCCCCCTTATTTGTATGGACTGTGAATCGACCAACTTCAGTCAGCCCTCCCAGAATGCTTTGTTCACACACAGTCACTAATAGCTGCAATCACTTTGAGTGTATTGCATAAACATGTATCACTTTAATCAAACAATACCTTCCATCCAGTTGCACACAATAACAGAAGCATGAATGATTACAGTGCTATGTGAACAATTACAGTTTGTTTAATACGAAACTGGCGTCCACTGTCTCCAAAAGAATAAACTGGTGTTTGCTCAAACGTCCCCGCAATGTTGTAACATTGCTCTAAATCAAGATCTTGCCGTTCAGCACTCGTTCAGTTCCCTCTTTCCAACGTCAGATTTCCAACATCAAAGTCACTTTACATGAGGGAGGATGATGTAACAATGTTTGCATGACATCACCATCCACACAGTATTAAGAGAGCAGTTGTTTGTCGCCCATTTTCAAACACCGCTTGCCTGAAGCAGTATATATTGGCATGTTTACACAGTTATGAGGGCAATTGTCACATTATTGCACAAGGGATTCCTATAGTACAAAATCATCACTTTTGATGATTGAATAATATAATTGGTTACTATGTGCATTTGTCACCTCGGGTGTCTTCCAAGTGAAAAATGCCTTTAAAATATAATTTTGCTTTTGCCTTTCTGTTATTGATTGTGGTTATACAGATATAGCGTATCCATTTGGGTCATTTGACAGGGAACCGTTATCTGTGGTGTGCTGCTTGGCTTATGGTTTGCATGGCAGTCCGCTGTCTGTCTAAGCTCCTGTCCCTGTTTCCCTCTAGTCCTTGGGCATTGTCATTGGCCCTGTCCCGGGTCTGCTGATGGGGCTTAGTTTGATGGACACAAGGTGGCAAAAGGCTCTTGCTGAGATCTGAAAAGATACGGGGCTGATGTTATCCCAAGCCTTCATCTTAGCTTTCACTCAATGAATCATCACAGGAAATCCATCAAAGGGGAGGCTACCGTGCTAACGCTATATCTCTTTATGTCTTCAAAGTACTTTTATTTCTCTTTTTGTGATCTCTCTACCTCTTTGTTTCTCTCTCTCTCCTTGTCTTGGTAAAGATTATTTTATCTTTGGTCCATGTTGCTGAACTGCCAGTTAGACTTTAGAAGGCTGTAAAAAAAGGAGAGAGAGAGAGAGAGAGACAGGGAGAGAGAGAGGGAAAGTGAAAGACAGAGAGAGTGCTCGAGACATTTTTGCAGTAACACTGCAAGAAGACTCTTTGTTCTGACTCGGCCCAAGGAAAATGTCACTGTACATGTCAGACATATTTTGTCGTCTGACTAGCTGAGATTAAGAAGAAGTGAGGTGCAGTCCCTATTGGTCCAAAACAACAAGTCCAACAAACTACTCAAACACCTCTAAGTAAATCCAGGCATGTGTTTTCCATTTCACAATGCTCTTCATCACAGATTAGACCGTTGTCCTGGTTTCACATATGTAACAGTATTTCTGTCTGTCCAGGTGTGCAACATCTGTCTATCTAAGCTTCATGCTCATGCAGTGTGCAGAGAACATGGCCATGGATTACTGAGAACTTCATAAAGCAGCCACCTTTACTCGACACATTGTAGGCAGTTGGTTTTACAGCTTGACCTGAAGTGCTCGGTGTATCTGTAATATGCTGTAGGGAGAATGCTGGGATGTGTCATGAGCTACAGAGTGAAACGCTTCTGGAATTTCTGCAACCTCACTTTTTATTCAGGAAAAATACATGAATCCACTTTGTTTCTAAATCTGAGCTCCGTTCACACTGTTAATCTCACATGTACTGACATTTAAACTGCTTTGGTTCCCACTCTGTTCTGGTAGATTTTAATGAATGATTTCATTTTGAAATCGTGCCCTCCCTCCCATCAGTATGTTATAGTTCATTTTCCCTTCTCTAGCATCTAAGCTTAATTGATGTTGGCCTAGTGGAAATCCATAAGGTGGCTGAATTATTGATTTTTACATGTCTGTGCAGATAAGACCCTTCTACACATCAGAAATATGCAGAAAGAAATTGACCTGGATTAGGAATGGAGATTTAGACAAACATTCATTATAATGAATGATACGGTGCTTTTGCCATTGAGTTAATAGAAAGAAAAAGTCCAGTTATAGTAGTCAGGTGAAGTTGAATTCTAAAGTATATTTGGAAAAACAAAAACAGACATTCACACAGGTTCAACGGTTGGTGCAGCAAAAGTAAATCAAGTAACAAAATAGCAAATATATACTAACGATAAAATGACAGTAAAATACTTTAAAATGCCATATGCTAAAAGACACGAATCTTGAGAGTACCACAGATTAGTCATGTCATTATATTGCTTGAATGAGAAGGAGGAGCCTTAACAGTAGTTACATATAACTGCAGGCCTATGTGATGCCTTCCTAGGAACAGAGGCAAGAACAGAACTGAAGGACCAGGCTAAAAAACTAGTCCATGTTCAAAGTCCTGCTATCGTAACAATAATAATAACGTTGAGAGCTTTATCTAGCCTTTTAGTGAGAAGGCTTAAAAAATAGTGGCTTTAACCATCTGGTTTATTTTAGCTCAAAACACAGTAAAACATTAGTCAGCTACATATCATTGTAAACAAAAAAAGCATGAGATTTTCATAGGTGAACAGCTGATGAGTTAGCATTAATTACATTAATAATTCCTCTATTTACAAAACCTAAGTTAACAACTTTGACCTCAGAACTGATTCTGCCATTCCTAGAGTGGTTAAGTGAGAAGACCCCCCCCCCCCCCCAGGAGGATATGGCACACATGCGCCCAGGAGGCCAGAGATCAGTCAAATGTCACACGATTTATCATGGTGGGAAGATAGAAAGCTACATGAGAGCTATGGCACTGTTACATTAATGGGAATTGAGTGTCCTCGGTTTCGGGCGGGGGTGGCTTGAAACCGAGTGAAGGAGAGACTCATTTTGGGCTGTTCCATAACTTCAGGGTTCAAAATGGAAAGTTAACGCTAATTAAAAGGTGCTAGGGTAAAAACGCTTCATCCGTATGGCTGGGTATTTTGTAGTATCTAGGGTGAGAGAACAAAAGCCCAATAATGGGAAGCTTGAAGTATCGCAGGGATGATTGAGAGAGGGAAACAAGTTCTCAGTCTTATCAGAGAATGTTCTTTCTTTTAGGAAGAAAGGAGACCACTTTAAAGCCAGTACCCTGTGCTCCAGCCCCTTATCATGGAATGTTCTGTCTTTTAGGAAGAAAGGAGACCACTTTAAAGCCAGTACCCTGTGCTCCAGCCCCTTATCATGGAATGTTCTGTCTTTTAGGAAGTAAGAAGGCCACTTCAAAGCTAGGACCCTATATTCCAACCCTTTGGTCAAAGGATGGTAGGAAAGAATGTAGAATTTGGAGTGGCTGTACAACTCTGTTTAAATGATCATTATGCTTTTAAATATGCAGGGGTCCAGCCACATACCAAGACTTTAGCCAAGACCCATGGCATTTTTCTCTGCCTACAAGCAACCAATCACTGGGACAAACAGAAATAAGTTGAAAGTGGCAGTGAATGTATAATGCATCAGTGCTGTGACTCTCCACACATCATCTCTAACACTCGTTATCAGCTCACAATGTTGCTTCTTAATACTGGCTGAATTTGCATGATTTTTTAGTGTGGATTAAAATTGGTGACATACCATCAGAATCATTTGTGCAAATGGAAACGCATTTCATCAGTGTAATAATTTGTCTTGCAGTGATTAAGGAATGTGATGCAGGGACATGTGTAATTCACACAACACTGCTACCTGCAGAGAAATGCTATTCCAGGCTTTTTTCTGGTTCCAAATAACAAAACAGCCCCAGGGATAAAAGTCTGTTGGCTGCAGTGTGCATAACATCCAGAGGAGAGAAGATGGCACAACTACAGGGCCTCTTGAAGAAAGCTTCCACTCAAAGTACACATTTATTACACATTTATTTAGAAATACTTCCATGAAAGTAGCATAGATAAAATAACATAAATACCATTAAAAACAACACTTTTTAAGGTCTGTATTCATATATTTATTAATATATATTGTGATTGTTGGGCAATTTAATATGTGAAACAAAGATAAACAATGTAACAAAGTAAACAAAATAATTTTAGTTATCATACTTGTTTTAAAATATTTTTATATGCAAGCATTGTTCTTTGACATTTTTCTAAGCATGTGTTTAAACTAAAATGTAACTAACCATGTGTAGCACTAATAGCAAAAACAGACCCAGTATTTTCTGTGCTCTTATCTTCAAGATGTAACTTAATTGAACAATTGTTTTTCATTATTTTTGTGTAGAAGATCAGATGGTCATAAAATTAAGTATCATGTTTAGGGTGGCGTGGTGGTGTGGTGGTTAGCACTGTCGCCTCACAGTCTGGGTTCGATTCTCGGTCTGGGCTGCTCTGTGTGGAGTTTGCATGTTCTCCCTGTGCCTGTGTGGGTTTTCTCCGGGTACTCTGGTTTCCTCCCACAGTCCAAAGACATACAGGTTAGGTTAATCGGTCACTCTAGATTGCCCGTAGGTGAGAGTGTGTGTGTGTGTGTGTGTGTGTGTGTGTGTGTGTTGGCCATGTGGTGGACTGGCGACCTGCCCATGATGTACCCTGCCTTCGCCCGGTGATGCTGGGATTGGCTCCAGCCCCCCCATGACCCCGACTAGCAGGATTAAGCGGTACAAATAATGGATGGATGGATGGATGTATCATGTTTAGGTCAAGGCTGAGTGGAGCAAATCTGTCCCTGAGTATAGTACCCCGAATATAGTACCCCAAATATAGTACCCCGAGTATAGTGCCCTGCCAGGCATATCTCAATCTATGCTGTACAGAGCCAGAGGTACTGAAAGGCTTTAAATATCCCATAGTCCTTAGCAGGAACATGTGAAGTTTCACTACTAATTTGCCTATTAGTATTACAGGGTTTCATTTATTCTGGTTGTTGTCTTACTCACATTATGATGTAAAAATGACTTTTCTCTTTTTTTGCATATAGCAAAAATAAATCCACAAGCTCTGTGTTAAGTCCTGGTGAAGGCATTATTTTCATATCCATCCTGCACAGCCAAAATGATGAATTGGGCTCTGCAGTATTTACTACCTGTTTTGAAGCTGAAAATGTAGGTTATGCAATCACTTGAAGATTTGGCAGCTGGTGTGGTGCCCAGTCAGGCTGTGCTACAGATTACACCTGTGCTACAGATTACACCTGTGCTACAGATTACAGATTACATTCTGGCCAACAGAGGTCTGTGCCATGTGAGTTCTTCAGATGAGTTTCCTAACTGTGATGGAACCAAAACATCTGAAGGCTTTGATGGGACAGTCACATAATGTACAGCTTCTTGGAGCTGTGGAGAAGATGCACTGTTGCCCGCGGCATTGGACCGCATTTTAGCCGCAGTGGTTCCGTAAAAAAAAGAAAAGAATAAGGCAGAAGAAATGAACATGAGCGTTAATGGGTGAAGAACTGCGTGTGTGGGCAAGTGAGGACCAGGCTGAAGGGCTGAGGAACATCACGCTTTAGGAAGCAGGGGGAGAAGGAGAAATGGGTTCTGCTCTTCAGCTATCAACGAAAAGATGCGCTCTGCACTTCTGACAAGCGAACGCTCTTTCCTTAGTCCCTTAGCTCACAGAGACATACGTTACACAGTAGACAGAGACTTGCACACGGGCGAACCCCATGTGCACAGTTAGCCCGATCGTTTAGCGTGACTAGCGGCCGCAACACTGCAACGCAATGGACGCTTTTGACGGTCACGTTTCATGTTATCGTTCAAGCTGACGAGTGAGTGATGATGCTCTGCACAAGGCCATGTGAAACATCCAGCCCAGGACCACCCGTGCTGTGCTTTTATTATGGAAGGGCTTTTTTATGTCATACATTAATCTGGAAGCACATTCTCTAAGGATGATAAACTGCTGATTGCGCACAGAGCAAAAGAAGGCTGAGAGTCTGTAATGACTAATGAATATGCAGCTCCATATTAAATTATTGTCACTGTAATAGCATCGGCATGCCCCCAATGTCGGACCTAGTAGTACTTTGTTGTTGTTTTTTTCATAGAGTATATTAGGGTTTAAAAGCCTGGGTCAATATACCATTTCCACCATGCCAAGTATTATAGATGTCTGAAACGCTCCAGAAAGTTTAAAACAATATTTTAGGCTTTTGGTGCAAACAAAAAAAACAGGGAGGAAAAAGCTCTTATTTACTGTGCATACATCTCCAAAGGTGGAACATGGAGGCATATCTGAAGCACTTTTCCATATGAGTAAACAAGAATGAATTGAAATAATAGAAATAAATGTTAAAGTAATTCTGTTTCTCAGCTGAATCTATAGCTGCACCTTTCCTAAAGTGCTTCAGTGCTTGCTGTTGGCAGACATTGAAGTAAAGAACATTAATGACGTGTGGAATGTGATTTCACAACTAGTACTGTGCAACACCAATTTATTGTACCACAAACCCAAAACAGATGCACTCCATCTCCCCATACTGCTGTGAGCTTTGCTCTGGCTTTTTATATGGAGATTTTTCATCTCTTGTATTTCTAGCATCCGACTGGGTATTTATTGGTCTTTTAATGTGCAGTTACTTTCACACTTTTCATCTCAAGGTCATTGTTTCTCTTTTCCTGATTTTTTTTCTCTAACCCAAATATTAGCTCATGAATTCAGTTATGTTTCCCTGAAAGAGCTGTTTGCAGTGCCTATGGATCTGTCACTCCCAGAGCCCTGTAGAGTTATTATGAGCTGCTAGTCCCTGACCTAGGGCCACTGGCTATTACAAATGTATTTTTTTTCCTTTTCTCAGATTGAGATTTAGGGGATAAGATTTGATTGGCTGCTCCAGAATGCAGTAGCTTTACTAAAGTTGTATCCTAATGTTATTCATTAAGATTCCATGGATGGTAGAAAGATTTCAAACCTTCTCACTGTGATAATGTGTGAGCACCAGAGAAACTGTCCTGTTCCTGGTAGATCTACATGTTGAATTATGCATCACACATAGAGCACTTTGTACCAGAGAGAAAGCAGTCCCTGGTTCCACGGCAACGAGATTAACCTCAGGCTTCCCTGCCCTCATTTAGATGAACGTCTGGTTGCTAGGCCTCCTGCACCAGTCTCATTGTGAAGTCACGACAGGTTCTAATTGGCGATGACTTTCACAGTAAGTATTTCACTAATAGGAATACTATTGGAGTACTATTGCATAATCGTGTACACTTAGAGGGGGCCCCACAGCACCACATATAACAAAGCCCTTGTATGCCTCTGTCCAATGGAAATAATATGGACTTCCATTCATGTAAGAGGTGCCTTTTTTTCTATGCTATAAAAACAATCAATTTTATTCATTGACGTTTGTAGTCATTTATAGTCTAGTTTCAGTTCCAGTGTTTTCTCCCTATTCCTTGACAAGTAAGTATAGAACTACTACAAATTAAGTGTTTTGATGTTCAATACCCCATTGGAATCAAACGTTCTTTGTTCTCTACATTATTTCTCAAAAAACTTTCTGAAATCCGTGCGGAATTCTGTCCATAAGGAACAGTTTGCCAGTCTTGTAAGGGTGAGCCAATCCAGAGGAATGGCCACCCGGGTTTTTTGGGTCGGATACAGGCGCAATAACAAAAGCAATGAACTAAGGCCTCCGCCAAAAATAGTGCGGGAAAAGCTGAGAAATAAAAATGGTAAAACAAAAAGAAAATAGCAAACAAAATGCACGGAGCAAAACTCAACGTGACGGTAAGTAAAAATGAAACTCAAAAGCTCACGGACAAAGTCTACGTGATCGAAACAGGTAAGTAACAAACGGAATGCAATCTTTATGAAAATAATAAATGATAGGAAGTAAGTAGTGAAAGGAAAACTTGAGATAGGCCAGGAATGGCGCATGAGTAACAACTTCGAAATAGAAAAGGCATAGGTGAAGTAACACCTGAGAGCGAGGCTTGACTGAGTGCAAGAAGACACAACAATCCAGCAGTGAGATGCTGCCACCGTCTCCCCTAAGTACTAGGGAGAACAGGTGCAACACCTCACTGCTGATTACGAGGAATGCGAGGAATGCGTGCTCGCAAACTCCCTCTAGTGGAGACAGAGGGAGTCGCACTGGGACCAGCCCTGACAAGTCTATTCCATACATCAAGATTGCTGCTCCTGATTTCCAAATGATTTGCAATTCTGTTTAACAGAAAACATTAGAACAAAGTCAATCATAATTTGCTGTAATGAGTAATAACTATGTACACACTCTTTACCGGGACCCCAGTGTTTGTTCGGAAGCCAGGTTTGGGTCGATTGAAAGCATAATGTGGGCTGGACATTAATACGGCAGACGGGCCAAGTTCAAAACCCAGTGACCCGTGTAGGACTCTATCCTGACATTGTCTCCCTGATACTGAAACACCGATGTGAATTACAAAGAAGTTAACGTTTCCTCTGGCACTCATATACTGAGGACCAGAACAGTCTTGTTAGCCTCTGCTATAGGTATACGGGTCTACAGGTATACAGGTCCACAGGTATACAGGTATACAGGTCCACAGGTATACAGGTATACAGGTCCACAGGTATACAGGTCTACAGGTAAACGGGTCTACAGGTATACAGGTCCACAGTTATACAGTTATACAGGTATACAGGTCTATAGGTCCACAGGTATACATGTCCACAGGTCTACAGGTCCACAGTTATACAGGTATACAGGTCCACAGATCCACAGGTCCACAGGTATACAGGTCCACAGGTCTACAGGTCCACAGTTATACAGGTCTACAGGTCCACAGGTCTACAGGTCCACAGTTACAGGTACAGGTATACAGGTCTACAGGTCCACAGGTATACAGGTCCACAGGTCTACAGGTCCACAGGTATACAGGTCTACAGGTATACAGGTCCACAGGTATACAGGTCCACAGTTATACAGGTCTACAGGTCCACAGGTATACAGGTCCACAGGTCCACAGGTCTACAGGTCCACAGTTATACAGGTCCACAGGTATACAGGTCCACAGGTCTACTCACTTTCTCCTCGTTGTTTTTTTTATCTGCAAAGACTCAGGAACTGCTGTGCCGAAGCTCAACTCCCCAGAATGCTTAGCAGCTGCTGTCCTTCGTGGCCTGTGACAGGAGAAGCGAGAGCTGGAAGTGCTGCTCTCTCTGTCAGGTCTGTGCCAACCAGCCGCACTGACCCGCACCAGTCAACCACCTTTCTGTCAATCCAGCCCCTTTACCAAGCCCCTCCCTATTCCTGTCATCCACTCGCTGTGCTTCCTCTTCTCCCTTCCCCGCTTCCTCCAGACGGCTCATAAGCACGAGCGTGGAGAGGGAGGTTGGCTGTCTCCGTGTCGGCTTGCTGCTGTTGGCATTCAGCTCCTCACTGCCAAAGTTTTCCTCACGTCAGTGCTTTACTTTTGAAAAAGCCAAATGTTCCGTCTCTATATATGGAATCAGATTCTAATGATTGTGCAGGATTGGCAGTGCGTCATGTGGTTAAGTGGCAAAGAATGAGGGTTTCGGTCGAGGTGAAATTGGGCCTATATTATATTAGGCCTTGGTTTTGTCACTCCTTACCTGCATGGATCAGGTGCCTGTTGAAAATGAAGTCTACTTTAAACCCAACCTCAGAGTCTTGCTTAACTCTTTTGCTGCTTTGCCTTAGCTTAGCACTGTGAACTACTGTAGCAACTTCTGCCTCTAGCCGAGTATAAGTACTAAACTACATGTCTAGGTTGGGTCCTGTAGCACCAGTTATATAAGTGTATTTCTCAAATGGGTGAACAAATTCTTTTAGTATAAGGCATCAAAGCCATAGTTTTAAGAATTACTTTTATTATAAATTAATTATTAAAATGATGAATCAAATTGAATAATAATGTTTTAATGATTCAGTTTTTTTTTTAATCCCAGTCTCTTTCCACCTAACAATGTAATATTAATGACTTGAGTTCAGAAAGTTCTGAAACAACTGAATTATTTTTATGGCCATTGGCAACTCATATTTGCAGTGTTGCAATTTACAATGGTGCAGACGAACGAGGATACTATAGATTGTTTGTATAGTGAAGAGCAAATATTTCTACGCCCAACCAGCTCAGTATGTGTAGCAACTGAGTTCTGTGTTGAGAAATGTGGGTTTATGAAATGCGCCTTAACCCTTGGTTGTTTTTAGGTGGTCCTAGCTGGATCTTTGACAGCAGGGTCTACACTTCTGGGGTAGGTAGTCCAGGCTGAGTGTCTGGCACAGCCAGAGTTCCTCTCGTGACAAAGTGCAAATATCAAGTGGGAGTTGAGAATTTGCATTGTGTTCCTACAGCTTTAAGTCCACCATCCACTGGCACACGGCACACTTCCGCTCTCAGTTCAGTTGGTCCAGTGAATATATTCTGGTACAGCTGGACTCAGGCATAGCGACATGCAAATAGCTTTTGTGTGAGTGTGTGTGTAGCCTTTCATTTTTGCGTTTGCTGTCCTGGGGCAGACAAGGTTTCACATGAAGTGTCACATGCTTATTCCATGTATGAAGTGTAAAGTGGGGTGTGCTTTGCACCACTCACTCATCCGCTCTCTTCTGGTTAGGAAGATATGGATGGGCAGAAGTGAAGATGGTGTCTTCTCAATCTTGCCCTATTTTGAAATAAGCCCTGTTCATCTGGCCACAGAGGAGATGGCGCTTCGAGCGGTCCTGTGGGACAGATAAGAGCAGCCAGAGGTTACGGAGATGCTGACATTTGCTTAACGCAGACTACCTCGCCTGTGTTATAATTGGCCAACATTGATAAGATCCTGGTGGTGACAGCAGCACCCACACTGAGATAAAAGCCGCTTGAGGACATCACTCAATAGACTGAGCACGCACAGCACAGAGTTAATGTGCGATGTCCTCGGCTCCCTTCTGCGATGCTATATGCCAGCACACGTCGGTTTATGAGTGGACCAATCCTTGGTTAGCCCCATAAAACTGCACCTCTATATCTGCAATCTGCATGGCTGATGTGAAGCCAACTCCCCTTTTGTCCCTGTAGTCCCTGCATGTGGAATGAACTCCGAACAAGAGGTAATAAACCACGACCGTCCGCCCGGTTCGCCGCACGCACAGAGCATCTTTACACCCTTAGCCATATTTTACTTGTTCAGTATGGATTTTCTAGCTGATTTTCTATGGATTTTTTCTAGTTAGTTGAACAGTTAGTTGAACTGAAAGAAAGATGCTTTGGGGGGTGTGGGTGGGTGGGGGTGTTCTTGCCTTTTTCATGATTTTATTGTAGTGCATGAGTCTGATAAGTGTGACATTTAGCCTATGTGGATAATAGAAATAATGACTGTGTGATCACATAAAAAAAATCAGTTCCTGCAAAACAGCTATGATCTTTTAACAAGAGTCCATACAACAACCTGTTTTGTGTTATTAAAAAATGGTTCCAACAGTTTTAGTAATTAAATGGTAAAAGATTTTCTACTTTATTCACTTGCATTTTTAGTTACTCATTTCGGCAACATGTTTGGCCATATGTGGCAAACACTTTAAACTTTAAAACTTACATCTGTTCCATGTAAAAAAAAAAAGGCACATCTGGATTTGCCAGAGAATTTGCCTGCCAGTTTGCAGGAGATGCTAAATTTTTTTTGTCCCTTCATATTTAGATGGAAGTAACGTGAGTAACGTGAGGGAGTAACGTGAGTAAGGTGAATAAAGTGAGGGAGTAATGTGAGTAAGGTGAGGGAGTAACATGAGTAAGGTGAATAAAGTGAGGGAGTAAGGTGAGGGAGTAACGTGAGTAACGTGAGGGAGTAACGTGAGTAAGGTGAGGGAGTAACGTGAGTAAGGTGAGGGAGTAACATGAGTATGGTGCGGGAAAAAGTTACCTGTGTACTCCGTGACACAGCCTTGACCGTAATTAGTGTGTTCCTGCAAGGACATCACAGGGTTCTGTTCAAAGAACGTTTCTTCCCCTGGCTGTGATCCTATGATGACACATTTTGTTGCTACACAGCTCAGGACAGTTTCAAGCTGCCAACTCATTAGCAGCTTTGCTAATTAGCTTCCATGCCATCCAGTTTGCAGACATGGTTGTGAGTCTCCGCCCCTTTTCATCTAGTTGTGTGGTTCAGTGCAAGTTTAAAGCTAAAGAGATTTGATGTGCAGTCCAAATTGTATTGTCAGTGGGGTTTTTCTTTTCATTTACATGTTTCTTTTGTCATACATCTGTTTGCTTCCATTAATAACAATGGTACTCCCATTCATACAGAAGTACATGTCTGTACATAAATATTCCTAAAGCAAAAATACAGTACCCAGTTAAAGGAGCAATACTCCTATCCCTTTTTGAAAGTTTTTGATCAGCTGTTGTCATACCGTCACGCATGCTTGTCTAATGA
Organism: Brachyhypopomus occidentalis; assembly: GCA_020368025.1. Lineage (NCBI taxonomy): Eukaryota > Metazoa > Chordata > Actinopteri > Gymnotiformes > Hypopomidae > Brachyhypopomus > Brachyhypopomus occidentalis. The sequence continues at coordinate 1,011,386 of JAGXOD010000004.1, read as the reverse complement.
CCTCTATAACTACCGACACTGACATTACTGGTGCTGAAGCCAGAAATACACTCATTTGTAATCAGCTTTTTTGCAGCAAGTTCCTCTGGATTTCTCTAAAATCAATCCAAGTATCCAGAGATGAAGAGCATGTGTCTAAAGTGTACGGGCACTTCCTGTGAGTTTACTTGATCTCGGACCAATAGAACCGCTAGAGAAGGATGCTGTGCGGAGAGGGAGAGAGAGAGAGAGAAGGGGAGAGGGAAAGAGGGAGGGAGAGGGGGGAGAGGGAGGGAGATGGGGAGAAAGAGAGAGAGGGAGGGAGGCAAAATTATGGCCAAGGCAAAGAGAAGTTGCAAATCTCTGACTCTTGCTGACGATGTTCGAGCATTGAATGTGTAACTGGATTTTACAGTCTGCCTAATAGAAACGACTGTCCACTGTGATTTATCCACTTGGCATCTTTAGCTTTGTTCATCTTCATGACAAGTTTGCTGACACCGTAACATTTTAGTTGAAACACTCGTACCATACAACTGGTGAAGGTATGCACAGCAGTAACTCACAGCACAATACTCACAGTTTTTAAATCTACACTTGTACGTTTATGTATCACATATTAGGGAATTGCATAAAAGGGGGAGGAGCTTGTTTATGGTTTATTTTATAATCCACACACACTATGCAGAGTGGGTCACTGTAACTGCTGGATACCGTGAGGTAGGCACTGAAGCTGGAACCAGAGGAAACCAGCAAGCCATTCAGGACTTTTAATAGGCCTTTATGTGGGCAGCTACCCAAGCTTCTCTGGAGAACTGAGTGTCTTCCACAAGAGTGAAGGGAAGATCGCTCTCTTAAGATATCTATACCAGAAATATAGCTGTATTTATGAACAACAGATGTATTCTCCCTGTCTCTGTGAGAAATTATGGGACCTTCATGAGCCTCAGAGGCTTGCTAGTATTATTTAAATTAAACAACTTAAATGGTTCCCAAAATGGTTTTCATTTATTGTTGGTTAGATTAGCTTTACGGATGAAGGTGAACAGTTGGATTATATTATACCACAGTCCTGTCTGGTAGAGATCAGTCAGCTCTTCAGTGGGGTTGTACCGGGCTGGTTTAGAGGTCCAGACATTTTCGGTATACGTCTGTCTGTATCCGAACAACACTGCCTTTCACTATTGGCAAGAATATGAAAAAGAAACATAAAACCTTTTCTTCCCTACATGCGTAAATCTAAGTGAGACTGAGTGAAATTCTATTCAAAATAACATTTGCTTCTTCTTTGGAATGTTAATGACATTTCATTACAAGAATAAACCCTCCACCGATACATGTGTATAATTTTCCGATATGTATACATTCTGGCTTTATTGATGTCCTGATTGTTTTATGAATGTCTTTATTTATTTACTTACATATTAACTTTTTTATATTCCATTTATTTTGTGAGCATATTTCTGTGAGGGGTTGTGTTATTAAACTTGTTTCACTTGATAAAACTGTATTACGTTTGTTTAATATATGTATGCAGTTTTGTTCTCTGCTCATCTGCTCTGTACTTCCTGTACCCTGGAAGTGTTTAACATCAATCCTGGACCTAAGCATTAACCTTTTGAAATGCTAATTCTGTGAAGATGTGTCACATTTGGAGCAATGCCTTCCCTTGCATTTTACTTCAAAGCCATCTCCAGATCTGTTAATCCCCCTGCCCGTTTCATCAGTTAACACCAGATTAAATCCATAGTTTCTTCCTCCAGCCTGAACGAGGAGTTGGTAATGATGTGTCAGTAGCTGATGACTGCTTTCTACCGGGTCCTGGCCGTGAGCGTGGGACGGCACTGCTGCAGCGTTGCTGTCAACCCCTGTTTGTCCTGCTGTCTCTTCATGAAACGGCCCTGGCCAGCTCCTCTACACGCATCCCTCTCTGCGCATCTCAGAGTGGCATTTTTGAGACACTACAGGCTTGCAAAAGAAGGGAGTGATTAGAATAAGAATCCCCTGTGTAAACAGCCCGCAGGACTGCAAGAACCAATAGAGAAGCTTTTAGAATTCAAGGGTTTTTTTCTTTTGTTCTAACGTCTATACATCTCATTGTAAATGATCATTTATTAAGTTTTATTGAGCCACAATGGTTTAGTAAGTAGCTAATTTTAAAAACTGCTGAGCAAAGCTGAGAGAAACACCCTCAACGCAAAGACAGTAGAACCACCGACATAGCGTCAGTGTCTTCACCAGCACAGCGTCAGTGTCTTCACCAGCACAGCGTCAGTGTCTTCACCAACACAGCGTCAGTGTCTTCACCAACACAGCGTCAGTGTCTTCACCAACACAGCGTCAGTGTCTTCACCAACACAGTCTCAGTGTCTTCACCAACACATCAGTGTCTTCACTAGCACAGTCTCAGTATCTTCACCAACACAGTCTCAGTGTCTTCACCAACACAACGTCAGTGTCTTCACCAACACCGCATCAGTCTTCACCAACACAACGTCAGTGTCTTCACCAACACCGCATCAGTGTCTTCACCAGCACAGCGTCAGTGTCTTCACCAGCACAGCGTCAGTGTCTTCACCAACACAGCGTCAGTGTCTTCACCAACACATTCACCAACACAGCGTCAGTGACTTCACCAGCACAGCGTCAGTGTCTTCACCAGCACAGCGTCAGTGTCTTCACCAACACAGCGTCAGTGTCTTCACCAACACAGCGTCAGTGACTTCACCAGCACAGCGTCAGTGTGTCTTCACCAACACAATGTCAGTGTCTTCACCAGCACAGTCTCAGTATCTTCACCAACACAGTCTCAGTGTCTTCACCAGCACAGCACAGTCTCAGTGTCTTCACCAGCACAGTCAGTGACTTCACCAGCACAGCGTCAGTGACTTCACCAGCACAGCGTCAGTGTCTTCACCAGCACAGTCTCAGTGTCTTCACCAGCACAGCGTCAGTGTCTTCACTTCACCAGCACAGCGTCAGTGTCTTCACCAGCACAGCGTCAGTGTCTTCACCAACACAATGTCAGTGTCTTCAACACAGTCTCAGTGTCTTCACCAGCACAGTCAGTGTCTTCACCAGCACAGCGTCAGTGACTTCACCAGCACAGCGTCAGTGTCTTCACCAGCACAGTCTCAGTGTCTTCACCAGCACAGCGTCAGTGTCTTCACCAGCACAGCGTCAGTGACTTCACCAGCCAGCGTCAGTGTCTTCACCAGAATACAGCGTCAGTGACTTCACCAGCACAGCGTCAGTGTCTTCACCAGCACAGTCTCAGTGTCTTCACCAGCACAGCGTCAGTGTCTTCACCAACACAATCTCAGTGTCTTCACCAAGTGACACCAACACAGCGTCAGTGTCTTCACCAACACAATGTCAGTGTCTTCACCAACACAATGTCAGTGTCTTCACCAACACAGCGTCAGTGTCTTCACCAGCACAGCGTCAGTGTCTTCACCAGCACAGCGTCAGTGACTTCACCAACACAATGTCAGTGTCTTCACCAGCACAGCGTCAGTGTCTTCACCAACACAATGTCAGTGTCTTCACCAACACAATGTCAGTGTCTTCACCAACACAATGTCAGTGTCTTCACCAGCACAGCGTCAGTGACTTCACCAGCACAGCGTCAGTGTCTTCACCAGCACAGCGTCAGTGACTTCACCAGCACATCAGTGTCTTCACCAACACAATGTCAGTGTGTTCACTGGACAGACAGAGATCTGGGAACACAGTCCACCACAATTAGCTGGTTGTTGCCGTGTGCACACTTCAAAAGCAGCCTGAACATTTTCCCTGCCGAAATGTTATGTACTTGTAGTTTTTCTTCTTAGGAAGAGAAGCAAGAAAAATGCCAAAATTATTTTGCTTCCTGCAAAGAAAATCTGTTTAGTATGCATTTTTCACACTGAATCCAAATGTTTTTAAAATTATAACCCATAGTTGTTTTTCTTCCAGTATTTCATTATGTATAGTTTGGAAAAGCAGTATCTAGGAAAGTAGATCCTCAGATGCCAAGACATGAAAGTGACCCTGCAATGCGGCTTTGCCAGCATGAGACAGTGTCGTAATGGCCAGCTGTTGAATGGTGTTCTCTTCACTGGAGTTCACATCAAAAAGGCTTGAAGTGTTGGATCCTTCAAACCAATTCTGTCATCATGTTTAAGACCAAGTGCAATAAATCACTTGCATCACCAGTATTCTTTTATATTGCTGCTTTTCCTTGACAATAAAAGGCACTGCTTGTATATAGTACGCAGGACAATAAAGAAGAATACAGTCAAACAATCAACTTTAATGAGCCCACAGCCACGAGACCCACTTCTGCTAACACTCCGCTCTGTAGTGTCATCAAAAGTTTTGGTGCTTTAGTACAAAGACGTTATAAACTTCAGCGACCAAACAATTCCACAATAATCAACAATGATTTCAGTCTCTGCCAAAAATACTTGTTCATTATGTATTTTTGCCCACTGACTCCAAACATGTTGTTGTTCCAGAATACTCGTATGTCAGGGAAAGCTGTAAGAAGGAAAGTGGTTCCTCTATGCTGGCAGACTGCTGAAGGACACAGAAGAGGGATACTCCTTCTTTTATGAATAAGCCTAGTGTCAAATGAATGTGCCCAATCACAGATAAATATAAACCATTGTCTACCGACAGCTAGAAAGGCTGGACATCCCAATGTGCCTCTAGTGTGCAGCTCTCCAGGTAAGAGTAATGGTAGCTGGTCCTGTCATTCAAACTAAAAACTACAGGTGTACAAAAACTTTCACTTTGCTAAATGGTAAAGCATATCACCCACTATTGGGATACGGCAAAATAATATACTGATGAAAGCCTGAAGTAGCTTCCGTATGAATATGTTCCGTGTGTTCCCACGGCACTTAGCTGTGACATGTGTTTTATTGCCCATATAGGAGGAACCCTTGAGCCCCCTATAAAGTCCATTCAATCATAGCCCTCGTTGTTGGTCATTGTTTGGATGTCGCTGTGACCCTTAGGTTTGTATTTACTTTCGTTTTTCATTAACCTGAGCCAAGCCCACTCCTGCACGCCTGTCACTCCAACCAGTCAGCTTTAAGCTCTAAGCACACGCGCTTCTCTGGACGTCTCACCAGCCTCATGCTGTCCCGGGTTTAAATGTCTCCTCAGTCCTGTCCCTGTCCATCTGCAGTGTCCCCCTTCAGCTCTCTACATAGGGCGTCATCTCAGGACTGAGTGACATCATCTGCTGCATCCCCACGGATTCTTTTTCAGAAAGTTTGCGCATATAAAATGAAATAGAAATTATATAAAATTGTATCCATCCATCCATCCATTTTCATCCGCGTATCCGGGTCCAGGTTGCTGGGGCAGCAGCCTAAGCATGGAGGCCCAGGTTTCCCTCTCCCCAGCCGCTGCACCGATCCGCCTGTCAACCTCCCGTTCCATCCTTCCCTCCCTCGTGAACAAGAACACGAAATACTTGAAGTATAAAATTCAAGTATAAAGTATAAAAGTTCAAGTGTAAAATTTTGTGAAATGGTATTTTTGTGAACTAATAGTTTTAAATATATACAGGCCTAAATTAGGAATCAGAGTAGTTCCTTGAAGACAATGAGCAGTGCCAGTGTTTGTCTGATTCATGTTTGGGATTTTGTTTGTGTGTGTGTGTGTGTGTGTGTTTGTTATTATACTGTATAAGATTATGGACACGGACCAATTCAGGGATGTTTCTCCACTTCAATATTATTATTGGTTCTAAAACTCATATATGAGGTAGGGCTGACTCCGGTCACTCTGCAATAACAGGGTCAACAGGTTTGTGAGCAGCTGAGAACCAGTAGGTGCTCTGGACTCAAACAGCTTTTCAACAAAATGTTCTGTAGTTTCAACACAGTCTTCAGCCATGGCATCGGTTAGTAAGACTCAATTTTCTTGAATAGCATTCTCAGTGTTAGAAAATTTGTAATTGAAGTGACAGCATTAAATAACACATGTGTTTAAAAGCAGCTGAGTTGTTTTTTTAACAGAAACTTTTCATGACCTCCGACCTTTTGCATCTTAAACTGGTGGACTGTACAGACTGCTCTCCTGGAGACTCCAGCTGTGTGACGCTCTAATGGGCTAATGAGGGAACTCAGAGGAGATGGAACTAGAGGATCAGGCCTTGTTAGTGGACGCATCATTAAAAGCTTTGCCTCTCCCTCCAGAGCTGCAGGCTTTCACGGGCACCTGGGGCCACGTGCGCCTGTATTGTGGTCCTGCAGCTGTGATGTGAACAACGCATTCCACGCTGAGCACGTTCTTCCTCCGGAGCAGTTACGCTGACGCAGGGTTAGCGCGAGTCTCACGTCCCAGCTCAGATTTCATAGTGCATTATGCAGGAAAAGCCACCTTGACCCTGTTGACTCCCCTGCCAGCAAAGCATTTCTCCGGTCTTGCTTTGTCTCTGACTGTTATGCATAAATGAGGAGTGCAGCTGGAGGCTATAATTTCATTTTATGGAAATGGCATCAGTCATATCGCCCCATCCCCCCCCAGGTCGATGGTCCAATTGTGCACGTTTTCATGCAGCTTCCCTCTGAAAGGTCCATGTGAACACGTTCTCATTTCCATCACTCCGTCATGAACACATCTAACCATTTAGTTAGAGCCAAATGGTTAAAACTCCTTCCCTGAGTCTTCTGCACTTTACCACTCCATCTTCAACAGGAGATTATTCAGCCTCACACTGTTTGTCTTGTTATTGTCTGTCTCTCCTTCCTTTAGACAATTTCCACAGTAGCAAAGCGTCAGGAGAGGGAATGACAGCCGCAGGGGAATCGTCACGCAGTGAGACGCAGGGAGACGCAGGGCCATGACCCCAGGGCCACACACAGTATCACTTTGTTTGTTTTTTGTTTTTGTTTTGTTATTTTTTCCCAGAATTTTCAAAATAAATGATGTTCTCCTGTATCTCAGTCCATTGTTTACACTAATTCTTTTTTTGTGCATTTTTCTTTGTTTTTTTAATATATTCATTTTGTATTTTATATACATGTTGCAACGTGAGGCCTCCAGGGAGTGACATACTCTACGGCTTTCCAGAGTACAGACGGTCACTTGGAGGAAGCCGCACTAGTGACCCTCATCTCAGGATGGTAGGGACGGCTCAGAGTAGACACTGCACTTTCAGCTTCAGCCGGGCAACATCGAGCTCATTTAACGACCACGTCCAGTCACTTCAATTGAAATAACATGCGTGTTTGAGTCAGGTCAATGTCTGTGTCTTTTTCTGTTTTTCTGTTTTTCTGTTAGGCTGATTTTCTACTTTGGCTCTGTGTAATGTAGATGGTTATTCTGACTGTGTGGGACTGCTTACACCCCGTACACCAGTGCTGGTGTAATCTCACCTTACATTCCCTAATCCAACCTTTTACTTTTGGTTTCGTTTGTTTTCATTGGAGCAACTCTACTCACTCTAAGTAAGACAGTGTCCTGCTCTTAGGTTTAGCAAACCATTTATTATCTTTTCATTCTCTTTGTCTCTTTCGTCTTTTTCGACTATTATTGTTTCATCTTGGTAAAATATGGTGCTGGGATTATTTTGTAAAGCATTACAGATAACATATTTGGCTTTAGCTTGTAAAACCTCATGCTGGTTCTGTTTATTCTTCAAGACAATCCCTTCCCTTAGTGCCCAATGCCCAGACTCTTCTGAGCTGACAGTTGGCAATGACTGAGAGACTGAGAGTTTAAATGACTGAGAGTTTAAATGACTGAGAGTTTAAATGACTGAGAGTTTAAATGACTGAGAGTTTCATGACTGAGAGTTTCAATGACTGACAGTTTCAATGACTGAGAGTTTCAATGACTGAGAGTTTCATGACTGAGAGTTTCATGACTGAGAGTTTCAATAAATGAGAGTTTCATGACTGAGAGTTTCATGACTGAGAGTTTCAATAAATGAGAGTTTCATGACTGAGAGTTTCATGACTGAGAGTTTCAATAAATGAGAGTTTCATGACTGAGAGTTTCATGACTGAGAGTTTCAATAAATGAGAGTTTCATGACTGAGAGTTTCATGACTGAGAGTTTCAATAAATGAGAGTTTCATGACTGAGAGTTTCATGACTGAGAGTTTCAATAAATGAGAGTTTCATGACTGAGAGGTTCATGCGGACTCCTGCACCAGAGCTCGGCCTGCCAGCTGCTCCAGCTGCTCTCAGGGCATGTTTTGGCTAATTGGTCTGTTGCTGGTATAATGAGTAACGTCTGTGCAATGCTGGGCATCAGAATGCATGTTAATAAACAAGCGTGTGTGTGTGTGTGTGTGTGTGTGTGTGTGCGTGTGTGTGTGTATGTGTGTACCCTACCAATTTATTAGACTGTCACACCAGTAACAAACTTTTCCATATGCAATTACTCATTTGTTTTGTTTGTTTATGGTCAGGTCCAAATAAAGAATGCATCATTCCAGACGCGTTTTGCATAGTTCAGTAGTTTTAATAGTTCGGTTTAATGACCAGGTGCTATGCGGTCCGGGCTACAGCAGTCTCTATACCAGTTAGTCTTTGATGTCCTCATGAGAATCGATGCCCATTCCAGTGATTTAATGGGACTGCTTTTCCATGTTTATTTAAACTGACGTGTCAGTCAGCCACCTGGACTTACAGAGAGATTGCAGATCATTGCGTTGTAATTTTAGTAATGTTGAAGTAGCCTGGCAGACTTGTTCACAGTCAGTATTACTGAGCAGACACGCATTCATTATATATTTACAAATTCTCCATTATTGGCAGCACCTTCAGTAGACTGGACTGTAGTGAAAGTAAATAACTCTGAAAGCAGTGAAATTGTTTGCTTGAAAGTTGGGTTGGTAGTGACCAGCCAGTATCTTTGCCATAAGATAGATGTTTATTTGCATATTGAGAGTATGCATTAGTTCACGGGATGTATAAACGTACTCATTGCTTTGTTGAAATGCCCAAATAAGACTGTGGTCCCTACATTTACATTTGTCTTCATAGTGCGTGAATGAGCTCAAAAATAGGGCACTTACACGGGGCATAATGAATCTTTCATGATATGAGTTAATGTGTAATGATGCAGTTATGTCATGCGCTATGGACCATATTCATGATTGAGCTGTTTATGAGACGCCTGCTTTCATTACAATCACACAAAAACAACTGCACTGCATACTTAGCTGCTAAAAAAAAGGGTTCAAATGAGCTACGTTTTAATAAGGACTACACTTTAATAAGGAGCATGCCATAATTTTGGCATTAAATATACATTAACACAATGATAAACGCTTCATCAAGGACTCATAACCTTCCATGTAACTGTTGTGAAAGATTATTTTTAATATTTATAACTTCATCATGGAAACATGAAGAAGAAGGAAGTCATTGCTGAAACCATACCAGCAATCTCCTCTGCTCATTTCATCATCCTGTATATTGAGATGGCATTAATAATCTCCGCTTTCCTATCTCTATGGTTCTTGGCAATCTCAGGGCTGAACCCCCGACACACAAAAGTAAATCTACTGCTGCTGGTTTTTCACTGAGCCGTTTGGTGCAGGTGGAGTTGGCACTGCCTCCCTACGGACCATCCAAAGTGCCCCATGGAAGCTAACTATGTCTTTCTCAGGCAATCTGGAGTTGGAACGTTTACCCAGGAAATTGGAGCGTTTGCCCAGGTGCTGAGGGTGCCTTGCCGTATCCCCCAGCACCAGGCATCCCAGACCCACCGCTAAACGCCAGGCGGAGTCAGAGCCTGTCAGAGTGAGGAGCAACGACAGGTGTGAATACCACACGAGTGCCACATTTGTGCATGTGTGAATTTGGGGTCAGACAGCCTGTCCGCAATTCCGGTTAAAAAACGAAATTACATGAGATTGCTTTGGTGAGGTAAAACCGGCTCTCTCTAGCTGGGAGACGTCCAAATATCTGCTTCAGTTAGGAGTATACCCACATGGAGCATGAGATTAACATACTGAGTTTCAGGGAATATTGGAGATTTTCAGCTGTGAACCCATATCTTAAAAATGTTGTAGCTACTATATTTATTTATTTATTTATTTATTTGGCTTGAAGGTGCAACTGATGGTAATTCACAGTATAAACCCATCCAAAGAACAACTTCCCAGTCATTTGAATTCTTCCAGAAAAAACTTTTTTTTTCTCCTGATATCTTATTATGTATGCATATCATACATAAATATGAATAAATAACTATTTAAATGAATATACCCGTTTCGGCTGGCTGGCTCACTGTCCTTAAGAGCAAATCTGTAGCTTTGCGAGGACATTTATGTGAAGACGTTTCTCTTGCCGCTTTATTGTTCCTTGTTGGAGCCAAGAACGAGCTTCCATAATTCATCTGAGAAATGCCTATTACCTCCGAGCCAGGTAGTCAGCGCGGCGAGGGTCTGGCACCTGCTGACACATAAAAGGTTTCTGCACTGGGCTCCTCTGAACAAAAAAAACCCCAGAACATGGACTAGAATGCCTTAAGCTGGTGGATGCTTGGCAGCAGCAGAGCTGCCCAACCCCACCCCCCACCCGCTGGGCCTCCATCTCCTCCTGCAGCTCCTCAGACAGGAGGAGGGTGGCAGCGCTGGCGAGGGATTCACATTCATCACCTGTGATGCCGTCGCCGCCGGTGACTCCTATCTCATCTCCCGCTATCGTTTTACCTCTCGTCCCATGATTCCGTGGGGGGAAGTCAACACCTGGGCGTCTCGGGTGCAACTTATCTCCACGTTTTTGGAGCGGGAGGCGAGTGTGATGGGGGTGCTAATGGGAGCGTGATGTAAGGCAGACAAGCAAGCGCCCGCGCACTCTGTTATTGCTCTGAGCCTGCGGTTCAGATGATCAACGCCGCACAAACAAATATTAGCCGCAGTACGTAGGCCGGTTTACTTCTCTGGGCCTCTCGTACGGTCCGCACCGTATGTCTCCGTATCCGCCTGCCGTCTTTATGCACGGGCTGTTCTGTGTTGGAGAGAGCAGCTGTTGCTGAAGAAGGTCTGTGTGTCTCCGCCAGACTCCCGTGTGAAGCAGCGCACCAACCGCAGGGCTGCCCCATGCCTCCCCACACCTCCCCACCGTCCCCCGCCAGCCTGGTTTGCATCCCGCACGTATGTTAACATTTTATGCATCAATAAGCATCTCTTTCTACCTCTCATGCATTTTAAACGAAACTATTGACTCCAGCTGCCGGACCTCGAATGCTGGCCAAATGGAAAGACGGGTATTAAGGCCTTCGATCGAAATTCTGCCATTCCAAGGAAGATTTGCTAGTTGAAAATTGACTTATTATTATAATTCTGAGAGGTTAGAAGCTAACTGGCTGTGGGAAAGTGGAACAGGTGAGGTAGCAGAAACCTTTCGATTCAGTGACCGCAATCAAAGCCAAGGTTTGGTTTTCTGTTATCTCAGTGCCAGGGAGAGCAGAGGATAAGACTCGCATGACCTTCCTAACTCCACCCTGCGACAAAGCTAACCCCACCTGCATAACAGAAACACGGGAACGGGCGGAGGAAAGAAAGTGGGGAGGAGCTGGGGGTGGGGGAGTGGGTGATGTGGGGCAAGGCGAGGTGCAGGCCGGACTGTAATTGAAAGGTCGACCTGTGTAGAGAGTAAAGCACTGTGGCGTGTGAAATATGTTCCAGAGCGAGCAGAGGGTGAGTGGAAGAGTTAATTACCTGAGCCGGCCTGTGTCCTTCAGGCCTCCTGCACAGGGCAGGAAGGGCTAGCAGCCCCTGGCCCTGACGCTAGCACGCAGCGCGGAGCGTGTTAGCAAGGGCTCACTGGACTTCAGCCCCCAGCGCCGATTGTGGAGGCCACAGGTTGTTGGTGAAGGTTCTTTACCCCATTGTGTGCTGAACCTGTTTCTTCAGGTGTGTCCTTGTAGAGTTCAGGCTCTCCACCTGTTATTTCTTAAAGTGTTTCTGAGTATACCATAATTGCTCTTGCCTTGAGAACTCTGGGAGGTTTTTTGGTGATATGTTGAACATTCTCACTGGGTCTTTGTTTGAAAAATAATCTGGCTGATAGTGTGTAAAAAAGTGTACACTGTAAGAATTACCTACGTGATGTAGTGTTGTTACTCTTGAGTACAAATAAATGTTCTGAAGTCGTCATCAAGCTGTGCTGGCATCAGCAGTCGAGTGCTGAGTGCTGACTGCTGATCACGCAGCAGTTCTGAACGTGTCATTCAGCATGTCAAACCGCTCCTTACGCCGTCATACCATCACCTCCCTTGGCTTCTCCGTAGGCAGGTCGAACTGCGACGATCAAATGGAGCAGCAGCCGGGTGGAGATGCGTGGTCACGTGCGGCAGCGGCTGAAGATGCCGGCGGGAGAAACGCTGGCGTGTTCACAAGGCACGTTTGCTGTCGTAGAGTTTCATACGACACCCGGAAGCAGCTGGAAGGCTCCTGCCTGTCGCGCCGACGAGTCCCGGAGGACACGGCGGCCTCGGCTTCCACATATTCACATCGCTAACGTGGTGCGAATGTAAGCAGACCAATGCCAACTTTTCCCTAAACAGTTTAGGGGTGCAGTACACCATACACACTCAAGCTTTGGATAGTAGTCATTAAATACATCATTACCCACCTCTTTCTTTCAGCACTTCTTCCAGTAGTAGTGGGCGGTGATCTGATTCAAGGCAGATTAAGCAATCAAAGTGGCAGAATGCCGAAGGACGCGTGGCCGTCAGCACACACGGTGTCGTCCCCTCGCATTCCTGCAGAGCAGCCTGCGCCCGTCTTTCAGCTGCACGCATAGCTGCTGCCCTGAGATCACCATCAGTCTCTTGCACGCTGAGGTTAATAAATGGCTATCGACCAGCTCCATGCTGTTGTTACGGAGGGGTGACTTTTTGAAGGACAGCGACGTCGAGCTGTGCATGGGAGTGGAAGCGTGGCTAATGTCATGTGTTTGGCCCCCTGGGGCCCGGCGGGCCTCTGCTGCTCTCCCTACGCCAGGCTGCAGTGATCAGTGTCTCCCTCCTGCCATCAGCAAGACCCTGACACACACACACACACACACGCACACATGCTGCCTTTCACAGTGTCCAGCACCCGCGGCCTGGCCTGCCTCCATGCTCCACAACCACCTCTCTGTCATTTGCTCTCTCTTTCTCTCTCTCTCTCTCTTTCTCTCTTTTTCTCTCTTTCTCTCTCTCTTTCTCTCTCTCTCTCTCTCTCTGTCCTGTCTCTCCCACTCTCGCGCTACATCAGTCCTGTTTCTCTCGCCAGCATCTCTTTCACGCTTCTTCTCTTCCTCACTCTCCCTCCTCTTTGTCCCTCAGTTATCCGTCTCTAAAAGGGTCTGCGTGCTAGAAAAGCTGCGGTTTTAGACCATTTCCCCATGCGCTAAGTGACACACAAGGAAAGACAGGCATCGCCCTCGCTGCTTCTCACCGGCTACGCTCACAGAATGCTGTACCACCACAAACCAAGACCGCATGCCTGCAGTAAACCTGGATCTTTCTGTCTCGTCTAAAGGTGTTGCGGAGCTTTCTCTGTGCGCTCAGCTCTGTAAATAAACATCAAATGGACAGGTGCTCGTGTGAGAGCATAGCTGATCAACATAAATGGGCAATAAAATGTGGTGCTCATTTTGTGCAGACCCCGAGGGGGGACGTCTGCTAGAGATATTGGGTGCAGACTTTGCAAGGCCTCGTGGCATTTATTCTGTGCCTCGCAGAGAGAACAATCCACAGCAGACAGACAGCAATGTCCCTGACTGATCACACACCTCAGCTTTCCTCCTGTTTTACTGCTGATGCCCTTCTGTAATGTGTGGAGTAATGTTTGAAGCTTCTGGAATGTATGGAGTAATGTTTGAAGCTTCTGGAATGTGCAGAGAAATATTTAAAGCATCTAGAATTTGTGGAGTAATGTTTGAAGCTTCTGGAATGTATGGAGTATTGTTTGAAGCTTCTGGAATGTATGGAGTAATGTTTGAAGCTTCTGGAATGTATGGAGTAATGTTTGAAGCTTCTGGAATATATGGAGTAATGTTTGAAGCTTCTGGAATGTGCAGAGAAATATTTAAAGCATCTAGAATTTGTGGAGTAATGTTTGAAGCTTCTGGAATGTATGGAGTATTGTTTGAAGCTTCTGGAATGTATGGAGTATTGTTTGAAGCTTGCAAAACCCTCACACACACACTTGGGAACTGGAGAGAGCCTGGAGACGCTGCAGGTCTGGCTGGGTGTGCAGTTGTAATGCAGGCCTGCTCTGCTCCCCTCATCTCCCTTTATCTTCCCAGATAAACGTATTGATGTGAATTTTGTAATCTCTGGTAAAGTCTCAAAAAAACAAGAAAAATATAACATGCATTGTCATGGATTTATTTCTTTGAACTGCGAGTCTTCTGTAGTTTTCCATGTTGCTGATCCTGGCTTTGTAGACCTGGAAAGCTTCATGCCTGTGGATCCTCAACTGGACTGATGAGATGTGCCTTTTTAAATCATTTTTTATTAGAGCAGAACACAGCCATTCAACAGATGAATCATGGAGATTTCAGAGGGCTTCAGAGAACTTGATTATTAAAAAAGGCATTACTCTGAGCTTTGGACAAGATGTGCTTGCTTTTCTTTGCCAGTCAGTCATGGTCAGAGGCCAAGGCATTCTGCTTGATTGCTCTTCCATCTGCCTAAACTGTGTGCTGCAGCATCTGTTTCTGGGAATGTGCAGGTGTTTCTTGCCAGCACCTCCATGGCTATGAGCTTGGAGGCTTCAGCTCTGCTCACTGTTGGTGGTAGAGAAATCTACATTCTGGGAAGTCTTTGTGTCTGACACAGTGATGATAGCAGAACTCTAGTGGTTGTCATCTACCATGCTTGCATTGCGAAGGTTCCTTTGCGAAGGTTTCCGGGGAAAAATGATATATAGTCATTTAGTGTAGCGTGTATAGTGTTTCCAAATGTGGAGTTATGAACATCAACAGAAGATTAAGAGTCATACACTGATTTCTCATTCATTCTTCTGCATTTGTCCATTTCCAAACTGGTCTGGGGTGTGAACCAGTGCGTGGAGACCACAGAGCTGCGGTTTCTTTATGACACTGGCGAAGCTCGCACGGTCTGGGACATCAGTAAAAGAGACGCCATGATAAAGAGGCTAATCTGGCTGATGATAGATGGTCCTGTCCTGCTCATCAGCAGCAGTGGGGCATGTCCACAGAGTCTCCTCTATTTATGACGCCTGGCCCGAGGCCAAGTATCCCAGCCCCGCGCTGGGTGTGAGACCGGTGCAGACCCCCGGGTGTAGCAGGGCGTAGAAGGGAGTAGCAGGGTGTAGCCCCCAGCAGGGCCCTGCTCAGACTAGATCTTAACATGTAGCGCCTCGGTCGTCTCGTTACAGTGGAACAATGCCTGACAGGTCGCTCACTTAAAAGCCTGACGGGCTGATTCGGACAGGCTGTGAATGCGGCTCACGCAGCACCTGGCACTGATTCAGTGATTAGCCTCCAGCCCCGTGGTCTCCGCGAAATGTGTTTCTAAATTTCCGCTTGATTAGTTCCGTGAACAGTCTGGCTTCGGTTTTGTGCAGGTGGTCGAATGCAGTCAGAGCCCTGGGCAACTGACACGGTCCTGTGCAGATATGAAGGAATCTGTCAATGTCCTCCATGCAAATGCTCAATTTCTGAGAGTGATTGCTCACATCTATTCCGTAAGGTGATTTATGGGCCTCAAAGCTGTAAAATGCTGTATAACAAGATAAACCAATTGTTTCTATTAACTATTTGATAAAACTAAGTTATACAATTTGACAATAAATACTTTTTCTTATGAAAGATGCTAATCAAAATGTAATATGTGAAATTTATAGATTTCATTCACTGATTTTTGAAGATTGTTCAGAAAAATAGCTGATCGGGGGTTTGAAGGGAGGATTTAGTGGACTTGGTGTTTCTTTGTCTCCTTATGTTTACGCATTTGAGTCTGTGTTACACAATCTAGTCAACAGCTTTGTGGGGATTTCCTCAGCGAAGTCAGGTACAAATACTTTTAGCCATAAACAAAAAGTGTACTTGTGAAGTCTTAAGGTGCAGGGGCACATTACACCAGCTGTCTAAGCAGGTCTGTGCTAGCAAACTCGGGTCAAGTGAAATCCTCAGTTTAAAGCAAAGGAAGTGGATTTTTTTTGTTCTGAGTCTCAGTCATTTTAGGCGAGATGAGACAAAAATAAATCACAGCCCTGCGGATCCGTCCAGCGGTCCCATGACAGTGCTGTGCTTGGTCCTCTTATCTGTCCTTCCTGGTCTCTGGTTTCCAATCACATCTTAAATCACCCTTTATATGCAAACGTTGGTCCCTTCATCCCACCTCTGCATACAGAAGTGCAGCGCCGCTTCCAGTCACATGCGCTGTATTATTCACGCGTTTCTGAGTGTCGTGTTTTCCGTAGACAGGTGGCGGCCGCGGCTCTGTGGGGAAATTGGAGCCACACCTCATATATTGTGAGACTTCGTGACAGAACTGGGCAGGACCTTTTCCATAAATAACGCGTCCATTTCTAACGCAGAATACACTGTATCAAATATTCAGTGACTCCTTGCAGCCATAAAGCATTGTGGGAGGAGGAGGCCCGTCTGGTTTATGTGGACAAAGCCTCGCGGTGTCCACGGGTTCTCCCGTAGGGAGCGTGCTCCCTGACATTAGCCCTTCGCTGCTGTCTCTCCATAGTGCCTCCTACACCAAGGGATCCGGTTTCCCCCATCACATCACATTGTTCAGATGCATTTCCAGGGCGACGGTGCTGCTCACGCATCTCGGTGACTCATGCTAGATGTAAGTATGCAAGTGTGTAAGCATGTCTCTTTGATCTGTGTGTTGAAGAGCACCAGCTTTTCTCTTAATAATGGTTCAGCACTTCATCCTCTGCTGAGCAAATGGTGGGTTGAACTGTGTAATAATATTTCTAAGAGAGAGTTGCTATTTAAACATGAATTCAGCTTTTCAACATGAATTCAGCTTTTAATATCCATTTTGTACAGTGTTTTGTTTCGGTGATTATGGTCACCTCATATTGGAGAGGAAGGGCATAGACCCAAAAATTCAGACAAATGTATACGCAGATAGCGCATTCAGTTTTGCTTCTTGATGATGTTTTTGTTGAACCTCACATAATAACGTGGACAGACAGGCATGCTGTAATAGGGAACGGAGAAAGTATAGTGAGCTGTGAGGAAGAGTGTGAGGGGCTGTGAGGAAGAGTGTGAGGAGGGTTGAGGAAAGATGTGTGAGGAGCTGTGAGGAAGGGTGTGAGGAGGGTTGAGGAAAGATGTGTGAGGAGCTGTGAGGAAGGGTGTGAGGAAGAGTGTGAGGAGCTGTGAGGAAGAGTGTGAGGAGCTGTGAGGAAGAGTGTGAGGAAGAGTGAGGGGGTGTGAGGAAGAGTGTGAGGAGTTGTGAGGAGCTGTGAGGAAGAGTGTGAGGAGTTGAGAGGAAGAGTGCGAGGAGTTGTGAGGAAGAGTGTGAGGAGTTGTGAGGAAGAGTGTGAGGGGGTGTGAGGAAGAGTGTGAGGAGTTGTGAGGAGCTGTGAGGAAGAGTGTGAGGAGCTGTGAGTGAGGGAGTTGTGAGGAAGAGTGTGAGGAGTTGTGAGGAAGAGTGTGAGGAGTTGTGAGGAAGAGTGTGAGGAGTTGAGAGGAAGAGTGCGAGGAGTTGTGAGGAAGAGTGTGAGGAGTTGTGAGGAAGAGTGTGAGGGGGTGTGAGGAAGAGTGTGAGGAGTTGTGAGGAAGAGTGTGAGGAGTTGTGAGGAAGAGTGTGAGGAGTTGTGAGGAAGAGTGTGAGGGGGTGTGAGGAAGAGTGTGAGGAGGTGTGAGGAGTTTGACAGTGTAATTGTGCAATTACTAATGCAATTACAGATGTTTTTTTGGTTGTTTTGTTTTTTATTTTTAAATATCAACTGAAATCAAAGATGCAGAAGAAATTTCTCAATAATCGTTTGACACCTTCAGCCTTCTGCAGTAGATTTATAATACTGACCAAGGGCATGTTTGATTAAAATATCAAATTCAGATAATTGATCAATTGCCATTCGTATTGGGTGAGTAAACCCATAATAATCTATTATTAAGACTAGCTGTTGGCTAATTTTACATTAGAATGAAAAATGTTGTCAGGTGTCTCTGGAAAAATAGATCATCCTATTAATACAGAGGGGTGACTCTTTGGATTTATGTTGGTGACACATTGATTCAATTAAGAGGGTAATGATGGATTACTGATGCAAATCATTTGATGGAGCTTTGTAGCTTGTGGAGGTGGGGACATCCATAAATAAATCAGGTGATCTGGCAACGCATTCTCATTTGAGCAACATCTTTCATCATGTGTGAAAGCCATGCACTGTCCTGGTGTTGTGTATGTGTTTGAGAGTGTGTGCGTGTGCGTACGTGTGCGTGTGTGTGTGTGTGTGTGCACAGTAATGAGTGACAGTAATGTGATTGACAGTTAAGAGGTGACATGAGAGGTTACACTTGTCCTGCTGTGTCCTTCTGCTTTGCCTTAGCTGTGAACTAAGTCTGTGAACTAACTGAAGTTAAGTACTTGTTCTTTAAAAGATAAAAGGAAGTTTCTGGAACAAGACTACAACAGACTTATAAATATATTTGTGTTTGCTTGTGTGTGTGCGTGTGTGTGTGTGGATGGGTGGGTATTTTCAGTTATTTATGGTGCGTCTCCCTGGATCAAAGCTTCTATGGTGCTTTGTATTCGTGTTTGTAAGCAGTTTTCCTCATAATGAAGAATTTTATTAGCTACGCTTTTTTTCTCACCTCATAATCTTAAACATTTTCCCCCCATAAAAAAACAGACTACACCATATTCACACTTTCTGCAATACTGTACTACAATAAACAAAAGAAGTTGAAAGAATGTCCCAATTGTTTTGCGTGTGTCGTGAGGCCGGCCAATGAGGCGGCAGCACCAGTTCTGCTGACTACGTCTGACTGATGAAGGTCCCTGTGCGTCCGCTGCATGATACGCAGGCTTCCTGGATCCTGCTGTGCGGCTGTGCCCCCCAACACAGGAGAGTGGTGCCCTTGCACTGTGCTGTGTTCCCCATGTAACACATCCTCCCAGCCCATTAGCTGGTATGTATGGGATGGGTGCGTGCACAGAGACTGTGTTCCCCATGTAACACATCCTCCCAGCTCATTAGCTGGTATGTATGGGATGGGTGCGTGCACAGAGACTGTGTTCCCCATGTAACACATCCTCCCAGCTCATTAGCTGGTATGTATGGGATGGGTGCATGCACAGAGACTGTGTTCCCCATGTAACACATCCTCCCAGCTCATTAGCTGGTATGTATGGGATGGGTGCATGCACAGAGACTGTGTTCCCCATGTAACACATCCTCCCAGCCCATTAGCTGGTATGTATGGGATAGGTGCGTGCACAGAGACTGTGTTCCCCATGTAACACATCCTCCCAGCCCATTAGCTGGTATGTATGGGATGGGTGCGTGCACAGAGACTGTGTTCCCCATGTAACACATCCTCCCAGCCCATTAGCTGGTATGTATGGGATGGGTGCGTGCACAGTCTGTGTTCCCCACTGTGTTTAGCCCCATGTAACACATCCCCCCCTCCCAGCCCATTAGCTGGTATGTATGGGATGGGTGCGTGCACAGAGACTGTGTTCCCCATGTAACACATCCTCCCAGCCCATTAGCTGGTATGTATGGGATGGAGACTGTGTTCCCCATGTAACACATCCTCCCAGACTGTGTTCCCCATGTAAGAGACTGTGTTCCCCACAACACATCCTCCCAGCCCATTAGCTGGTATGTATGGGATGGGTGCGTGCACAGAGACTGTGTTCCCCATGTAACACATCCTCCCAGCCCATTAGCTGGTATGTATGGGATGGGTGCGTGCACAGAGACTGTGTTCCCCATGTAACACATCCTCCCAGCTCATTAGCTGGTATGTATGGGATGGGTGCGTGCACAGAGACTGTGTTCCCCATGTAACACATCCTCCCAGCTCATTAGCTGGTATGTATGGGATGGGTGCATGCACAGAGACTGTGTTCCCCATGTAACACATCCTCCCAGCCCATTAGCTGGTATGTATGGGATGGGTGCGTGCACAGAGACTGTGTTCCCCATGTAACACATCCTCCCAGCCCATTAGCTGGTATGTATGGGATAGGTGCGTGCACAGAGACTGTGTTCCCCATGTAACACATCCTCCCAGCCCATTAGCTGGTATGTATGGGATGGGTGCGTGCACAGAGACTGTGTTCCCCATGTAACACATCCTCCCAGCCCATTAGCTGGTATGTATGGGATGGGTGCGTGCACAGAGACTGTGTTCCCCATGTAACACATCCTCCCAGCCCATTAGCTGGTATGTATGGGATGGGTGCGTGCACAGAGACTGTGTTCCCCATGTAACACATCCTCCCAGCCCATTAGCTGGTATGTATGGGATGGGTGCGTGCACAGAGACTGTGTTCCCCATGTAACACATCCTCCCAGCCCATTAGCTGGTATGTATGGGATGGGTGCGTGCACAGAGACTGTGTTCCCCATGTAACACATCCTCCCAGCCCATTAGCTGGTATGTATGGGATGGGTGCGTGCACAGAGACTGTGTTCCCCATGTAACACATCCTCCCAGCCCATTAGCTGGTATGTATGTGATGGGTGCGTGCACAGAGACTGTGTTCCCCATGTAACAAATCCTCCCAGCCCATTAGCTGGTATGTATGGGATGGGTGCGTGCACAGAGACTGTGTTCCCCATGTAACAAATCCTCCCAGCTCATTAGCTGGTATGTATGGGATGAGTGCGTGCACAGAGACTGTGTTCCCCATGTAACACATCCTCCCAGCCCATTAGCTGGTATGTATGGGATGGGGTGCGTGCACAGAGACTGTGTGTGGCCCATAATGCACAGGTTCTTCATAAGAGGTATGAGACAAGCAACGACTAGTTGAGAAGATACTAATTAACCATCACGGCAGGCTATTTCCATTCCAGTCCATCAAACCCTTTTTGCATGTACTTAAATGAGCGAAAATCGCAAGTGCTGCTGTCATTGTGTAGCCATGATGGCGCTGCTGCCTGGTGAAGTCACAACACGGTGCAGTTGTTTCTTTTTTTAAAAACTGGGCTCTTCTTTCCTCATTTGACCGCCAGACGTCCAATAGGCGCCGTCTCAGGCTCACATATGAGGACGCTACCTTAATGGACCACAGAAGGGAGGACAAGGAGGAACTTAGGAATTATCACAGATTCTGACTGATGTGTGTTCACTTGAAAATTCTCGCATGGTCATCCAAAAAAAAAAAAAAAACCTTTTGTTGAATCATTCAAATTTCATTTCATTTCATTTATTTCATGTGTTTCTAGATACTTTTATTTTCCTTTCATTTTCCTTCGTATGATATATCTCGAGCTTGTGAGGAAGATCGTCCCTGATTGTCCCTGATTGTCCCTGATCGTCCTCCTCGCTTCCCTAACTGTCTCTGCAGTGAGGAGGGTTCTGCCGTTAGAGCAATGCAGAAGATGTCTGGAGCTCCAGCCCAGATCCTGGAATTCTTTTCCATCTTTATGCTTCTCTTTGTTCTCCTCCCTTCCCCAAAATGTTCTCCTCCAGCCACAATCGATTATTTGAAAGCCGAATGCGCGCTCACACATGCCTTTCCTTAGGGGAAGAAAGAGACCGACGTCGGTTAATTTCAGCGCAGTCTGAACAGAGCATGTAACAAAGTGGACAGCAATCTCAGGTCCACTGTGTTTAGGTTGTCATCCTTAAGGACTGTTTGCATGAACAAATAGCTTTTTCTCCATGAGCCATCACAATGGGCAGATACAATAGCCATCGAGCAGTCAGAGCTCTGTCCCTGAAGCACTCGTTTAACCCGCATCTTTATATTACATCGATCCAAACCTGTTCAGTGGTGTTCTGCTCTGTGAAACTGCAACTGAAGACCCCTCACCAAAGTTTATCTGGTGCACATGTGAAACGGGTGAATATGTGTCCTGGTAGACTGCTCAGCACAGCACAGTTTGGGTTGTAGTGTTATTTTGCATGTCAAGTGATCAAGGTCATGTGACCTTGTATTATGATGCCAAGAAGAGTAAATCCATGCAGCATTTAAGGGAGGTGCCTTTACAGACTCATACAGATAGCATTCCAGATCAATACCTGCTGTTTTTGGGTACTGACTGGTCATCTGACTGTCTGACTGTTTGAGTAGCTGGTTGTTAATAATCACAGTTGTTTTATTTTCCTTCTCAGAGGTGAAAGGGAAAGGTCTCATATTTTCACAGAATTTTTCTGTGGTGAAATTTTTATTATCAGAAATGTCTTGTAAGAAAACCCTTAACATCAGCAGCTACTACCAGTTCGCATCATCCTTCAACTTAGTTCTGTTTCAAGCAGTACAGAACTTGGCTTTGGAAACTGCTTTTACACAGAGTGCTTTTTACAGCATCAAGCTGGACAAGAATACAATCAATGCACGATCAATATCACAAGACATCAAGTACTGTTTGGGGAAATCAGTTTCAGAAGAAGCAGGCCACCGAAGTTCTGGGCCGTGTTCTCTGTATTCAGACTGTCAGTTCACAGAGTCTGCAAACTAGTCTCCCTTATCATGCCCTCGACAGTGGGGTGATATTGACAGTTCACCAGGTTAACACAAAGATTCCTTTGCATAAGCAGAATGAACAGCAAGTGTGTTATCTCAACCACTCGCTCACACTCACACTCACACTCTCTCTCTCAAACTTCCAACTAGCTAATCTATACTCGAGCCATGACTATTCAAAATAATCTGCACTAACCTGCAGTATGTCTTCTGCTGTCCCGGGAATAGATTAATCATGCCGGTGTGTGTGCTCACAGACTCCTTACTGGTCTGTCTACAGGTGTGTGTGCTCACAGACTCCTTACTGGTCTGTCTGCAGGTGTATGTGCTCACAGACTCCTTACTGGTCTGACTGCAGGTGTGTGTGCTCACAGACTCCTTACTGGTCTGACTGCAGGTGTGTGTGCTCACAGACTCCTTACTGGTCTGTCTGCAGGTGTATGTGCTCACAGACTCCTTACTGGTCATACTGCAGGTGTGTGTGCTCACAGACTCCTTACTGGTCTGACTGCAGCACGTGATGTATTCTGTGCACAGTAATGTGTGAAACATCAACTGATTCCTCAATGCCAAACTCAGGTGCACATTGGGATTTTGATCAGGTTTTGCCTTCCTTGGTTTTAGACAAACCATCCAACCTGCATGCTGCTCATATCTCTGTTGGCTTGTCTGAACTCTGCCAATGCCAAACTCAGGTGCACATTGGGAGATCGGTAGTAGCACAGTTGTGAAGGAGGAGTCTGAGACTGCAGGCTGAGCCACTGCTCACGCCAGTTATTTAAAGGAGACTTCATGGACCAGCTGAGACCAATTCCTGCACGACCTCATCTTTAGCAAATCTAGTAAAGCAATGGAAATCCATGTCATTGATTTGTTAGTGTACATATGCTACCCAATGAAGGTGGCATCTGGGAAAGAGGTGGAATTGGATAAATGTTTTAATTAACAGTATATAAAATGCATTACTGTACATTACCTCTGCTCTTGTAAACATGAATTGAACACAATGACCAGTCAGAAAACCAAGGAACTCTGGCCTAAAATTACTAAGATAGTAACAGTTCAGCAGAGGCATATGTGCTGCATTTTTCAGATAATTGAAGCCATAATAATAAAACTTCTTTAGAAAGTTCGGTCTTTATTTAATTCAGTGAATGACATATGTTGAATGACATATGTTGAATGACATATGTTGAATGACGTATGTCGCATATGTTTCAGAAAGCTTTTCTTCTATTTGTTTCCATACCAATCCAGGCTCTCCCTGACACCACCTAACAGTCCCTCTGTTTCTCTCTTCATAGTGCAGTAGCGTAATGACTTAACAGATGATCTTTACGGAGTAATGAACACGGTGACTGGAGGTCCTTCCCACTCACACACAAGGACACTGTACACTTTGTCATTTGCATACGTTGCATACGTTGTAATTAAAAGGGTGAATAAAATCTTTTGCACTCCTATTTGATACCTTTTTATACAGTCTGCAGACTTTCCATTGGGTTTCTGCACAGATTCTAAGTGATATAATGAAAGTTTGTGAATGGCATAGCAATGACAGTAGCTTGTTACCATGGAGCTGATTGTGTGATGATGTAATAAACAGCTCTCATCACAAACGTTTTGGTTTGCCCAACCAAATAAATCTGGGTCTTACCTGTTTCCATCTCTAATTTCATGTATGTCCCAATTTTGCTTTATTAACTTGCCCATAATAACTGATAAGGTTTACAAGACAAGATGTACAAACCCAGACATCTGCTAAATATCGGCCAGTGCATAATAATTACGTGCCAGCTGCAATTAGCACAATTATTAATACCCAGCGGCTGAATAACACTAACGGCTGAAAACTTAGTCAAAGTCAAGTCAAAGTCAAATGTATTTGTCTAGCGCTTTTTACAGCAGCTGTTGTCACCGAGCAGCTTTACGGATGTCCGAGTCTGAGTCTGAGCCCCCAGTGAGTACGGCAAGCCGAAGCTGACAGTGGCACGGAAAAACTCCCCAGAGCATGAGGAGAAGCCTTGAGAGTGAAAACCTGTCACATGACTCTGTACGTATGTCAGATTTATGCAAAATGTATCACTTCAACTGACAAAAACGTTTCCAATGAAGTTTGCAGTTTTGCATAATCTCAGCTATCGACAGATAATGAAGTTAAACAGAAAAATGTTTTGTCAACATTTGTAGAACTTTACCAACCAAACATTTTTAAGTGCTAAAGCAATTTTAGTTTAAAAAAATCTCTTGGATGGAAATGTGTCATGTTCTGGGCGTATACAAATCTGGCCACAAGGTTTCAGATCCCACAAGGCAGCTACAGAAACACTGCCAGTGAACAACAGGCACATACATATTTACTAGGTTTTTTTTTTTACTTTTCTTGCTGACGATTGGAGTCCACAAGTGCTCTGTCATATAGTGTTAATGTCATATTTCCCTGAGCTCCTGGTATTGCCAGTTGGTACTGTTGCACCTTCGCAGACTGTCTAAATATTGAGTAGGAAAAGGGGGGACTGTTATTCTCAATGCTGTTACACAGGAAGTTATTCAAATAAGCTCTGCTGTTCTGAGGAGAATGGCAGTGGTGATATTTTGGAACCGAGGGGTATAAATAACAAATGATTTTCCACATGAATAATTGTTTTAGAATGGGAGCAGTGTGTGTGTGTGTATCAACTGTGGTCATATTGGCGTTTAAGTAAGGAGAACTAAGATTTTATTTTGTCTTAGATGTGCTGTATGTGCACCCTGCAGTGGGGGAGGTAAAACTCACCTGCCTAGTTTGTTTATGTGATGTGGCAAGAAAAATCTTGAATTTTAGAAAACAGATCTAATAAATACTATTCATAAATACTCATAAATCCAAAAAAAATAATAAATACTATTTGTATGATTATTATGACCCCATTTTTCTCTGCCCTGGTGATACTCTGCCCTGTCTGAAACCCAGGGAGAGTCACACAAGTGACACGGTAGCTTAGTCACTTTTAACAAAGGGCCAAACATAAACACCCTCATCAGCAGCAGCCCGGGAAGAATCGCACAGGTGTCCCAGAATGCACCAGTACACAGGGAAGCACATAGAGGGAAAGGGAGAGAGACAGAGAGAGACACACAATACATCGAGTCTGCGTGTATGTTAAGATACGATAAGCAGACATATTACAGTCTGCATGTATGTTAAGCTACAATAAGCCGACATATTAGAGTCTTATTACAGTCATATTACAGCTTATAGTAGCTTACATTGCAAACTGTAATATCTTGGCTTATTGTATCTTAAGATATGATAAGCTAACATATTACATATGACATAATACAGTCTGCATGTTAAGATATGATAACTTTTTATTGAAAAATAAAGATATTTCACTGACAGCTTTATATATTGCAATCACATTCATGATCCTCCCAATATTTTGTATGTATTTCTGTGAAAATTATTTTATTTTAGCAAATTATAATAATTATTTTATTTTTGCTTTTTTTAAAAGCAACATCACCCAACCTCTGTAGATCATCTTTTTTGTCTACTAAAAAATCTACTTTTAATGTGAGTCTATGAAGAACTTCACTGACGTAGTTACGTGATAAAAATAGTGTCCGTACATAGAATCCCTATTGACCAGCCTTTAACGGTGTGTGCTGGCTTCCCAGATGTAGATGTAAAATGGAAGGGATCTTCAATGCTCAGTGGACACACACACAAACACAAACAGACATACACATCCATATTAACTTTTGTCTCACATTTATGTTCCTTGTATTCTGTCTTTCTTTCTATATATCCATCTATCTGCATCTATCTGTCTCTGCACTCTCTCTCTCTCTCTCTCTCTCTCTCTCTCTCTCTCTCTCTCTCTCTCTCTCTGCCTGTCACCTCGTGCTCCTGAAGAGGAACAACCCTGCTCTTTCCTGTGCCTTTGAAATCGATCTCCACCATTAAATTGAGGGATGCTAAAGTCACTATCGATCTTACCACAGTGGTCTTACCTTAGCATCCGAACCCTCAGGCAGAGGCCTTATTGACTCCCTAAGGGTTATTAAGACCCACTTCTGAGGGGCTGTGGGGATAAAGAGCAGGAGAGAGGGGTTCTCCACATCAGACAGAGAGAGCTAACTATGCATCTGAGACACATCAGCGTAACAGTTTGGCTTAGACACAAGACGTTACACACACACACACTTTATATTAGCCCAGGTCATTTCCTCATACAGGAGACAAATAAGGTACAATGGCTCTGCTGAGATGAGTCAAAAACAGCATAAACAATAATCAAATAATTATACTTCTCACCCTTCTTGTGAGGGGTATTCATCCTCAGCCTCATATTTATGCATTTATGCAAAAAGTACAAAATGGGTTGTAAGTGGTTATGGTAGTTACATTACATACAGTATTTTTAGGCAATACCTTTTGAGGTTTTTTTAATATCAGTCCAAAATTAATTTCATTCACTGATCTTATTTAATTTAAAACATAATAAAAAAGAAACTACATGAGGGTTCTTATTTTTCTTGCATTATTTTTTACTATATTATACTATACATGGCACTTGGATTATAACAAATATTGTATCAAAAAGACACGAGTAGCCCATGTAGTTTGTAATCATGTTTGCACATTACAATTAAAGATAATGTATGTTGTGTTTCTAACATTAAAGGCTACCACAATGTTTCTGAATGTTCAGGATGTTCAGACTTCAAAACGCTACTACAACTTGTTGTAGTAGTAATAGTAGTAGTAGTAGTAGTAATAATAGTAGCAGTAGTAGTAGTAGTGGTGGTGGTGGTGGTGGTGGTGGTAGTTGTAGTAGTTTTAGTAGTAGTAGTAGTAGTTGTAGTAGCAGTGGTAGTAGTAGTAGTAGTGGTGGTGTAGTAATAATAGTAGTAGTAATAGTAGTGGTAGTAGTGGTAGAAGTAGTAGTAGTGGTGGTGGTAGTAGTAGTAGCAGTAGTGGTGGTGTAGTAATAATAGTAGTGGTAGTAGTGGTAGTAGTAGTAGTAGTAGTGGTGGTAGTAGTAGTAGTAGTAGTAGTAGTGGTGGTGGTGGTAGTAGTAGTAGTGGTGGTGGTAGTAGTAGTAGTAGTAGTAGTAGTAGTAGTAGTAGTAGTAGTAGTAGTAGTAGTAGTAGTAGTGGTGGTGGTAGTAGTGGTGGTGGTGGTGGTGGTGGTGGTGGTAGTTGTAGTAGTTTTAGTAGTAGTAGCAGTAGTAGTAATAATAGTAGCAGTAGTAGTAGTAGTGGTGGTAATAGTAGTGGTGGTGGTGGTGGTGGTAGTTGTAGTAGTTTTAGTAGTAGTAGCAGTAGTAGTAATAATAGTAGCAGTAGTAGTAGTAGTAGTGGTGGTGGTGGTGGTGGTGGTGGTGGTGGTAGTAGTAGTGGTGGTGGTGGTGGTGGTGGTGGTAGTTGTAGTAGTTTTAGTAGTAGTAGCAGTAGTAGTAATAATAGTAGCAGTAGTAGTAGTAGTGGTGGTGGTGGTGGTGGTGGTGGTAGTAGTAGTAGTGGTGGTGGTGGTGGTGGTGGTGGTAGCAGTAGTAGAAGTACAAGCAGTAGTAGTAGCAGTAGTGTTGGTGGTGGCAGCAGTAGTAGATGGAGTAGTAGTGGTAGTAGAGGCAGTAGTTGTAGTATTTTTAGTAGTTGTTGTAGTAGTAGTAGTAATATTACTAAAAATGTTGGTTGTTGTATGGTTATTCCTCTTGTAATTTTGTGCCATTCTGACTCAGGTATGCCAGCACGTTGCAGTAATTTTATTGCTGATGTAGAATGCAAGTAACTTCTTAATAACTTCCATGTTCACTTTTTCCTTTTGATGAACTTTGAAAGTACATTTGATATGGATACCGACCTTATAAGTTACTGAAGACTTCATCTCCACATATGATTTTACATTCTGAAGATTTTGAATATGAACAAAGTTGACTGGTGTTATCGTAATTAGAAACAGAAGCTGATTTGCAGGGAAAAGATGTTCCCAGAAGGTGGTAAGGAAACCACTTAGCTCACGATAAAAAGTACATAAAAAAGAAAATTGACATGTCCTTGCTCAGAGAATATATCCTGTGGAATATTGTAATTTAAGCCTGGGGTGACACAGCCGCATCTGTGAGTGTAGGATACCATCTCGTCTAAAACAAGATCACTCCTCATTAGCATAATTTAGCAGAGTTTTGCCACATTGAGCAGTAGGTTCTGTAAGTTCTGCTCCTCAAAGACAACAATCTGACAGTATTGTATCTGTTCTGTTTATAATGTTTGAAAATGAAATAAAAAGGAAAAATACTATAAAAAAGGAATTATGAGATCCATATTTAAATTTGATGCACAAAGGAAAGAAAATGAAACAAAAATGTAAATAATTATGTTAATTTAATCCTGTGTAGTAGTGTTACTGTATTCTGCAACCATCAAAACCATCCAGAATAGCAGTGTATCAAGTTTTAGATTGAATAAATCATGGTTTATTGTGAGCTAATCCATTCTAATTTTCTTGACCTCTTGGTCATTTTAATCTTGTAAACTACCACTTGCTTTCAGCAAGATGTTTTCAGTCTAATTTAATATTACTCTAGATCTTTGTTCTCTGGTAATGGGCTACGACCTGAAGTGTGAACTTTCATATTTAGCTTTAGTAACTGTGTGTGCGCAGCCTTACAAGGCTTCATTGGTGGCATCAGATTTGCCGTTTCACAGACCATGTAAAGGGACATTCCTGCATGGTTTATGAAATGGTAATAAAGTTATAAATGGTTAATGTAGTGAACCTCATATGAATCCAACATGACACAAACCAACTTGCGTACCACAACAAATTGCAAAATGTTTATTTTATTTAGAATGTAATTCTGCTGTGCTAGTTCTGATATTTTAATATGATAATAATGATTACACTGCCATTCTCAGTGAGACGCTGCCAATCTGATATCAAGGTTTTAGACAAGGTGACTGTCATGGATGCTCCTCGAGGTTCCCATGGCGATGCCGAGCTATGTGGTCATTTGTTTTGGTTTTGGTTTTGTTCCGCCCTTTGTGTTTTCTCCACCCTAGGTTTGCTCCACCCTTTGTGTTTTCTCCACCCTAGGTTTGCTCCACCCTTTGTGTTTACTCCACCCTAGGTTTGCTCCACCCTTTGTGTTTTCTCCACCCTAGGTTTGCTCCACCCTTTGTGTTTACTCCACCCTAGGTTTGCTCCACCCTTTGTGTTTTCTCCACCCTAGGTTTGCTCCACCCTTTGTGTTTTCTCCACCCTAGGTTTGCTCCACCCTTTGTGTTTACTCCACCCTAGGTTTGCTCCACCCTTTGTGTTTTCTCCACCCTAGGTTTGCTCCACCCTTTGTGTTTTCTCCACCCTAGGTTTGCTCCACCCTTTGTGTTTACTCCACCCTAGGTTTGCTCCACCCTTTGTGTTTTCTCCA
The DNA here is from genome assembly GCA_020368025.1 of Brachyhypopomus occidentalis. Classification (NCBI taxonomy): domain Eukaryota; kingdom Metazoa; phylum Chordata; class Actinopteri; order Gymnotiformes; family Hypopomidae; genus Brachyhypopomus; species Brachyhypopomus occidentalis. The sequence continues at coordinate 981,387 of JAGXOD010000004.1, read as the reverse complement.
CCCTAGGTTTGCTCCACCCTTTGTGTTTTCTCCACCCTAGGTTTGCTCCACCTCTATCTTACTGGTGTTTGTTAGTCTGTATATTTATGCCCCTTGTTTCCTTTTGTTTTGTGTTTTTTTTGCCCCCATTTTCATGTTATTTCCCCTTTTGGAAATTCCATTAAATTTTTCTTTCTCTGCATTTCTTTTCATCCCTTTGTTTGTCATCATGCCAGTTTACCAACTCACTCTGCAGTCAGTTAGTGGATTTTTGGATTTTTTTTTCTTTTTGCTAAAGCCCAAATTAAGAACCCAGATCCAATATTTCTTTTTTCATTTGTGATTTTGGGAAACATTTGGCAATAAAATATGAACTTTAAAATATGAACTGGCTGCAATTACACTTCTAAAACTTCTAAAATATACAATGGATGATTTTATACTAAATTTGGCCTGTGGAACATCAGTGTCCAGCAATAATCTGCCATAGCAGGGGTCCACTTTCCTTGGTACTGTTTTTCCATAATACACATGATGATATACGAGTATAAAATATAAAAACTCTGGATGAAAGAGACATTCTGAAAACACCTGCATGCAGCTTGCAAAAATGCATAATGAACAGGTATTTTTTGCATGTAGCAAAATCATTGTTGGCAAGTGGAATTGTTTTGTTATTCAAAAGTTTATAACGTCTTTGTGCTAAAGGAACTGTTGATGACACTACAGAGCGGAGTGTTAGCAGAAGTGGGTCTCGTGGCTGTGGGCTCATTAAAGTTGATTGTTTGACTGTATTCTTCTTTATTGTCCTGCGCTATTTACTATATACAAGCAGTGCCTTTTATTGTCAAGGAAAAGCAGCAATATAAAAGAATACTGGTGATGCAAGTGATTTATTGCACTTGGTCTTAAACATGATGACAGAATTGGTTTGGGGGATCCAACACTTCAAGCCTTTTTGATGTGAACTCCAGTGAAGAGAACACCATTCAACAGCTGGCCATTACGGCACTGTCTCATGCTGGCAAAGCCGCATTGCAGGGTCACTTTCATGTTTTGGCATTGATACTCCACATTAAGATTGTAAAGGCAGCATCAAGTCTCTTTCAACAGTTTCAACAGTTTATAAATGAACCCGCTTCAATATGCAAATCAACTAGAGGCAGAATCTGCATTTTGTTTTTGCTGTCATCACAGTGGCAGTGATGCCACTTGGAAGGCTTGGATGGCGCTCGTGATGAGAGCTTTAAGATATATAGGACTGTGTGGAATAGAGCTCTGGCACACTGCAGACATTTCCTCCAGAGAGGCAGTGTATACCTGTGCTTTTCCTCAGTCAGCCTGAGTGAACAGTCCATTAAAGAGCTGAATATTGTGTGGTTTTCTCTGCTGTAGATTAGAAGAGACTAAAGCCAGGGTTTTATGAAGATAGTGGAGGCCTCAAAAGGAAAAAGGCTGAATTAGACTGAGATTAGATCTCACTCGCTCTCACTCGCTTTCTCTCTCTCTCTCTCTCTCTCTCTCTCTCTCTATCAGTATCATGAGACTAGGTTAGATTTAGCTAGCAATGAATTCAAAAACCTCCTTCTTTCTTCCTCTCATCTGTCTCCGAAGACGTGAGATTGGTTTTGCTGAGCTAGACAGATAAGTGTGTGTACCATTTCATTAAATGTAGGCATATAATTTATTAGTGTAATGCCCCAAATTGGGTGTCGCCAAATGCCTAGACATTCCTTACTCACCTTTCCCCTCCATCCCATCTCCCATAGGGTACCAGGAACATCCATCCATGAGGAGAGGGTGTGATGGATGTGACTGATGGTGACGGGGTTGATGAGTCGGGATGCAGCCCTGGTCATCGAGGACTTGCCTGTGGCCTCAGAGCGCACACGCTCTGGGCACTGCGCACGCTTCACTGGAGCTAACAAACACCAGCCCACTGACTCCAGAGAAGTACAACAGTTTAACAACAATTTGCATGTACAGCTGTGCCTTTGTGATTCACAAACGAGAAAGTTTAAGCTTTTTTTATTTTATTTAAATGTATTCCAATTATAGTCTTATTGGCTTATTTTCTCTACACTGCTTGTAAACATTTTCATATTCTTCATCTCCCGCTCTTGATGTTGTATTAAATTGAATCTAATCTGCAAACTAGGCAACAGGCTCTTAGTTAAACATACAAGCCATATGGATCATGTATATTGACTGAACGGGCTTTATCTTACTGGCATAGAAAAACAAATACAATTGTAATTAGGTAGATATACAAGAAAGCCTCATTCTGCTCTGATTACCTGGTGCCATAAAATTACCAAGACAAACAATGGCTAGCTCATTTTGAGCTGTAAATGAAGAAATCAAGCATAAAACATGCTTTGTTTAATGACCCATTCTACTTTCTGTCATGCTAGACCACAGTAATTAGCACTCTTCTCAGTTTAAAAGAGCATTCATCTTCTCTGCAGCAAGCTTCTGTCAATAGACAGGCCACCCCGGGACCTAAAAGGATTTGTGGTATAGTTTTGTCCTATGTAAGCATATCCAGTTCAGCTCTCTCTGATCATACCTACTGCACTGCAGGACGTGGAACCAAAGGTAGGACTAGCAGGCACACTCAAATTACGTGGCCGCTTATGGCCTCCACGCCACCAGGGGGCCCCCAAGAGCACCAAGATATCACGATGAGCCTATTCATTACACAGGAATTTGATTCTGAGGTGGTGGTATGGGGGTCCCCACATAAAATTCTGCTTAGGGCCCCATAAAGGCTTGGGCCGGCCCTGAGCAGGAGCTGCAGGTCTGTGGGTAGAACCAGCAGGACTGTGGGTATTCTGGTGTTGGAGCATAAGCACATGGGTGCTCATTCAACTTGTTTTGGTCTGTGCACCCACAAAAGTGCATCTGCTTTGCATGTAGAGAGAGAAAGATGGTTTGAGGATAGTGATGAATATTTGTGCTTTCAATTTGGAGTTTCCGCGCAGCAATAGAAACACCCACCTCTTGTCTTCACAGTATGAAAGATGGGCTCTCATTGGCTGGCTTCTTCCTGGGCAGACTGCATTAGACTCCAGTGGAACTATCGTAGATTCCCAGATGTGACAGAAGCTCCTATTAGCATGCAGATGTATGCAAATGTAATCATGCATTTACCAGCATTTGATTCGCACTCCTTTTAATGTGCGACTGTGATTATTAGAAAACAATGATAACGATCACTGTCTGTGTTGTCAGATGTTTGAAAGGATGCCATGATAAGGAAAAGAGCATGCTATCCACTTGGCTGTTGATGGGTTTAATTCAGCATTCTTGTCATTTATGAAAACAAATATTTCACACCTGCAAGTTATGAGCCACTTACTCTCCCTCCCTCATCAGCTAAGCAGGTTTGAACCTCACTGCCATCATCCCTTTGACTTTTTTTTTCAGCTTGCTTATCTGATGATATCTGCCTCCCATGCACCTGCTGTCTCACTAGTGCCTTCAATTCAGGCAGTTTCCCCCCAGGCTAATCAGTGCCAAAGGGTGAAGACGTACTGCCAGCAGATGCAGGCCATAGAGGAGCAGGAGTAGACACAGAAGATGCGTTTCTGCTGGTAGAACATCAGGGTGTTTGCCACATAGTTCCACACGGCAGCCTGTCATTCTGCACAGTAATACTGTGAAACAATCGATGAAAATGCGTTTGCTTTCTTCCCTCCATTCTCTTGCTTTTATGGTCTTTTTGTTGTTGTTGTCATCACATATGGTCACACATGTTCACACATATGGAGTCAAGTGAATGAGACAGACACAATCAATTATTTTCTGGGATTTCTATGAATTGGCCGACAGTTCCCTCGGGGCCCCTCTGGTTAAGTCATCACTGTTGACGGCTGATCACACTGGCTGACCACAGCTTGGATTCATGGTTGAATCCCTTGCTGGGATAGAAAAGTGAGAAGACAGCATCTCTTTGTCAAGTCTGCCTGCAGCTCCATCCCTGACATTCAATGATCATTACAAAAGCAAACATGCCCATGTCAGTCTGTCTGTGTTCTAGCTTTACACACCTATCTTCCCTTAATTATTCTCCTGTGTTCTAACTTTACACACCTATCTTCCCTTAATTATTCTCCTGTGTTCTAACTTTACACACCTATCTTCCCTTAATTATTCTCCTGTGTTCTAACTTTACACACCTATCTTCCCTTAATTATTCTCCTGTGTTCTAACTTTACACACCTATCTTCCCTTAATTATTCTCCTGTGTTCTAACTTTACACACCTATCTTCCCTTAATTATTCTCCTGTGTTCTAGCTTTACACACCTATCTTCCCTTAATTATTCTCCTGTGTTCTAACTTTACACACCTATCTTCCCTTAATTATTCTCCTGTGTTCCCCTACCGGTCGCCTCCGGCACAGCGGCAGTTGTCTTGTTGTTGTTGCGTTGTGTGCGTCCCTCAGGTGGGTGGGGCTTATTAGCTCCCTCACCTGATGGTCGTTTGTCTGTCTATAAATGCCTTGTCTATGTACCAGTTGACTGCTGGTTATTGTATCCTTAATTTGGATCAGTGCACGGGATTTTGGTTAGCGCACTTTATTTATTAAACCCCTCTTTTTCTCTGAGACTTGGCGTGATCGCTTCCTTTTCGTTCGCACCTCCTGCCCGTCACAGAATAACCAGCCACCTTTCGGAAGCCGCCAGTCTCCTTTACTTTCTCCTTCGTTTGTGGTCATGTCTCGTGGTAAGTGTTTGTCTACGTGATATTTGTTGTTTGAATGTGTGTGGAGGAGAGCTGGGTTGTGAGCCGCTCGTCCCGTCGTGCCTGCGTGTTTGTTTGTTTGCGTGTCTGTTCAGTGCGTTGTGCAGCACTGGGCGAAAAGACCCGGTGACTGGGTGGATAGCAGCAAGAGGCACGGGCGCTTGGTTCACAAACCGGCTCCCTCACCGTGACAGCTCTCCTCCAAGGGGGCGGCATGCTCATGCGCTCCTCCGTAGTCGAATGTTTGTGCATATGTGTGTGTGAAAGGTGTATGAAGTGTGTGTGAGACTACGGGCTGGAGCTAGCCAGGAGAAAGCGCCTGCCGTTTGTTTTGTCTTGCGTGATGGGTCTTGTCTACGTGTGTATGTTTATGTTAAATGTAATTCCCGTGTGCTCCCTCCCTTTTTGTTAATGGTGTTTTGGGGGGGAGGGGAGCAATGGAGGGTCCTGTGCCACCAATTGGGGCACAGAAGTGCGCAGCTCTGGAAGGAGGCCCCACCGGGAGTGTGAGGGGGGCTGTCCTGGAGCCCCTAGGCTTACTAGGTAGGTGGCCTGGGGTGAGCTGTGAAGGGACAGAGTCTCCCCCAGAAAGAGGGTTGCCCCGGAGCCCCCAGAGACCCTAGAAAGGGTCTGGGATGAGCCTTGAGGGGGCGTAAAGCCCGCCGGTAAGAGGGTAAGTGCGCGTTTGTGTTGTCTGCGTGTATGTGTTGTGTGCATGTTCCTCCTGCAGGTTGACAGTGGAGCCCCTGGACCTTGTGGGACCTCCCAAGTAGGCAGGAGCCCCCTTATGTGATGGGGTGACCGGAGCCCTGGTCGTAAGTAGCCTCCCTGGAGGGGAAGGGCTCCCCGTGTGTGGGGGGACCAGAGGGCTCCGGCCTGAAGAGCTCCTGCTGAAGACAGAGGTCCCCCCTCGTGCTCGGAGTGGCTAGGAGGTTGATCCTGGGGTGTGACCGGTCACCAGTGGGGAAGGAGTGCTTCCCCCCTGGAACCTCCGGCAGAGTGGAGGAGTCTACCCTGCTATGCACCTCCCCTTTAGGGGCGGTCTCCCCCGACCGGTTAGGGTTGCCCAGGCCCACACCCTGGGGTGTAGCCGGCCACCAGTGGGGAAGGAGTGCTTCCCCCCTGGAACCTCCGGCAGGGTGGAGGAGTCCATCCTGCTATGCACCTCCCCATGAGGGGCGGTCTCCCCGGCCGGTTAGGGTTGCCCAGGGTGACTCCAGGCCCTGTGCAGGGGTTTTCCCCGAGCCGAGAGGTAGGTCCAGGAGGCGTTCAACTATATGGTAGGTAGGTAGCCTGCACACACGCCCCCCTAGTGTTTGTGTTTGTCCTAGCGTGCTTGTGAGTTGTTGTATGTAATTCCCCGTAGGTCCCTCCTCCAAGGGGGCGTTTGGGGGAGGGGCTATGGAGGGTCCCGTGCCACGGCCTGTGGCACGGAAGGCGCAGCTCCATTGGGAGGCCCTGACCTACGGGAGGGAGTCTCCTGAGCAGGTAGGGTGTCCTCATGCTGAGACGGAGCTCCCTCCTCCCAGGTAAAGGGTGTAAGTGGGTCAGGTAAGTGCGCGTTTGTGTTGTGTCTGTGTGTGTGTGCGTATGTGTTGTGTGCAGGTTCCTCCCGCGGTTGACTGTGGAGTCCCTGGACCTTGTGGGACCTCCAAAGTAGGCAGGAGCCCCCTTATTGATGGGGTGACCGGAGCCCTGGTCGTAAGTAGCCTCCCTGGAGGGGAAGGGCTCCCCGTGTGTGGGGTGACCAGAGGGCTCCGGCCTGAAGAGCTCCTGCTGAAGACAGAGGTCCCCCCCTCGTGCTCGGGATGACGAGAAGGTTCGCCCTGGGGGAGTAGTCGGCCCTCGTTGGGGATAGGAGTACTTCCCCCCTGGAACCTCCGGCAGGGTGGAGGAGTCCACGCTGCTTTGAACTGCCTCTAGGTAGGGGCGGTCTCCCCGGCCGTTCTAGGGATGCCCAGGGGAACTCTCGGCCCCATATAGGGGTTTTCCCCGAGCCGAGAGGTTGGTCCAGGAGACGATCAACTGTGCAGTAGGGAGGTAACCTGCACACACGCACACTTTGTGGGGCCTTTGGGGGCGCGAGGGCTCTGTGACCGACTGGGGCGTGGTTTGTCTACTGTTGACGGCCCAGCCGGTCAGGGTCCCGCCCAGGGAGGCGGGAGCTAATGTCTGTTATATGTTTTTGTGTTTCAGCTCCGGGACCGCAGGAGGTATTACCCTGCTTTGTCCCCGCCTTCCTGCCCCTTCGTCTGGCGTCTTGTGTTCTGCCGCTGTGAACCGCACGTCGGGCCGTAGTGCGGCTTGGTGGGGGGGTCTGTCACGGTGAGGGAGGCTCCCCCTACCGGTCGCCTCCGGCACAGCGGCAGTTGTCCTGTTGTTGTTGCGTTGTGTGCGTCCCTCAGGTGGGTGGGGCTTATTAGCTCCCTCACCTGATGGTCGTTTGTCTGTCTATAAATGCCTTGTCTATGTACCAGTTGACTGCTGGTTATTGTATCCTTAATTTGGATCAGTGCACGGGATTTTGGTTAGCGCACTTTATTTATTAAACCCCTCTTTTCTCTGAGACTTGGCGTGATCGCTTCCTTTTCGTTCGCACCTCCTGCCCGTCACAATTATTCTCCTGTGTTCTAGCTTTACACACCTATCTTCCCTTAATTATTCTCCTGTGTTCTAACTTTACACACCTATCTTCCCTTAATTATTCTCCTGTGTTCTAACTTTACACACCTATCTTCCCTTAATTATTCTCCTGTGTTCTAACTTTACACACCTATCTTCCCTTAATTCTCCCTGTGTTCTAACTTTACACACCTATCTTCCCTTAATTATTCTCCTGTGTTCTAACTTTACACACCTATCTTCCCTTAATTATTCTCCTGTGTTCTAACTTTACACACCTATCTTCCCTTAATTATTCTCCTGTGTTCTAACTTTACACCTATCCCCTATTATTCTCCTGTGTTCTTACACACCTATCTTCCCTTTATTCTCCTGTGTTCTAACTTTACACACCTATCTTCCCTTAATTATTCTCCTGTGTTCTAACTTTACACACCTATCTTCCCTTAATTATTCTCCTGTGTTCTAGCTTTACACACCTATCTTCCCTTAATTATTCTCCTGTGTTCTAACTTTACACACCTATCTTCCCTTAATTATTCTCCTGTGTTCTAACTTTACACACCTATCTTCCCTTAATTATTCTCCTGTGTTCTAACTTTACACACCTATCTTCCCTTAATTATTCTCCTGTGTTCTAACTTTACACACCTATCTTCCCTTAATTATTCTCCTGTGTTCTAACTTTACACACCTATCTTCCCTTAATTATTCTCCTGTGTTCTAACTTTACACACCTATCTTCCCTTAATTATTCTCCTGTGTTCTAACTTTACACACCTATCTTCCCTTAATTATTCTCCTGTGTTCTAACTTTACACACCTATCTTCCCCCTTAATTATTCTCCTGTGTTCTAACTTTACACACCTATCTTCCCTTAATTATTCTCCTGTGTTCTAACTTTACACACCTATCTTCCCTTAATTATTCTCCTGTGTTCTAACTTTACACACCTATCTTCCCTTAATTATTCTCCTGTGTTCTAACTTTACACACCTATCTTCCCTTAATTATTCTCTTGTGTTCTAACTTTACACACCTATCTTCCCTTAATTATTCTCCTGTGTTCTAACTTTACACACCTATCTTCCCTTAATTATTTCCCAATGTAAACTCTGGTGCTTCTCTCAGTTTGCTTAGTGCTTGTCCAGCATTATTTCTGTAACTTCTGTTCTTGACTTTCCTCATGTTCCTGCCCTTTATCTGCTCTCGTAAACATTACGCCTTCCATCAGGGTCCCCTCCTGTCTGTTGAGTCGTTACAAAACACTATTGTGAATCCAGCAGGCATCCAGTCACACTTTCCTTAGACACTTGGATCCCTAGTTCTGCTCACTACACTCTTCACACATGGTGTAATATGATACTACTGATACTAATTATACTACTCAGCATTTCCAGTAGCTCCAATGTGCAATAATAATAATAATAATAATAATAATGTATATACGTTGAAAACAAACTCTTAAAATGCTTTATGCAGAAATTATTCTTGAAATACAACATTAACAAAGCGTAAAAAAATAAAATTTACATGAATGAAACAGAGAGGTCCAGCAAACTATTTATGCCAGGCTTCACATGTGATTCATGCTTGCACTCCGAATACCTTCGGTAACACTATTGCAGAGTTTAAATAAGATAAGCATCTTCCATCAAATGTGGAAGTGATCATAAAGATTCCCAATACACCTGAGTGGTTACAATGGATCACTTTAAAAGATCTGCAGCATATGCCAGAGCTAGGCTATTCAGGAGCCTTAAATATCAGCACCAAGCCTTCAGAGAACTGCATTCAGACCTGCAAATTGAATAAGATTAGTGTATACAATATTTTTCTTTTCCTGGTAAGGCTTATGCATGCTGACCTAGATACATTTTATGAGAAACAGCAAGGCGGACAGACACTGTGCTGCATTATGTAAGGTTAGCATAAGGCTTATTTTGGATATGTTTTTGTTTTTTAAATGATAATGTTCAATTTAGTGATATAATTTATTTGAGACTCAAATGATATAGCCTATATCAGTAGTTACGCCAATGATCACAACATTAACATTTAATTTTATTGTTACAGAATAACCATAAAAGTATGGAATTAAAAAAATCTAAAAAAAAACAAAAAAAACCAAAATAAATTTACATTAGTTACATTAGGATTGCAACCAGAAAAGTGCTTCTGTATCCAAACCACTAAATATAATGTTTATATCTATCAAGTCTAGCAGCATTAAAAGAGACCCCCCACCCCACCCAACACACATACACCCCCCCACACACACACACACACAATTGGAGACAATCAGTGAATCACTGCCCACTCCAGACAGCACTGGTTCTGTGCTGCAATACTTTCAGAGACTGTAACACTTGCTGCTTGTTAGTCCTATTTTAATAAGAGCAATGTTGACTTTCTCGAAAGACTTAGTTAGACAGGGAAGGTTTGTTGGAAATGGGACAATAACTGGAGAGGTCAGAGGAGTGAGGTTGGGGTTTCTCAAGCAAAGGGTTTACAATTGCTAGCTTTAAAAATGCCCAAGCGACATGCCCAAGCTGAATGGAGAATTTAATCAGAGCCACCAAGCAGTGCAGATGGTCCTGAGTCTAGAACACTCACGGCTGGTTTTGTGAACAGCATTAAGGGATCCAGTCATGTCAAATTGGTCTGATATCCAGAAACATTGTTGGAAAGGAAGACTGTGCAAATGGAAGCAAAATGGACTTGAGATGACCTGCTGTTGAATGCTAATTGTGCTTTATTTTCTGATTAAAGAAATCTGATCATTGATTGATGCTATTGGAACCTAATGGCTCTGGTCAGTTTTGAAAAAAACATTAACGGCCTGACCATCAATTAATTTTTTTGCTGTATAAAATCAGAACCTAGTAAAGGTCTTGTTGTTTGAGTTTGAAAAATAAGCTCTTATGGTTATGACATGGGCCTAATAGTAGTTGCAACAGATTCTTAACATAATCAGAACATCCCCAACTTATTTTTCTGCAATCTTTGCTCACTTCTCTGTACCAAAGGAAAATTCTTTTTCTAATATGGAATAGAGCTACATTATCCAAAGTTGATTTTAGAGATTGAATCTGTTAGTCACCCGATGAACCAAAGATCTCTCGTTTGACACATGCAGAGTTTGTTTAGGTCTGGATTAGTTATGACATTAGTTATGACAGTAGTTATGCCTGCTTCTTCAGGTTGTCATTGTTTTCTGGTTATGTGTCTCTCAGCTACTTCTACATGACTGTGGTTATAGATTTGCCCTGAATAACCATTGCTCAGCTCTGCATGTATGCCCTGCCTTGCATCCACTCTTTATGAAGAATGACCAACCCTCACAGGACACTATGAGTGAGCAATGGCCCCGTCTATGGCTTAATCATTGGGGCAAAACTCTGGTTGCATCCCCACAGGGTATGACCAACCACAAAATTGCCTCACTGGGAAGAGCCAGTACCTCAGCACTGCAGACACAAGCATTTATCATCAGTCAAATAGATCCTCCGGGAGAGAGGATCCCCCACTGGATCCCCCACTGGATCCCCCACTGGACTTCTTCCCTGACGGGAGCCCACTTGAGGTTGTTGAATTTTTCACTTGTGCAAACACCTGAATGCACATCAGTTTTGCTTTCCCTTGATAAAGGATGTGCTTGCTGGGGAGGCTAGACAGTACGCAGACACTGTGCAGGTGGCAGATAACTAGGATCCTTTTGCTCCCAATGCTGGAGTGGGATCTAGCTCAGGCTAAGCTGGTCACCAACCTCGTACCTTGCACTGTAAAAGACAGGGAGGTGTGGCACATGACGGAGATGTGGCACCTGAGGGAGGTGTGGCACATGACGGAGATGTGGCACCTGTGGGAGGTGTGGCACCTGAGGGAGGTGTGGCACCTGTGGGAGGTGTGGCACCTGAGGGAGGTGTGGCACCTGTGGGAGGTGTGGCACCTGAGGGAGGTGTGGCACCTGTGGGAGGTGTGGCACATGACGGAGATGTGGCACCTGTGGGAGGTGTGGCACCTGAGGGAGGTGTGGCACCTGTGGGAGGTGTGGCACCTGAGGGAGGTGTGGGACCTGTGAGAGGTGTGGCACCTGTGAGAGGTGTGGCACCTGTGGGAGGTGTGGCACCTGAGGGAGGTGTGGCACCTGTGGGAGGTGTGGCACCTGAGGGAGGTGTGGGACCTGTGGGAGGTGTGGCACCTGTGAGAGGTGTGGCACAAGAGGGACGTGTGGCACCCGAGGGAAATGTGGCACCCGAAGGAGGTGTGGCACTTGAGGGAGGTGTGGCATCCGAGGGAGGTGTGGCACCTGTGGGAGGTGTGGCACTTGAGGGAGGTGTGGCACCTGTGGGAGGTGTGGCACCTGTGGGAGGTGTGGCTACCCATCCTGTAAAAGAATAGGTGCAACACAACAGAACATGCAAAGCCAGCACTGCATTAGGGAGACCAGCAGGGGGACACCATTACACTACAGAGGTGCTAAGTACTAATCATTGTTAACACCATTATCTTCAGCCCAAAGTCTAGGTGTTTTTTTTTTAAACTAAGACACAACCAGGTCCATGGTTCGCCATGCTTTAAACCATGTTCTTGGTTTGCTCTTGAGTTTCTGAGGTAAAAAAAATCTTAGCATAATAAACAAATATCCAATATGTCTCACTTCATCAATGTACGCAGGTATATTGCTTATACTTATATGCGTATATATGCTTACAGCTGTGTTCAGATGTAAAACGTTCATTTCAAACCCTGAAGTCATGTGGTTTCTGGAAAACCAGAATTATGGTCATCCAACTTAAAAAAAAAAAAGATTCTAGGTCCTGCTGTAAAATGTAGCAGGTTAAGACAAGCAGGACATGACTTGCTGCTCTATCTTCAATTAGAAACACATGAACCTATACAAAGACCTGAGTTCTGTAACCAAGTGAGTACTGCATCCACATATATACTTGTCAAAAGCATATTCCTCTCCTAATAACTGAGGATTGACCACATATCATGGAGCTCATCATAAACAGTACAAGCCTTAGATAGTGTCCATCTTAAACATTTTTATATTATTGTACAACTCTACACATCCTCAACAGAAGTAGGACGTTTTATGTCAGTACACTTAAAACCAAGTGCTTAAATGATTCCATATTGCAGGTAAGACAGGGCAACCAGGCAAAGACTTAGAACATCAGCTTAGAACCTCTTCCTAATAGTCTTTCTTAGCTAAATAGCTAAATTCTTGCATTTTAAAGAGTATATTTACAAAAAAAAAACTTCAGTCTTTGTAAGTATAATGTCATTTGTGCCTTAACATTAGTATGTGCAGTTTTTCTACACATAGAGACACAGAGACGTTAACTGCACATTAACATCCAACAAAAACACAGAATGTTCCTGCCAAACACAGAACGTCTTACACTCCTGACAGCGGAGTCCCTGCCAGTCCAGCTGCAGGCCTGGTTTATGATGAGGCCTGCAGCTGAACCTCCCTGCTCCACACGTTCCTCCTGCCTCTGCTCCACTACACTAGCGTCACGGGGCTCTGCAAACAGCTCCTATCGCAACAGTTATCTACAAGCAAAAGGGGGTGTGTCTCTGAAGTGGCCCCTCCTAGAGTTATTAGTGTTAATCCAACCAGCACTTTGGTCCACTGAAGCACCCATAATTCCCTGTAACAGGCATTGGGGAATAGTTGTAGCCATACCTACTGCTGTTTCTGTATGAGGATTCCACATTAGCCCATGATGTGAGATAATGTTTTATAAAAAGAGCTACAGAGGGATCGTTCTCACTCAGCTCTGCTTGCATTTCTCAGATCCACTATCTCTACCAATGACTGAATGTGCCACGTATAATAGTGTAAATTAGCATGCAGGAATTCTCTAAATCACTTTAACGCTGCAAACATTTTACAAGTGTGAAAATAAACACTATTGTCCTGCTATCAGGCAACTGAGTAATTCCTCTTAGAAATCAAACAATTAATCCATGTACCTCAAATGAATTAATAATACCTATAAAACAGCGTGAAACAAGAAGAAAAACGCCAACATCTAATATTTTCTGAGAATCAATGTGACAAAAGTGTTCAGTGTGTATCTAAATTGACACCTACCCACACCATAAGAAAAGATAGCAAAGAGGAACAGTGTAATCAAAACTGCAGAATTCCCCTCATGGGCTTCCAGTAGCCGAGCTGATCAGATTTAAAACCCTGATGCTCGCCTACAAAGCTAAGAATGGCCCAGGTCCTTCATATGAGATGAGATTGGTAACAACCCAAACCATACCTCGAAAAGCAATGTCTCCAGTCTTATGGAAGATAAGCATCAAGCCTCTTCTCTATCCTGACTCCCAGACAGTGGAACGGACTTCCACTGGCCGACCGAATAGAGTCCCTTGCCGTTGTCAAACGTAGACTCAAGGCTCATCAGTGTGTGGAATCTTGTACTGCATGCTGTTTGCCATTGCATTTATGCTCATTTTCTGTGTATCAGTATTACCTTCTGAGTCCAGCGATATGGTTGATGAATTCAATTAGTAGATTATAGAGGACATTTGTAAGTCACTCTGGATAAGAGCGTCTGCTCAATGCCTTAAATATAAATGTACTCTGTTATCTTGCACTGGTTCACTCAGCACACAACACAGAGTTTCACAGAAAGGCTTTAATATTCTGGCAAATCACAGAAAGCTAAAGCACTAAATGAATGAACCCATTCTCATTCTCAAATCCTCATATCTTGACTTTTTGTCCAGCGGTGTGAGATGTGTACATAACATAAACAGTTCTGTTTTTGTTACATTTTTACATTTTATATTTTCATGCACCAAAGGATGAAATTCAAATATTTAAATACATGAGCAACGTACACAGTTCGGTACATACAGTATGTATATTTTCAGAGCTTTCCCTGAACAAAGCAATAATTAATGATAGACCTTCTCACTTTGGAGCATATCACAGCACTTTGAGTTGTTGCTTTTTGAATCTGCCATGCGCTAATACACATTTCGCCCATATAACGCGATCTGATTAGTCCTAGATAATTGATGAACAGCTCAGTGATGCGAAAGGCCCTTTCATTACCCTCCACTGATGGCCTGCTTCTAGGAGCCTCTCAGAAGCACTATCTTCTCTTCATCTTCCCTCACACTCCTCTCCTCTCTCAGCCCTTTCACCCTTTTAACTCTGCCGTCCACACGCCATCATCTCTGTGTGACTTATTACCCTACACACACTCCTCGCATTGCTGTTATTATGTGTGTTTCTCTCATTTTTCTTTCTGACACACTCTCGTACACAAGCTCTCTGATTCTGCCCTCTCATGTTCCCCCTCCCAGCCATGGTCTTCCTCTCTACTTGATTCCCCCTCTTCCTCTTCCTTTGTCCGTTCCACCGTCTACAACTGCCCCATTCATTTCCTGTCTTGCGCTCAACGTCACTCTTGTGCCCTGTCTCTGTCCCCCTCAACAACACATTCATTTCTTCTCTTGTATGTAAATTGCCTCATCTGTGTTACTGCATATTTTTACATATGAGATGAGTATCTTTCTCAGTGCCCCTCCCCCACCCCTTAATTTTAGGTAAATAGAATTTTCAGTTAAAACCTCCCCAATGATTAAGAAAAAAGACCCAGTGCCTAAAGGAAGGGTTAGATATTACACTCAGAAAATAAGTGCTTTCATTTGGATCTTCTGTTGCTCTCTGTGGTGTATAGACTAAACATGAAGATTTATGATCATCATGGCTGGGACAAAGCATGTAACAAACAATTTTGGGATAGTTTCAGATAGATGAGATACGTCAGGAGGTAAGAATGTTAAGAAGCTGTGTCATTTCATGAAGGTGTGTGTCTTTGCTTTAATATTACTGAGCTAATGAGTTAAACGAAGGGTTGCATGGGTGTGCTGTAAAATGCACTAGTAGCTACTGGCCACACTCAGCCATGTCTGTAAGGGCTCCAGTACAGCCACTAACTGTTAACATTGAAAGCTGGACCTCAAACATTAGCAATTAATTTTTTATAGCCTTAATGAAAGGAATGGGACAGTGAAAAATCAATGCAACTTTCCACTTAGTCAATCACTCAAGGCATGTTTGGAGTCCAGATATTGCTTCTGTGGCAAACTGGTTGATGTCAGTGTGAGCTCCCCTCAACCCCACTGAACTGCCCAGTTGTTTCCATAAAAAATGCATCACCAGATCTTAATGAAGGTCTTAATTATGGATTAGTCGATATGAGAATACAGTAGAACACAATATAACATCAGGTCGAGGTAACAGTCGTGGACATCAGATTGCCTTTCCCATATGGATAAAGTGAGTGTGTGTGTGTGTGTGTGTGTGTGTGTTGAGGAGCTCGTGTGAAAGATCACTGCCAAGGGTATAAATACTGGCTTCCGTTTGAGGACACATTATTGTTTATAACCACCAGTGTGTGCAGTGGATGAGTTTCTGCAGCTCACCACAGGATCCAGGGAGCTTATTGGAGCGTGGGAGACTTAACCACTGTATTTCACACTTAGAATCTAGTACATGGATCGTGACAAACCTTAATTTAGAATCTGATGTTTTTCATCATTGATGACTTTATGATGATCTGGAAGGCTGTATTTATTTAATGAGTTTGTGGACTGCTTGAAAACATGACGCTTGGAGATCTTTATAGACATGGATCCTGCTCCTCTTTCCAGGCAAAACTGTTCGGGCAACTGCTTTATGATGTATACTGCTTTATGATGTATACTGCTTTATGATGTATCGTATGTGACCGTACACACTGCACATTGTACATGATTGCATGTGACCCAGATCACTGGTACTTGAATAGTCATTCCTGCCTATGAGATGATGGTGCCAGAGTTGTAATATTTATTTACAAAGCTCCATTAAATCTATTACCACCCTTCTTCATCTCTGACAGGTTCCCGCATTCAATTATTACCCTGGGTAGCTGCTATTATCTTTCTCTGATCTGAGAAAGGAAGCGCTATCACATCTGCATCTCTGATTAGATACAACTTATAGCTGTACAGACCACTCCAGTATTTCTGACTTATTAAGGTAGTTTACATACTCTAGAATATTTTGGTCTCAGCTGGTCACCTGTATAATCAGCTTTTAATAAAAATTGAGATTCATTTCTATGTCCTTCTGTTCAATACACAGTTTTCTTTAGCAACTTAAGGTACAATATTCGAAATATTCAGATTTAGTGAGGGTTTATTCACACTAAAATTAACACTTACAAATCTCACCCACTCACCCACTCAAGATTACTTTCAAAATGTTTTCCATTAACAGATTACTGATTATATGATTAAAATTGCATCCAGCGACATGAGATAAAAGATTACACAAGGACACCGAATACATTTTATTACTTTAAATGTTTGAAATGCATATCTTGAAAGACACAACCGCGTTATGTGACAATCTTATAAATGGCTTTCATGCAGGAGCTGAGCGTGCCATGTGCTATGGCTTCCACCTCTCCAGTCCTGTTCCTACATAGCCACAGAGTCATTTAAACCAGCAGGAATCACGACAAATGTGCTTCTTCACTCCGAGAAACTCACTCTGGCACATGTGCAAACAGGACACCAGGGCACAAGTTCCTCGTGAACAACAGTGCGATAAAGCCAGCGAGAAGTCTTACATCATCAAGTGTGAATTCCTGAAAAAAAAAAGCCTTAGCATAGATCTTAGCATAACATATACAACGCAAGGCCATTTATGTGAAATCAAGAAACTCTCAGAGATTTACCAGCAGTCACACAGAGGACCAAAATAGTATTGAAAATGTTTCTTTATGATTACTCAGAATGATTTAATATTAATGTTAATGGATGTCAAGGTCACAGCACTAAGATGATTCATTTACCTATTTACATTCTACTGAATCTTTCTCTGTGCATTCCTCTGGCAGGGTGTGTATGTGCAGTCCTTGCGTGAGCGTTTCCTCCACAGCGGGAGCATAACTCTGTACGTGGCACAACATAGCTGTCTACCTAAGTATTAGGGCAAAGGTCATGCCATTCACTGTCTCCATCACCATGACTACTTAATGCTTCTGTTCTCTTGCATGTGTACCCAAGCGGAAAAGCGGAAAACTCAGGAAGACGGTGAAATGTTTTAATTCTGAGTATTCTGTCTCACAACACCCTCCACATACAGGTGTCAGACAGGCATATCCGAGATTGGACCTGTCGTGCTGCTGTAAATGCAAATGTGCTGTGTTTAAAAACTGTCTCCCTGCTCCAGCAACACAAACACCCACAAAGCCCAGAACCGCTGAAAAATGATCCCTGATTCTATAAACCCTGAGATTTGTTTTTCTCACTGTTAAAGTGACTGATTTTTTTTTGTCCCCGGGTTGAAATGGAGCTTTAAAATTAATTTAAAGGCAAATGGGTTGGTGTGGAATGTATGCAAAACACAACATAACATTCCTCGAAATGAATGTGTGGTAGATTTGAAAAAGTGAAAATCTTTAGTGTGTAAAAATATGCATCAACAAAAAAAACACATCAACAAAATATTTGTAGGTGACGAAAAGCTTCCACACTACAGGCGAAGAAAGTTCCATACTACGGGTGAAGAAAAGCTTCCACACTACAGGTGAAGAAAGTTCTATACTACGGGTGAAGAAAAGCTTCCACACTACAGGTGAAGAAAGTTCCATACTACGGGTGAAGAAAAGCTTCCACACTACAGGTGAATAAAGTTCTATACTACGGGTGAAGAAAAGCTTCCACACTACAGGTGAAGAAAGTTCCATACTACGGGTGAA
The DNA here is from genome assembly GCA_020368025.1 of Brachyhypopomus occidentalis. NCBI lineage: Eukaryota > Metazoa > Chordata > Actinopteri > Gymnotiformes > Hypopomidae > Brachyhypopomus > Brachyhypopomus occidentalis. Next base: position 963,244 of record JAGXOD010000004.1, on the reverse strand, counting down.
GAAAAGCTTCCACACTACAGGTGAAGAAAGTTCTATACTACGGGTGAAGAAAAGCTTCCACACTACAGGTGAAGAAAGTTCTATACTACGGGTGAAGAAAAGCTTCCACACTACAGGTGAAGAAAGTTCCATACTACGGGTGAAGAAAAGCTTCCACACTACAAGTGAAGAAAGTTCCATACTACGGGTGAAGAAAAGCTTCCACACTACAGGTGAAGAAAGTTCTATACTACGGGTGAAGAAAAGCTTCCACACTACAGGTGAATAAAGTTCCATACTACGGGTGAAGAAAAGCTTCCACACTACAGGTGAATAAAGTTCCATACTACGGTTGAAGAAAAGCTTCCACACTACAGGTGAAGAAAGTTCTATACTACGGGTGAAGAAAAGCTTCCACACTACAGGTGAAGAAAGTTCTATACTACGGGTGAAGAAAAGCTTCCACACTACAGGTGAAGAAAGTTCTATACTACGGGTGAAGAAAAGCTTCCACACTACAGGTGAAGAAAGTTCTATACTACGGGTGAAGAAAAGCTTCCATACTACAGGTGAAGAAAAGCCATCCAAGAAAAGCACACTACAGGTGAAGAAAGTTCCAGGTGAAAAAAAGCTTCCACTACAGGTGAAGAAAGTTCTATACTACGGGTGAAGAAAAGCTTCCACACTACAGGTGAAGAAAGTTCCATACTACGGGTGAAGAAAAGCTTCCACACTACAGGTGAAGAAAGTTCCATACTACGGGTGAAGAAAAGCACACTACAGGTGAATAAAGCTTCCACACTTTGTAAGGGATTCTGTGCTTGCTTCTCAGTTTGCCTGATTGTTACATGAGGATCTTCGACGGAGAGCATGAGGATCTTCGACGGAGAGCTCGAACTGTACAGAGCACAGAGAGGGAGAAGCAGGAAGCGTTTCTGAGGAAGAGAGAGCAACACTGTGATGCTTCAGCATAAGTTTGCAGTCAGGGTTTGGACATGGGCGGTGATTCTTAAGTACTGCAGCTGGTAATGAATGTTCTCGCTGTTCTTTACTAAGTGCGAACAGTGTGTATGATGAGACACAGAAAACTGTCATATTGAGGGCAGATTGTGTTTGAGACACGAGAAAAAAAAAGTATGTGAGGCAGGAATCTGCCACTACTGAAATACGTTTTTAACATATCAGAAGTCAGTGGATGAGACCTCAACTCCGTGTCCAGTGGATGAAATCTCAACTCCCTGTCCAGTGGAAGCTAATTCGACTGTGACCAGTAGGTCCAGTGCCTCTGCACTGATGTGTCTTCATTGGTTTAAAAGGAAAGAGACATATTTCAGCTTCAGGGCTCACCTGAGCCATTGTGACGTTGTCCTGACACTAGCCTAAAATGTCCACATATCCCTGAACTCTCAGGAGCGATGAGAAGGGTGATGCTGGGAGCTACAGTGAGTGGGAAAGTACTGGCATCTCCAACAGCTGCATCACCTTCAATTAGCTGCTTCACCACTGCTGTCCCCAGAGGAACTCTAATTAGAGAAACACTGATGACTGTGTAGCTGAGGGGATGAATTCTATCGAATGAGGCCAATATTGTCAGTTTAAGATTAATGGTGAACCAAGTTTGTTTGTTTAATTGAATAAAGTGCATGCAAATTTCCAGGGAAATGGTGCATGAGGCCCTTTTTTGGGACAGCTTTTCGTATCGGAAAAAAAATGTGATGACATTAATCTTGAAGCACAACGCTTTTCTCATATCAATCACAATTCATGTGCGTAATTGAATTTAACCTCATGGCTGGTTGATGGCTGATAAAGAAAAAACAGAAAGAGTGACAGGAGCACTGGTATCTGGTTTAATGCTGATAATGGTTTGGAGGGGATGAGATTAGACTGTGAATCAATAATGTGTGGTGAGTGGGAGAAGTAAGGCCATCCACATATGCCCAGATGAATCATCAGGGAATGTGAGGTTCTGAGGGATGCACAACGTGAATCACATCTTTCGCCATTTCCTTTCTGCTTTGCAAGTGTCCTCTGTAAGATGAGCATGAATCATGTTTGTCCAAAGTACAGTTAGACTATTGAATGGGATTTTCTCAAATTTCTGGTTCCTGCACAGTGATTTCAGTCGGGCATCAGCCTTAAATCTCAGAAATGTGTGGGTGTTCTCCCTCAGCAAATCCTGTTTGTGTCCAATTTCTGTCCAAAAGGATCTATGGATTATTTACAGATTTGTAGATATGTAATCTATGTAGTAGGTTGACTATATTAAACATGCATAAAACATGTAAAATAATAACTTAATTCACTTTTTAAAATCATAAAATAACAAATTATATGTATTGAACATATGACCTTCTTCAGACTAGAGCTGTGCATACGTGTGTGTGCGTGTGTAATTGCCTGTGGCTGGAGACAGGAAGTGGAGACAGGAAGTGGGGTAGCAGAGGCGGGCAGTGAGGAAACTGCAAATCATGGCAAAGTGTGTGAGAGTGCACTTCATCAACTCACACCCTTCGGTGAGCACTTCTTTGATCTTTTGATCTTCTTCAGTGTGTCCATCAGTTCCATTCTCTACTTCTGTCCTGTCTCTCTCAGTGGTTCAGGGACATCTACCTCACTTTCTATATTTAAAAAAAATTTCTGTCATTGTCTTGGATTTTTATTGTCATTGTTTCAGTACAATGAAATTTTAAGGTGCAGGATGACTTTCCTGTGCAATAACTAAAAAAAAAAATTATAATATAATAAATAATAAAATATAAGACATAATAATACATATATATAAATAATAATAATAAAAATATATAATTATATAAAAATTATAAATATAAAATTCAAAAGCCAAGATAAAAATTCTAACCAGATCTAACATATATTTATACATAAGCACACACGGTACATTCCCCACACTTCATGATTTCAGTTCTTAGTTTTTACCAGCAGCATTTAGCAGAGCGATGGATCTTGGGTAAAATCTTTGTTAGTTTGTCTGCATAGTGTAGTCATGTAAACTGTGGACACTAGTCTTAAATCATTTATCAGTGATTTAACAGTGCCCTGCATGTGTATTTTAACTCAGAATAATTACTGATATTTTATGATATTTGATTGCTATAGATTGGGCCGAACATCTGGCATGTCCGATAAAAGACTTATTCTCTGTATTCATCACTGACGTGAACAGCATTAGCGTTATTAAACACCGAGGCGCAGTGGAAGACCACAGCAGCAGTTTCTTGGTCAGGGTTTTGTGCCAAGGCTTCTTACAAATGATCATGAAATGTTTAGCGCTGCTAAGTGAAGAGTTGCGGTCTTAAAGCTCCTAACAGTGCTGAGTTTGACTCTGTGGGAGTGAACCGAACGCCGGTGACTTCAGTGTCCACCAGCCTCTCTCTCTCTCTCTCTCTCTCTCTCCACCCACATCCCTCCTGGCCACTCAGGAAGAGCAGCTAGGAAGCCAAATGCTTGATCGTTAGCCTTCAGCTCCGAGGACATGTTGCTCATGTCTAAGATTCCATTAGAACTGCACTCCTACTGAAGAGCATAGCACGCGTCCCAGAATGCCAGAACGCTTTTTGCTTTTATTACTGACATTCTGCAGCCCGCAAAAAAAATCTCAGGATGAGAAAAGATGTATTAGGATTAAACAGTTCTGCTCTAAATCTCACCTTTAAAAAAAATACACCAAAGGACAACAACAAACTAACCAGAAAACTGGTTATGATGTCACATCCTCTGAACTAGAAGTTTATTAACATACACAACGTAACCAGTGAAAAGAAGCCCACTCAGCTCTCTACACTAATCGGTATCCGCAGGGACCATATAACAGAATGTATTAATGAGTTTGAGTTTTTCTCTATAATTTAGTTACTTTGCTAGAAAGAGCTATTATAGTTGGTGATTTCAACATTCACTTTGATATTGGCCAAGACCCTGTGAGACTGGCCTTTAAGTCTATATTACAATCCATTTTTTTGCTCAGTGCATAAGAGGCCACACACACTCTGGTAGACATACAGTACATATGGTACAGACATAGAGACGATAGTCATGCTACCCCAGTCTGATGCCATCTCAGACCATTCTGTTATTTCCTTTGAACTACATATCAGTCACAATATAGTCAAGTCAGCTCGCTGTCACACACAACACGTGATCACATCAGCACTCAAAATACAGAATGCAAATGGTGGCAGGTTTGCAAAGCGAACTAAGAATAAAACTGATTCTGAAGCTCAGATTACACAGAGAACACCCATAATTCATTTTCTTCTGTCCAAGACTGTAAACTAACTAGCTAACTAACCAGTCTGTGTTTAGGCCTCATCATAGAGCAGAGACAGCGCTGATCATAGTAGTAGTAATAGTAGTTAAAACCCACTCTGTGGAATAACCTAACAGCCAAAGTCCAAGACACTTTCTCAATATTTAAGGTTAAGATGAAAACCTACTTGTATTGTCATGTTTGTATCACATACATCTCATATTAGATAAAGGGGTTCATGGTCATTGTATATCTGGGGGGGGGCATGTACTGTACATCTGGTGGTTCGTGGAGAGTTACCTTCACTCCTTCTTCCATGCTGTTGCTGAGCTTCAACCTGTCTCAGCTGTGCCCCCCCCCCCACACACACACCAGCCATACATTTGAAAAGCTTCTTTGTGCTATGTAAATAAATTTTACTTGACTATATAATAAAAGAGCGAAGGAACTCAGGCCACTGTCTAGCCCTCGAGATCATGTTTATTCCCTAAGTACTATGGTACTATGGAGATAAGTACTATGGATCTCATTCTCCTCTTCTCCCCTGTCACATGTCCAGGTTTAAACTGGGATTGAGGACATAGGGAGTCCCTCTACTTTCATGGGCAACCACAATGTGGACCCAGTACCATTTCATTTTATTACACAGACTTGCAAACTTATTTGGCAAACACAAAGTTTAGCTGCCAGGGCTACGTGAAAGAAATAACTTTAAGTGTGACGTTACAACAGCAAGAAACAATAAAGACAGCCGAACATTTGAAAGTTCATGAATTATTTATGTACCAAATTAAAACACCTTGAAAACCTACTTGCAAAAATTGAAAACGTTCTGGTAAATATTGTAAGTAATTGTGACTATTAGAAAGTGAGGGTATGGATTCTGGCTTGTAGTTGTCTAGGGGTTATATGCTAATGCAGTTTATCAGGTTGCACAGTGAAATAGATTTTCACATAGATTATGTTAGACATTATTTACATTTCCATCAAATTATGGTCCCAGCTCTGCTTCTCATTCGTATACAGCAGAGGTGCTAAAGCTCCACCGCAGTATTCTCCAGCACCAACCAACGCCTGTGCACGTCCATGGGTTATGAAAAGGTTTCTGTTGTTAGGGCTCTTGGATAGTCAAAGCATGCTCAACAGAGCTGGTTTGAGAAAAATGCAGCATCTGACCTCACTAAACACTGAGAGACTCTGTTCATGCCATGAAGGATTTGAGAGGGGTGGAAGTTCACAAACACGAGGTCATCTAGCCCCAGTTTATCACATCAGCCACAGGAAGCTCTAAAGACCCACTTCATCATTCATATCACCTTCAGTTCTCGTGTAAATCGCTTGGCCAAATGGGTTCATTTGCCAGTCTGGTGGTTTCAGTGACGGGTTTTTGGCTCAGTGCCCACATTAAAGACAAGCGCAGGGCACAAACTCTGACTGGGTCAGGGTTAGACACGCCCTCCTTGCCGGCCACAGTCACAGTATGGATATTCTACAATGAGCATGTTGTTATTATTTTAAGCTTTTATTAGCCTAGTTTTATTAGCTTCGTGACCGTTTGTCAGTCATTGCTGTTACATTGGCTGTCTTTTGTTACAGTTAGTGAATTTTTATGTTTGATTTTGTTTACGTTGGTTTCAGTAAACTCGTCAGCTGGAGACTCGTGTTTGCTTCCTCCGGTTTTCCAGAACATTCTGAGTGCGTGACACACATCACTTAAGCCTCGCCAAGCATGCAGTGAATCACACTCACTGGCACTGACACAGGTTAAAAGTGATACACTATGATCCCAAACATTGGACATGCCTGTTCCTGCAGAGAACACACACCTGTTGTCCCTGCATTTGAGAGGATAATTATTTATGCACTGCTATATGCTCCAAGACCCAAATATGTTTATTCAGCTAGAACTGCAATGTACATATATAGTAAAAAGATGGAAACCTTCAGTTTATTTAAAGGCCAGCTGTACGACTTCCTGTTTGTGGAGCTTTAATATACGCCGCCTGTTGGTATTTACACCTCGTGTGTTATCAGCACTGGCTGTACCTGGCCAGAGAGCCCTGTGTGGGAGTGTGTGTGTGTGTGTTTGTGTGTGTGTGTGTGTGTGTGTGTGTGTGTGTGTGTCTGTGCTGTACCTGGCCAGAGAGCCAACCCTGTGTGGGAGTGTGTGTGTGTGTGTGTGTGTGTGTGTGTGTGTGTGTGTCTGTGTCTGTGCTGTACCTGGCCAGAGAGCCAACCCTGTGTGGGAGTGTGTGTGTGTGTGTGTGTGTGTGTGTGTGTGTGTGTGTGTGTGTGTGTCTGTGTCTGTGCTGTACCTGGCCAGAGAGCCAACCCTGTGTGGGAGTGTGTGTGTGTGTGTGTGTGTGTGTGTGTGTGTGTGTGTGTCTGTGCTGTACCTGGCCAGAGAGCCCTGTGTGTGGGTGTGTGTGTGTGTGTGTGTGTGTGTGTGTGTGTGTGTGTGTGTGTGTGTGTCTGTGCTGTACCTGGCCAGAGAGCCAACCCTGTGTTGGTCAACATCCTGGTCTCTGATGAGCAGAAATGATTACATGCCAGCTCAGCTGGTTAAGTAGCTAATGGCCTGTTCCTCCATGTTCCTCTCCATGAGGACAGTCTGCCACTGCATATTCTTACCTCCCTCCATTTCTCTTTCCCTCTGTCATGCTTATTTTATCTGATGTCTTGTTTGGATATGAGTCCAATTACAAAGCAGCCTGTTTTCCATAGCGGCAGCAATCCGGCCTTTTTGCCCAACTGCTGTGCAGTTGGATCTATGGCTGTGACAGAGCTTTACTTTCAGTACAGCTGCTGCCGTGGCGACTGGGCTCGCGGTGACCCTTCCGCCAGCATCCTTAACTCTCCTAACGATGCCACTCGCGTGAACCGTCACGACGTCGTCCATCATACAAAGTTGGCGGAGTGAAGCAAGGCTGCTTGCATGATATCTTGATGCAGTACAAATGCCCGGGACTCCACATATCTAAAACTCATGTAAATAAAAAGTAATCTTTGTAAACGTCCCTTGAAAATAGCACAGATTACGCACTATGTCCCGAGCAGCTGTGCACCAGGGGGACATGACCCACACTGGGCAAACGTGCAGGAGAGTGTCACGCTTTCTGCTGATGTTCCCTCATGGTTACGTTTTGTTTTGGTCCTCGTCTCCACCCTCATCTTCTCATGTCTTTGCCCTGTACTGATCTCATGTGTGCCTCATTTTCCTTTGTTTTCCATGTGCATTTATACTCTGGGTTTAAGAGTATTCCTTGTCCTTGATATTGATGTTATTACTGATGTCATGTCTAGCCTGTGTCATAGTTAGTGTCACTGTTCAGGTACAGGATTGTGTACAGCGTATACACATGATTTCTTTTGCTAGTGTTTTCAGGTTTAATTTCCTCATCTAACATCTTCCAACAAGGTTTTGAATTTGTGTCCAATTAACATCATTTATCTCTGCAAATGTGTCCGGCCTCATTTTCCTTGTCATCACCCATAGCCATTCTTTGATGTTTTGGTTTTTGGTCATGCAGATTTTTGTCAAAAACTTGCATAATATTCATGTCTACCCTTTCATCAAGCAATCTCATTTTATATACAGTATATTACTGTTTTCTCTGAAATGTCACATCCCTCTGGTTCCAAGTCCTCTGAGCACAACCTCAGCAAACAGAGTGTATGTGTCTTGTTTATTTGCATTTATATAAACCTGTAAATATTGTGGATTTCTGAGCTGCTTTCTTAGTTGAAAGTTTAATATCTTGCTATCTGCTATTTGATCAAATTTAAATCAATCTTGTTGTCCTAAATGATGTAATGATTTGACCAGCTCTCTCTTTACTTCATTTGAAAAGCTGGACATGTTAGTGAACCAGCAGAGCTCATAATTGTTTGGCGTGTCAAACTGATGGCAGAGCTGGAAAATGAGCTGTTTAGAAAGAGAGAGAGAGAGAGAAAGAGAGAGAGAGAGAGAAGGCAATTTCTCTTCTCCTGGCCTTAATTCATTCTATTAATGTTCATGGCCGCATCTCATGGTGTATCTACATTGTGCTCAGTGCATCTGAAATAATGGAAAACAGCCATACAGCCTTTTGTTATGATTTTGAACTTATACAGTTACATTTTTGGCATTACCTCTGTATATATATATATATATATATATATATATATATATATATATATATATATATATATATATATATATATATATATATATATATATCAACTGTCAGTTGTCAACTGTCAGTTTGGTTGTTTCTTTAGGATGTTATGCTATCATGACATGCAACAGCATGATTTACAAAAACACTCTGAAGGGTATTTACTTAAGTTTCCTGTAATTTTATGACCTAATTACACACCAGCTGCATCAATTAAACAAACTGGCATGCATTATTTCAGAAAATTGTTAATACTGCTTTGATTGGAGCTGTCAAAGCTGTGAAAGCTATTTATTTTTTAATGGATTCATTTATACACTCACACTAGCAAAGTGTATTTATCACAGTTCCACATTTCCAAAGGTTGCTAAGAACATGTCCCCTCAGACCCATCATTACAAAGCCTGACGAAAGAACAGAACATAAACAGATGTCCACTCTAGCACGTCAGCACCAGGGACCTGGACCCCTCGCTGTACAAAATGCAAACTGAAAAACAGAAAGACACCTGTAAATGCCTGTGTTCCCTTAAGAGGATGTTTGGATGTCATTTCATATGGAATCTTTCTTTATGCAGATAGTCATTCATCTTGGTTACACCTGGTACTTTGACATCTGACCTCTGACCTCTGGATTTTTTTCCGGTGAAGACTAGACAGCACAATCAAACCATTAGCAAAATAACTCTGTGGCTGATGCTATCCTAGTCTGTAATGCCACATAAAAACATTTGCACCCAGTATCAACTACATCTGCTCCTACTTATTGTTCTGGGCAGAAAAAGGTTAGCCTGGACACACACACACACACACAAACACACACACACATGCTCACTTCCTGTGAGGCTGGATATTCAGTATCCCTTTGAATAAACATTTCTATCCACCAAAGGTATGGGAGAGGTATGGGTCTCCTCTGTGCCAAGGAAACCTATAGTGATAGTTAAGGCAAATTTCTTTCTCCCACCAGTACACACACACACACACACACACACAGTGCGATACACATAGTCAAATTCCTAGCGACTAATTTGTGTGAAAACGATGTTTCTGCTCCCCGTGGCTGTGTTTGTCAGGCTCGTGCTCCGTGCCCCCGTCAGCCCACGCGTCTTTGCCATTGTACTCCTGCTTCTTTCTGATCCACACACTGCACTTGAGTGGGATGCACACCACAACATTCCCATTCTCTCTTTTGTAGCCAAGTTCAAAAGCCTGTTATTTCTCCAGTCTTCCCTCAGCATGCACCGCTATCTTCCGTGTCATCCATAGTATCAAAGGTATAATCAGACCAGGGTTGGTTCGCTTTGAACATAGAGAATGATCTCCGTTCCTCAGCAGTTACTCTTAATCCCGAATATGCCGTTACTGGGCTGGTCTGGGCAGACTCTGGATGATCTGAGGTTTGAAACGCCTTTCGGCGGGACGTGAGTGGCGCAGATGTGAGCACTCGCCTCCCAGCTCCCCACACCAGCCTGCCCAGCCCTGTCGGACTTTATTTGGAGACTCCTGCAGCTCATGGACCCCATGAGTTCATCTACGCAGTCCAAGCCTCCTGCTGCTAGTTGTGGCCTACAGCTGTCAGAGCCGTTGGAACACATTGTCCCGAATATCTGCTTCCAGCCATGCATAAAGGCATGCCTTCCACACGTCAGCTGGCACACAGGCTATTTTTATAAGCACTGTGGTCTCGGTTCATACATTGATCAAGAGCTTGGCAACCTGTAACAAAGGCAGGGATTTATTCCACCTTGATACATGCATGCAGGTTCATAAGCTAATGGATAAGAAGCTAATGCGTTTACTCCGTCCTCTCGTGTCGCCGTTGTGATTTAAACTTTAATTTTTGCAGTTTGTTTTTAACGTCTCACACAGTGCAGACGTCCGCTGGCTTGTCATGGTGCTGTGGCTTTTGTTTCTTGCTGCTCTTTGTCCATAGTGTGACAGGGCGTCCTTGGATTTAACACTTTATCCAGCACCAAGCAGCCCTCCTCAGCCTTCTGCGTTCCCACAGCTCTCTGTCTCTCTCATTAAATAAATGCTCCGTCTAAATAGCTGCATGACAGGGCAAATAAACATTTCAGGAAACCTTCTGCTTTTTGACTGATGTTTCTTTAGTAGATATTTTGTGTGTTTATTTATAACACACAAATACTCCTTCATGTGTGGCCTGTCAAATCCCAAGCAAAAATGCAGCTTACTGTTTTACCCAATTTAAATTTTAAAATTCTTTGTCCTTGTTAGCTTATTACAACTGCCCTACAGTGTGAACATACATATGTATCAAGTGATAAAACACCGGGTACGCTTTAAAATGTCTATAGGCCTGTGTAGTTTAATTTTTCTCAAGATGGTTGCTTTTGGTGATGCAAAACAAAAGAATATTAGGCTGATCTAATATTTTATAATCCAGCACCAGCTCATTTTATAAACAAGCTATTCAAATCCCTGAAGCCAAAAAAGAATTTGCAGACGTGCTTATCGTGCTTCTACACAGAGATGCCCCCGCCGTTATTCTATATGATTTGTACAGTTCCTGTAGGTGTCGCTACACGCTATTCCGCGTGAACATATACCACGTTGTCCTCCAGGTTCCCATAATGCTTAGTGTTTACATCTCCTTTGACAGCGCCGTTGCTTATCAGTGGCTTGCCTAGTAACCAAGTGGAAGTCATCCGAATGGTCGTATGCCGCGTTTTGATGTTGGAAAAGTAAGTGGTAAGTACTCTAGTTTGTGACAACGAACTACTGGATCTTGTAGCACGTATCGCCAACAATACGCAGAGGCAATGACATAAATTTAAACTTGATTTTCCGTCTAAACAGCGTAAAAATTATTAATGAGAGGTCCCCTCGTTAGCATGCTAACTAGCTAACAGGCTAACGATTAAGGCGTATTAAGTTTAAGGTGTCTCTGACTGGCGGTTTGCGGTCTTGTTATATGTTTGCGATTTCGCGTTGAGCTTCTGCTGTGAACCGTGTCATTCCGGGCAATGTCTGCGGACTGGGTTGACTTTCCTTGCATTGGTCGCTAGAACTATAACATAATGTTTCTCTAGCTACTTGAATATGTGCTGTTTTGTTTTGCTAGTTTATAGAAAATGAACTTTTTTAAAGCTAGCTAGCTAGGTTAGCTAGTTAGCGTTAAGTATGCTTTGTGTAAACATGCTAGGTGCTCGGTTTACATTTCCGCGTGTTTGGAGGCGCGCAGGAATTCTGACATAACAGTTTGTTGTGCGAGTCACGGTCTAAGTTACTTCGCTTCCCTTTACAGTCATTAGCTATATGTTATAGTAGCGACTTCCTCATATTTGGAAACGTCCTTGTCCCGTAGAAAGGCAAATACAACATTTTTGTGTGTGTGTGTATCTGCTAAAGAAAGGCAGAACATATCGACGGTACGACCCCAGAAGCGGTCGTAGCCACAGCAATGCGGTCGGTACCTGCTGCCGCGATATGGGTTGCGCCTACTGTACTGACGTCAAATCGCATCACTGGTGCTTCTCAATCTGGGCTAACAAAGCTTTTCTAAAAAATGATCGGGTTTCGCTAGCGTTTAAAAAAACCGCTTCGGGCTGTGTCAGGTGCCATACTACCTTTCTTGCTAAATGCATTATATGTTTGACTTAATTGCAAATTAGGTAATATGACAGATGTATCAATATTTGTATATGAAGATAAGTCGTTAGTTTTCTCTGCAAGTAAAGACAGGCAAGTAATTAGGAAGTTGCGTGTAAGTAAGTAACACGTAAGTTGCGTGTTTACACCACCAAAGTGGAATAAGTCTAAAGTTTTGCACTTTGGAAAGTGGAGATAAGCCAGTCATTCCCTTATGGTAAATCTTATATACACTGAGGTGTGTCCTCTGAAAGTATAAAAAATAACAAGAACAAAACAACTTCACTATGTCTCACCTTGAAGAAATATATATATACTCTTTTATTTGAGCCTTTCTTCCTTCATTTTGACATGGGGGGGCCCTTGAGAAAAGGTAGAGTTTACTGCCGTCCCTCAGCTGCATCCCCAACCACAGTCGTCCATTCAGACCTTGAATGGAACTACCAGAGCTGCTGTTTTTTTTGGCGTAACTCAAAAACAACTCAATTCCACACTAGCGTACCTGCAGTACTAGGCTTACGGCTTATGCTGCTAATGGAAGAGTAGGAACACAGTTTGACAGGTCTTATCTGAAATGTTTGAGGGTTTTTTTTCTTTGTCTTCTTAGCTGTCCTCTTAATCTTGATTTTCACTTATCTCGCTGTACTCCTGTGTTGGCTACTTTTGTGTTCCCGTCTCATTAGATAGTGCACGGCCAGTATTTTTAGAGCACAGGGCGTATAGGAGTGGTGCAGCGTGTGAGAGCGTCAGGACTGTACGAACACCAGGCCCGCAACAATCTCCATGAAAACTTTTGTGTCCTAGCAACACAGGAGGGGAGCACTAGTGCTTGTTGTTGCCGGCACGGGGCTGCCGAGGAGATTCGGATTCTCCAAGCTGATGAGCAGCTGTTTACATGCGACTTGATCAAGAGCCGATCACTTATCCATGGAGATCTGAGCGGGTTGCACTTGGTGTGAAGTAGATGATTGCTCAAGATGGATGTTGGATTGGTCTCTCCAAAAATCAGTGAAAACGTACTTGCAGTTCTGTCCTACAGCTTCTATTCCACATTGATGAAGCTGTTATCTCTGCTATTCTTTTAAAGGTTGGCCCGTATTCTTCTGCATGTTTATTTTGTATTTTATTAGTCATTTTTCATTACTTCTTTTTCCTGTCAGTTCATTTATAAGGAGGCAGTAGATTTGTGTGAAATGAGTGAATGCGTTGCACTTTAGGAAATGCAGGGTCTTTAAAGGTTTGCCTTTTGACCTAAAAAAGTGCAAACAATAATGATCAAAAGAGGAATATTTATGCAAAACAGGACATACGAATGTTGGACTTTCTCTAAAATAATATATATATACATTTTTTTTGGTATAACATTTTTTTTTTCCATAAAAGGTGTTTGGTTTCTGTTTGCTCTCAGTGTACATGATCTGTTTGCTCTACATTCTCTACTCATTAGTGATTGTGCTCAGCTCTTGTTACCTCAACATTGAGAGCTCCATCAAACCTGCTGTGAAATATTTATTGCGGCATGGGACATGCCACATGCCCAGAGCCACCATGGCCACCCTCCCTACTCTCATCCAGGCTGTCATACAGGCACAGTATGTCACAGTGGCTCTTCCGATGTTTTAATTAATTGTTTGGTTTTTTTTTAGGCTAAACCCTGTCCAAGGTGGTTTTATGATGTTAGTAATGGAGGGTTGACTAATTTCAGCCCTGGAGAACCTCGTTTCTAACATGACCAATCTTGCCCGTGAGAGGCCGAATCATGTTTGCCCATCTGGGGAGCCATTAAGCATGTCGTTTATAATGTCGCCAGTGATGACTAAAAATATGAGCTCATTTGCATAATGTAAATCCCCAGGTGATACTGAGTGAGCTTTTCCCACCTCCCCCTTTGTTGACATTTGTTGTATGAATGTTTTCTTTAAGCCATTAGGACTGTCATGGTTACAGTTCCGCCATGTCTGACAAAATGATCGTATAGAATCAGAGAAAGTGGGCGGTGCCGTTGTTTGTGTTGTTTTTTATCTCTTTGCCCCTGTGGTGCTGTAATGGCCCTTTAATCAGAGGCTGTGTACTTCTTCATCGAACAGGATGTACGTTTTTGTAGCGCTGACATTTTAGACGACTGTTGAGTTTTTTTTTAATGATCTCTGTGTGTGGTTGCATCATTAGCTTGTGCACTATAAAGGTCAAGTAAATGTGTAAGACAAAGACGTAATGGACGGATGTGGAGGACTAATCTATACCCGCATGATGGACGTAGAGAAGAGTGGGGACAGCGCTGCCCGTGAGCGCCCAGCACTGCAGTGCCTCTGGAGTGTGGGGGCTTGGAGCTCTCACGGGCCGTTATTGATGATGGGTCTGCTAGCAGGAGCAAGAAACCGACCCCGGTACATTTAGTTGCTGCAACAGTTTTTCAACGGCAGAAAAAAAAACGCAGTGTTTTTGACTGACCAAGACCCGCTGATCTGATCCCTGAAAACTCATTTCAACTACTGAAGAATGAAGGTGAAAGCACTAAAAAAAAAAAATGCCAGACCTGAAAATGGCTCCACTGCAAACCGATCATATCGGTACCAGCGGCACAAATGTGTGTCTTTTTATGTCTGTGACTCATATAGTTTTGCAGTCTTCTGTTGCAAACCAAAGTATTAAATATGACTTCGAAATGAAGGATATTATTTATTTGTCCATTTGATTTCGCTCCTTTGAAATGAGGTTATGTATCGCGTGCACTGTGGTACCTGTAAGCTGTATCAGAGACTGATGTAAATACCTTCCCATTAGCCTTGATGCGCTGAGCGTTAAGCTCACGGTCGTAGCTGCTGCTTCATGCTAAATCAGCTGCTCGAGCGACACGGTAGCAGGAAACATGTCCTCGTGCAGTTACCTCCGGTCCAACCTGGTGTGTTTCAGTTAGTCTGGAATCCCAGTTTGCTTGTCTAGCTTTTCGACTATGCAAAACAAACTGCCATGGCTACAGGAACCATAATCCCAAAAGATGCTGTGCGGCGCGTTGGCTGTGAGTAGGTTTAGACGCTAGTGGCCACATTCAAAAAGTAATTCAAATGGATCAAACAAGTGGTGGATTCAGACAGTTTTAGATTCAGACAGTTTGGCATGAATGGTCTCTGAAAAACGCATTAGCCTTTTGTTCTCGTCACACACATTCATTTGTAACCGTATCTGTTAGCATGTTAGCATGCTGTGGCTGGCTATGTGCAGGTGGCCTGTGTAATTGGAACATGCTGATCCGGCATCGCTCTCTTATGTTTAGAGCATACAAATAGAAATGGACCTTTCACTTCTGACACCGCACTGATAAGGTAATCAATGAACCGTGGTTCATTGTTGAATGAAAGATATGGGTGTGTGTTTGAGGGTGTGTGTGTGCACACATGTTAAATATTAAAAGCTTCCTATCTCTGTTAAATATGCTGTGTAGCCTAGGGTTTTCAGAGAGCTTTCACTTTAAAAATGATATTTTTGACAGATAAATGTTATTTCATCATATACCAAGCCTACCAGCCAGACATGATTGTTGCTTGCATTTCTGTTCAGTATTGCATTTTGCAACATAATTCATGCATGACAAAATGATGAAACCATGAAATAGTTTTGATAAGGTGCAATTTTACATGTTCCACATCTAAAGACAAGTATCTCTAACCCGTGTAGAAACAGACATTACTCATGAGAATAACTTTTTTTTCCCCCCCGAGTCTATTACGGAGTTGTCAATTGGCAGCATGATATTAGTGACGGGGCATGAAGGAACCTGTCGATAGGTGTGTGTGTGTGTGTGTGTGTGTGTGCGTGTGACCAAAGCAGGGCTCTGTGACATTGAAGTGGGAAGATGATGTGCAGGCCCAGATCTCCTCTCTAGATCCATGGCACTGTACCATCATTTGCAGGAGTGCAGTGTCAGCCGCACGTACTGGAAAGTTCCGGAACACGTAGGAGCTTCGCTCTCATGACACTCACACAAATGCCTCAAAGATGCGAACTTGACGTACTCGGCGTGAGACGAGAGAAGCTGTATGTGTGTGTGTGTGTGTGTGTGTGTGTGTGTGTGTGTGCCACCTGATGGAAACGGACGGGGACCGTTACGCACGTAGCCGTCGCGTCCTCGCCGTGTCTGTGCATGGTGAGATTCTTTAGTTGCAGGACCTCTGAGACGTGACATGGCTCCTCCAGTTGTTCTCTTTTATATCGTGCATGAACAGTGAGGTCTCCCAGGTGCTAAACCCTGACTGAACCTAGGGCTGCATTTACAATTCACGGTCTTCATGTACATAAACCTAATGTAGCATGAGGGCTCTGAACGAAAGCCTGTTTAAGGATGCTGAGGGGGAACATGGGTGAGTTAGTCACACCCTGCACTCTCTCCAGTGAACATTTGTTATTGTAAACACTAAATAAAGGGTTTTGCAGTGTCAGTATCACAAAGGAGATCACAACTATCTTTTCAGAAAAGGCGAAAGTGGCTAAACTCTGTGGATGCTGCATATTCATCTGAATACATGACCAACTGCGACTTTGATGTTTGAACTGGCTTGTGGATCTGGACCAGTGCATAATGAGTCTGCGTTCTCCAGATTTTTCCCACACGTGCTGATTGGCTGAGGCCTGTCTGTCAGCTCAGCTGACCTGCTCGATTCTTCAGCTCCAAAGCGATGCCTTTCTGGTACTGATAGAGTGGTTACAAAGGTGGCCGCCTGACTCATTTTTCTGTGAGGTATCGATGTGCAATCAAGGTTTCCTAGTGAAATCCTGCTAGGTCCTCACACTGGCTGCAGTCTATCGATTCGTCCCAGCTTGGGATGGATTATTATGGCGCTGCTTTTCGTTAGCACCAAAGAATAATGGTGAGTTTGGAAATAGTCTGAACCCAACAAAATTGGCTTTAGCTTAATTAAATAATAAAGTAGAAACTAAGGCTAGTAGAAAAATCGGGTTTCTGTTAGGATATTCTACGGATATGCTAATGATCATTTAGGCTGTAACTTTACAAACAATGCAATAAACAAACATTAAGGATGACTAAGGTGTCTTAGTTCTAGGTGTGTCATGTGATACACATATCTAGTAAGTTATAAGAACACAATTAGCTTTTCTGCATGCTCCGTGGGTGTTTGGCTTGCGTGACCATTTGGCTAATATGCATGTAGTATGACGTATTAATCGCAGCCATAGCACCTGTCTGAGATGTTAGTGGTGTTTGCGTGTTAGTGGTGGATGATCCAGAGAGGTGTAAACCGGTGTTGCCGGATCAGGTTGGGTTTAAATGGTTCTAAACGAGGAGCGAGTGCTAACCTGCTTTCCAGCGTCTTTGTATTGTCTTGGTCCTTTTGTGCATTGCTGGTTCCTGTGATGCTGTGATCCACTCCTGCTGTTCACTGGCTTTCGTGACTCAGACAGATGAAGCTGATGCAGCTGATGCAGCTGATGAAGCTAATGAAGCTGATGAAGCTAATGAAGCTGATGAAGCTAATGAAGCTGGTGAAGCTAATGAAGCTAATGAAGCTAATGAAGCTGGTGAAGCTAATGAAGCTAATGAAGCTGATGAAGCTAATGAAGCTGATGAAGCTGATGAAGCTGATGAAGCTAATGAAGCTGATGAAGCTGATGACGCTAATGAAGCTAATGAAGCTGACCTTAGTAAGGTGCTGGTAGCTGCTGGAGGCTTCGCTGCCCGGCTTCGCTGAGGCTGCTACAGAGGTGAGACGAACGTACATTCATGTTCCTGCTTGGCCCGTGTTTCATCACAGTCTTCGTTGACCCTCAAGAACAGCGGAGAAATGCAAAAAAGATGTAGATTTGGGAAGATGCTGCCTACACTAATCAATAGGGTTGTTTTTGTAGTCTCCACCTGTCTGTCAGAGGAAACTGCTGTCTGTGCTCCGCGTGAAGGAGCAGGTCCATTTGAGCCATGGAGGAGGTTCTGGAGTGTGCTTCTTTGCTTGACAGTCTCATCAACGGGCGCATCAGCTGCACTGTAATCGCTAGTGTCTGGGGTGTCTTCCTCACCCATCCAGTTTGTATTTCTTAAGAACTGGAGAGCCTAATAATGGCTTCCAGCCCTTCATGGGTAATAATACTCAGCACCAGCTCAGAGGGAGAGGCTGGAGTGGCACCTCCTGTCGGCTCCGTTGTGAGCGCCGCAGTCTAATTGGCTTCCCGCTGCATATCGCAGAGGCCACCTGTCTGTGCAACGGAGCTGGTGCTGTCCTGCTGGTCCCAGTATCCCTGGAACTGGGAGGCTGAGAGCCAACTGGGCCGATTACATGCGTAAGTCAGAGACGTTGGACCCGGGTTGTTGGTCCCCAGGCCATTTAACTCCGTTTCTTCCGCCCTGCTCCTGTCACCTTTTTCTTCATTGCTCTGTCGCTCTCGGATCACTGACATTCTTCGCGTTGTCTAATTTCACACAGATTGAAATAATAAGCTTCGTCGGCATGGCAACGTAATCTGCATAATGCCGTGTGAGGTTGCTGAGGTCTCAGCGTACAATCATGCAGATTTGTTTGTCATGGCTTTGTTAAGGCATGTTTATATGCAGATGAAGACATTTAGCTGCTGTTAAATCATAACCGCACATTTATCGGGGGCACACATTGCACCATTTTGCAATGTTCCCCGATCCAAATCCTTTTCAACTTTAACCACTTACTAAGTTTTTGTGCTACTCAGTTCAGTAAGGTGCAGTTGTTCCCTGGAGGCTTCAAGCAGCGCTCAAAGCCTCATCGTCACAGATCCGGACGCACACGCCCTCCACGGCAGACCGGTGTAATGTGTGGGTGCCCTCGCTTCTGTTTGGCAGTGTCATAATGTTGTTAGATATGTTAGTTCTAGATCTTTCCATTAAGCTAGTTGAAGTGTATCTCACACAGTTTGGGGAGGTGTGTGTGTGTGTGTGTGTGTGTGTGTGTGTGTGTGTAAGGTCTGGCGGCCTGCACACGAACTGCCCACGGGAACTTGGTCTTCAGTCTCTTACATCACTTGTGTATGTTCTACAACGTATAATTAGAAATTATAATTATATTATTTAATTATAATAATTAATTATTAATTAATTATAATAATTAATTATAATTAGACTCATTACTTAGTGTCGCTGACAGTAGCCAATGTAAGCTGATGGCTTTTTGGGGGGCTTCCTTCAAATATAATAAACGGGGAAGGGGAAAGATGAAAAGACTTAATACATCAATACATTAATACACTGTTTTTATGTACTAACAATTCATCTTTTTTTAATTGAAACTTGCCACCATCGAATCAAAACAAACACACACAAGATTTGTTACATTTCATAAAAACCTTTTAAAGACACTTAACCTAAAATACAATTGTAAGAAGAATGGGAAGTTTGTGACCCCTGCAAATGGGATATGGGATACAGTGTTTTAATGTTATTCACAATTATTTAACAGCAGTGTTTGCAAAACACGCATACTTTATTTTATTCTAATGTTAATGGTGTAAACAGAGTGTGGCTGAGGTCAGTTATTCTAGTCAATTCAGTTTTGGCCTTGCACATAAAAAATCACCTTGATGTTTACTACAGAATTCTGATCGAATGCAATATGACCCAATAAAGCATAAGTCAGAAGAACTCCAAAGAAATGTTGTTGTGCATTAGACTGAAAATGGTCAAGAAGCAATTTCTGAAGGACCACATCTGTCTGCAATCAGCCAAATAGTCTGCAAAAATAGAATTAATGAGAGGAAATACAACCAAGTTGTTACTCTCTCTCGTCGTCTACAAAGATCAATGCAAACACTGAAAACCCTGTGACAGCTGAGGATCTGCAGACGTCTTCTGATGCAGACGTCTATGGCACTTGATGCCTTGTGTTCACCAGTGTGCACTAAAGACAAAACAAAGATGAATTGAAATGGGCCACCAGGGTTTAGCTCTAGAACTGTGATCTAGAATGTTCCGGAAACAACAGAACAACAGACAAACCCCAAACTGTGGTGCGTGGTAGAGTTGTGTAGTGGTGTGGGGAGCGTTGCTGCCGTCACCGAGGTAACGACGAATTCCAAGTATTTGGACATCCTGAAGCTCTTTAGCTTCAAAGTTCTGAAGTTCCTAGAATTCTAAAGTTTCATGTTTTTGAATGGCCGCCGAATGCCATGGCATGAATTTAAAAAGGCCGTTCAAGCAAGAGCAAAGCTATATATTCTGAAAATTTATGGTTTTGTGTAAATGAATGTGCTGGAATGCCCCCTAACTGCTGAACCAGACTCATCAGCAGCTGCACAACACACTTGGCAAATAATTGCAGCCAGTTTTGTTGCAGAACGGAATGACTAGATGCAGGTGCTTGAACAGAACGGGCTTTTATTGACCGACCAGGCAGACAAATCTGAAGGCCAATACAAAAAGAGCATCACCCAGGCAGAGATGAAACTATGGCGACCAGGCTACCACAGGCTCGACGAAGACATGGGATCAGTAAACCCAGGCACAGACTCGCAAAGACAAGAAGACAGACTGAGCAAACACGGCTCAGTAACTCTGGGTAGAACATGGGAGACTTCACAGTGAGCCGAGGGAGCGAAGCTGCATATGTGGGAAGGATAATGAGTGGGTAAGAGCGAGGGCGGAGTTAGCGGTTGGAAGGCCGGCCCATCTGATCACCCATAGGCTGGGGGCGTGACATATGTATATGTATGTGATTATACATACGTAAGTTCATATGTATAATTAGTGACCTTGATCTTTTCCTCGTTTCCTTTTTGGCATAGATAGAATATGGAATAATAGACTTTTGGGTAAATAATGCTGCAAGTTAGACTGAAGTTATTCTGATGACTTAAGTGAAGGCGCCATTCATGCAGTGATCCAGATCACTTCAAAGGTTCTCCAACATTTCACCCAACCATCAACCAGGAGGATCGGTTGTTGATAAGCTGCAAAGTGAAAATCCTCACACTGGGAAATCCTCCTCGCACTCGCCCATTCTCTCTCTGAAGGGAGAGTGAGGAGCGTGTTTTATCTGCTGGCCAGACTCCAAGAACGGTTAACAGCTCAGGTGTAGTGTGCCCAGTGGACTGTGCCAAATACAGAGTGAAAACCATTCTTTCAAGGTAAATATAAACACTGCTTCCTTTGACATTATACCTTTTTCATTGTCACACATCATATTCAGACAATTAATACTTATCCATGGGCACAAATAATAATAATAATAATACAATTTTGTTGCTTTTAAGAGCTTGTTAGTGTCAAAATGACAAAGAAATATAGATTTGCATTTAACTTATTAACTTGCTGAAAGTTTATTGTTTCTTCATTTTCTGCCGGAGTGACCGTTATGTTGTCGACTGCCTGTATGTATCAGATAAATATAGCTCTGTCTTTAGCATTGTAGCTTCTCTAGTTCAGCCTGATTCAAACATGAGGTGGAGGTAAAGGTAGCCGATTGTCACGAACAGCAGCAGTTGCAGTTCTGGGACACTTGATTTTATGTGATTTTTATTTTACACGACTTTGGTCTGATGTTTAGAAGTAAACTGAAAGAAATAAAGTCAATATGGAGTAACTGAACGGAAGGAAGCAGCTATCAACGCTTCTCTTCTGGAATACGTTTCCTTGGAATTCATGAAAGGCATTTTCGATTAAAAGTTGCTCCCACAGCTGCTGAGAGACAACATTCGCATCACAGGCATGTCACACAGAGACAACTCGTTAGGTTCTTCCGTATCTGCAAACCATATGGTGCCGCTGCCTTCGACAACTCCAGCTCCTGTTGTGTGGTGCTCGAAAGTGATTCAGATTAGTTTTTCATACTCAGTTATGGTTAATTCTTACATTATATTCCTTTAATATTCAATCTTTTACTTATGTGCCCTCAAAAAGGCATTGTGAATGTCATTTTCATTAAGGTAAACATGTCTTGTCAGTTCCTTCATCAGGATGTTTTGCTCAGTATTCATGGTGCTTGTAGGTTTACGACATAACCTTTTCCAATGTGATATTGCTCACCTGCCATAGTTTTCTGGTATTTATGTCTACCTGATATGATTTAATTATTTAAACTATATATCTGGTTCATTCATTTTCAGAGATGTTTGATATTAGTAGAGTTCAGTTCAAGTGAACACGCTTAAGAAAACATGGCATGTTGAATGTCTGCAGGGCCCTATTCTGGCTGTGCCCCCTCCCCTTGCTCACAAGCGTTTGTCTTTAACGTGATGCCGGTGCTGAACGTTGCTTGTTGGCTTATGCTTATGTGGAAGTTTGCAAACAAAGGCCAATTTTTCCAATTCCTCTGATCAATGGACTGCCCAGCTTCCCACACGTCTAAGCACATGTATCTCACGGACAATAAACCAGAGGGGGGGGGTCACGGGAGAGAACAGCCTGCTGCATCGCTGAGGAATCCCGAAGGTGGTAGCATGAAGGAATAATAATGACAAAAAAGCTTCTTTCCTCAGACAGACCTACGCTTGCCAGATGCACCACGCTTGATCCGGATTAAGGCACAGGCAGAGAGTGCAGAGCAGACCAAGAATAGCACAGCCTTGATTGTATCAATAAGCTTCCATTAGAAAGGGCTCGAAGGACAGACCCCCCCCCCCAAATCACATGAGGATAGACTCTGTGGTGAGATGCAGATGGAAGTGACTGGCCTCTGGTCCCTGGCAGAGGATACGGATTGGGAAATCTTCACTTGTTGGGAAGGAATCTTCCTGTGTTTGATCATGAGTATCGGTCCAATAGGGATCCTATAGGGATCAGACTACAATTTTTGGATTTCACGATGGTCACTTAGTCAGATTAGGCAATCGTAGTGCGATAAGTTCTTGCCAGGTCTTGATTGGGAAGCTAGCAACCCTACATATTTGTCACCGACCAGTCATCGTTCACATCCTTGCATGACTTCACAGTGGGAGGATGGTCAAGAAATTGTCAATCATGGCTATCAAGAGAAAGTAGAATTTGTCAAACTAGGCAGGAAAAAGCACAAAGATTTGACATGCTGGCCTCTTCATCGAGGTGTCATGGGATGTCCCAGACGCCACATCCTTGTTCTTCAGTTACGTCACACTAGAAGGCCTGTTCCTTGATCATCTTGATGGCTTTCGCAGTTACGTTAGCAAGTGACAAATGATGAAAAACATGGGAATATACCGATATTAGTCACAGAGCCCCCAGTAAACTTTCCTTCGTTTCCTGTCAACATAAATATAATACATGTTCAAAATGTTAATGTCCAAAAACTAATCCAAATTTTACAGCACATAGGACACATCTGATAGGACTGTAAGTGAGTGCATTGCAAGAGAGTACATTAAAAAGCAGGTTTAGGGATGTCATAATTAGCATATTTCTGCAAATTGAAAGTCTGCAAATTGTAATATATAGATGTGCCATATATTCAGAATGATGCTAAGGGGGCTGCTTGAATGATGCTAAGGAGGCTGTCTTCTGAAAATGGGCTGAATCTGAAGAAGACGTTTCTCACACATAGAAAAGTTCTATTCATCTGTACCACAATGGATGCTGAGTAAATCTATGAAGGGCTAAGATGACTATATTTTTCATGGTGTTAAGAATCATGACTTAACCATCTTAGTCAATACCACTTTAACAGATAAATATTGCATTGAATTGAGCAATATTCGTGTTAGTCTTTCCTCCTGGTACTGTTGCCTCAGTTCATAGGAGAAGCGACATCAGAAGTCAGGAAGCCTGACATCAGAAGTGAGGAGCAGAACTTCACATGAGTTTGTGGTTGCGTGTTGTGTGGGTGTTGCTTTTGTAGTGTTGATGGACTGGGAAATTTCCTAGCAAAATACGTCCTGGAACAGTCATTGGGATATTTTTACTTCTGGGTAAAAACAAACAAATAAAACCCACCACTTCATTTTTATTATTAGTATTATCTGTTTTTATTATAAATTAGCAGTCATTCTATAATTACTCATAATTAGTTCCCTTCAACAAGTTCCCTCCTTGAAATGCATCTTAAATAAATAGAATATACAGCCTCCCAAAACACCGTTGTGGCTGTTGGTTAATAGTTGGAAGGCTTACCTCATTTAGAAACAAGTGTGCTAAACTCTAGCAAAGGTATGGCAACATTTGTAGACTGTGTAATGAAATGCATACACAAGGGCCTGTAAATGATTTTCTCACACATTTACCATCACATCGCCATGTTTGTGTAATATCCTTTAAGAAAGGTGAAAAAGAAAAGCAGTCAGTCCAGCGGGTCACTGGTGTAAAGGACATTTGCCTTCAGTGATCTACTCTTAGATAATATTTAGGAAACAGCTCCCGGTCCTGTGATGTCTGACACTTACTGGTAGTGGTGTTGACCTCTGATATACAGGTCATGGTATCTCGGCATGTAGAAACGTTTCGTCCGGGGTTATTTTTGAAATTGTGGAGAGTTGAGAGTGGTTCTGCTCCACTGCTTTGGCAGAAAAAAAAAGTTTGACTTGCCATGCACTAGTTTGGCCAGCGGATCACACAAATTCAGACTGCAGTGCTCTCACTGGCTTCATTTCCTACTGTGAAGCTTGTTTGCCCTTTATAACCGACTGAAGGACTCGTGTCGTCATCATGTATCACACTGTGATTATCTGATTGATTTTGGCATGAAGCCTTGCTGGTTATGGATATCAAGGCAGCCATTTGGCATGGGAGCCCTTGCCACTCAACAGGCCTGCGAATCACCTCCAACTGTGGTGGCTGATGTCGAACTGGTCAAAATAAGAGCAAACCCAATTCCAGCTCTGACCACTGCTGTTCATCCCAACCAGCAACACACACCCACCTGTTCAAACAACATTCATGAGTGGTTAAGCCATTTGGTGTTGTGGTGAACCTTCTGGAAGTAGCTGAATATTCAACAAAGTAATTTGATTTTTTTGGAGGCACTAACCTGCTATGTAGAACCTAGAAAGCAGGACTCCGTTCAGGAGCAACACTGGAGTGTGGGTAAAGGAAGTGAATTCAAACGCTTTGGAGTTCCAGGGGAAAAGATTTTTCAGAAATGTTCAAAGAACATTAACAAGTCTGAACACCTACATGGACATGAGACTCCCTGAGTGACCTTTGTCAGCATGGTTTTTTATTTAACGTCTTTAAGTCTCTTCCCTGGCCGTGCCTTATTGAATTTACAGGCAGATTTTGCCCTCAGCTCACTAATTAGGTGTCTGGATCTGGTTCTTTGCAAAGTGGTTTTGTGACCATGCAAACTGAAATGAGCACTGTGTGTAAATTGGTGACTTTCTGTCCTCTTCACCTTTAAAGAAATTGACATTATTTTGATTGGTTTAGTGGAATTGTTGAAGTCCACTCTGAAAATGTTAATGATATGCCTGTGATTCAAGCAGCTCTCGAAGAAATGTTGATATTGTATAAAACCACTTTTTGCTATTTTACTATAGGGAACAATATACCCTTTTTGTTTATCAAAAACTACTTCTTATTTAAAATTGCACTGTTTTGCACTTAAACATGCTCAACATCGTCATTTGAAACTGCACTTGGGCCATTCAGTAATCAATTGATAAAACAATTCACAAATCAGCAGCCTAATGAATCAATTATGACATCACAGGTAATGGATGAATTATGAATGAATAATTTGATGAATAAAAAAACAAAAATGAGCAAGGGATTTGCTAATTAGTGCTAATGAAGAGGAACTCATCTGATAAATAAATGCTAATAAATTTCAAATTAAATCTTTGCATGATGTGATAAATTATGTCAATATCAGTTAGTCCCGTTAAATTCAATAACTGTTTGTCACTGATATGACAACCGCTAAAACAGCAGATTGAAGTTGTAGCGTCATACAGTGTCATGTACAGTTGCAGTGTTCATTGCATTCATACTTGACCTGTTTGTGCCATTCAGTGCTATTCGTCTCAGTGTGGCGCTGTAACCTGGAGAAACTGCATTTCATTCCTCATACCACACGTCTGTGGAGAGAAAGGTTGACAAACATGACTTTAGCTTGACTTTGTGTTTTACAAAACTTCTTTACTATACTAAGAAATGCTGGGAGAAGTCCACAGCGATCACTTTTCCCTTCATTTTGTTTTCAGAGCAAAATTATGGCATTGGTGAATTTTTGTCTTGTTAAAAATTACTGTAGAACACACAAAAAGATTGGTAAAATTGACTGGATGCCAAAATTGTGAACTATTGTTTTAATTTGTTCAGTTAGCAGCATGAAAAATTTGACTTTGACCTGCACTGGGAAATGAAATCTGTTTTGAAGAGGGTCACCTCCTTATTCACAGCTTTTGTAGTGCCCCAGAATGATCAGACTATAATCGTTCATCTCTGACCTTCTGCCTATATCCTTATAGCTTGTCGGACTGCTCTGTTCAGTCAAGGCGAGGAGGAGACACGGGTCAGATTTATACCACCGCTAAGTTGAAAGATGGATAAATTAACACTTGTGTAATGCTAAGTGAACGTTCTCCTGTACCTTGACAAACTGCAGAATGCTTTTTTCCTCCCAGTGAACATTAGTAAAGCATATTACCTGCCTTAAATGATCTATTTATTTTCATTGTTCATTTACCCGATGCGTGTTAACCCCTAAACCTTAGGGCCACTGGTTTGTACGAGGGCAACATGTTAAAAATAAAATAAATAAAATAAAAAAAAAGTAAACTGAATTTCCTCTCAATTTCCTAATGTATATTTGGTATGAGACAGCCAGGGATTTAGATTTCACAGTCCATTTTAAATAGTCATCTCGTTTTGTTTTACCATGCCTGTGCAATTTTATTAACGTGTCTGAAGAAACTTCTGAACTATTAGAGTCAATTAGAGAGTTCGAATAATGGAGAACAATTCCAATGTTTCTATCACGTTTCGCCCCCTACTCCTCCATTCTTGTCTGTGTGTGCGTTTGTGTGTCCATGTATGTGTAGACGTTTGTCTGTGTGTTTCACCTGTTCTTTGTCTCGTCAGTGTTCTGTCACACGTGTATGTTGTTAATGTGTGTGTATTTAAAGGCGTGTGTATGTGCGTCGCGTTCGTTTCTTGTCATCTTGAATGAGTCCTGTGTGTTCTCCATTCGTCCACCGATTTTTAAAACGACTATTTTTAAACGATGCTCTCGTCTTGGCATGACTCATCTCACATCGTTACAGTTTCAATGTATATATGGCAATAAATTATATAAAACCTCCTACCCTCCAAAAATGGGATTTTTTAAAATTTACATTCCATGGAAATTGAGTCTTGGCTAAAATAAACCCTTGGAATTATGTCTGAAATGTTAATGAACATGTGTAATTTGTTCTGAGGTCACCAATGTCTTCCCAAGTAAAATCTGCTTTGGGAGGTCTTGATTGCTTATGGAAATGTCCAGCTCAATTCCTGACATGAACTGTTATTAAAACATGTTCTTATGTGAAGAATACCACTGAACAATTTTAAGCACGTTAATTACAAACTTAATTCTCATCATACACACTTTGCATATTGACCTATGTGTGGTTAAATATTTGACATGGGCGTGCGGTACCAAAGGAGCGGGTCCCCTCCCGCCTTCACCGGCGTTGCTGTACCACTCGGCGCTCTACACCTGCACCACATCCTCCGCTCCTGTTCCATTAGACATCCTTTGATTGTTTTCTCTCCAGCCAAGAAAGGGATTACAAACAAACTTGTCAAAGACCAAATGAGTTTCCCTGACACCTCGCTGTGCACTACAGCTCCGTAGGATGGGTCGGAGGAGGTCGGACACTAGGATCCTGGGGCCTCGTGGCATTAGGCCGGGTGCCAAGTCGCTATCAAAACAGAACGTAATCAACATGCCCCTCCAGCAGTTTCAAATATTTGTCTCCTTTGCGCTTGGCATGGGCTTCCCCACACACTCACAGCACCTGTTTGTGAGGCTCAACCAGGCCGTGTGACAGGCAGGGCTACGAGACTGAGCCCCTCTTAAACACCCGTGCCACTGCCATTGGCTGATGCTAAGGTTGGTCGGCTTGCCTCTAACCAGTGTTTACTCTATTGTGTATGGCACAGAACTGACAGGAATACTCATAAAGCAGTTCGGTGGACTACAAATTTTGGAGTCTTTTTTTTGTTTGTTTTTTTTGCTCCACAGCTGGAATACAGGTCGACCTGTATTTATTTCTTGTCATGCATGTCTGACCCTCGTTTTTGTTAACACGGTGCACTGCTTCCTTGTTCTCGCCTTGAAGTCCTCCAGTCTCCCTTTGTAGGACCTAACGGCAGTAACACGATCCTCAGGGGATCCAGGCCTGTCTTCTCCAGGGATGGGCGTCTGGGGTCACGTAAGGCGACATGAGGAGAAGGGTCATTGTCTTGCAGTCCACTCGCTCCCTGCGTGACCCCCCCCCAGCTGGGTCCCAGCCGTATGCCAGCGGACATTTATTGTCAGAGGTATAAATAGGATGGCAGGACCACTGAGGCAGGTGGTCCAGTGTGCAAGCTGAGGCGGAGGGTAGAGGCACCGGAGCCCCAGCGAGACACCTGAGAGACCTTCTCACTGCATGGGCCGCTCTCCCCTGCTGGCTCCTTAGGCCAGACGCCCAGCAGATCTGTAACGTGATCGGCTAGTGAAAGCGCAAAGACCTCCCCCTGTTGTGAGTTCACTGTGAATATACAGGGCTTTTGTGCAGGCGAGCCTTTGACTGAGTGCACACGGTCCACCAACGCTGCCGTCCGTCCGAGACTTCATTAAAGACGAGCTTTCTGCATGCGGTTGTAGTGGAAGTGGATAGTTTACCAGACGATCTGCTGACAGGTCGAGGCAACACGACCAGAACCGGAGTCCAAAAAGAAAATCCCATTTGTAGCGTGCCGATAATGAAGCAACAGCGGCCGATAACGTCGGCAACACATGGTTCAATTGTACGGCTCCCCTCGGTATATCTGTCCCGCTGTGTCTGGAGGTGGCCGGGCCTGTCTCCACAGGCTGCGTGCTACTAATCGGCGTGAAGGCAGCGTCTACCGTATCCCGCAGCACACAGTCGGCCTGAAAAGCAGCGCTGAGCACTGAGGAGTTATCTTGGGAGGCACGCCCGCCCTCCATCATCCTGCCAGCAGAGACAGCCAGCCACGCAGCCCCTCCAGCAGATAAGCTGCCCAGACTGGGTCACTCTGCCAGGCCTGACGCACCACTGTGAAACAACCGCGGAGTCACGTTATTCTGTGTTGCAGTGAAAACGGTTGATGTAAACTTAACTTTCATCTTCATGTTATTTTAATATGAAGTGTGTGTGTGTATTTATATATATATATTTAAGTTGGATCTTAATTAGTAATTTCACATGCATTGCAGGTTGTTGTTGTTGTTATTATTATTTTTTAGCAGGTTGTTGTTGTTTTGGTTTCATTTCCCTCCACTTTGTTCCCCTTTCATCCAAATGCATCATTTGAAGGGTAAAAAGCATTATTACCTGCCAGTAGGAAAATAGATTTAATTGAAGATGCTGTGGTATTATAAAAAATGTACTGCAGTTTCTTATGATTTTGGCTGTATTTTCATCATCTGTGAAAGAAAATGGGTTTAGCATTAGTCCAGCTATGACAGGTCTCCTAAGATGCAGGTCCGAGAGCTATCTGGGTCAGCCAAACTATCTTCATGAATAAAAAGGCTGGTGTTTTTTTATTATAGAGAGCCGTGAGCAGGAATAATGTGCAGATCCGTGAGGGGGGGGGGGGGGATTGTTTGAGTTCTGTATTATTTCTTGCTCAAATCTTATTTCCAATCTCCTCTTTCAGCTGGCAGGAGGGATTCTGGGTTGTATTCAAAACCACAAGGCTGTTTCCCCTCTTGATAGAAAAGTTGGGCGTCAAGGTCTTGCGGACACCGTGGTGATGATTTTTGTTTATTTGTGCTCTTGACACATTACCAACCACATGTCATGGTGCGATATAAACTTTGTCTTGCATAAACGTCACTTAAAAATAGGTGTGTGAGGCATGTTCCAGCTAGGCTCGAACGTTTCATCACGGCTCAGTCGCACTTTGGTCTGTTTTAAATCTGCTTGGGACATCTGTAGCGGTACCAGAATGGGATAGACGGTGTCATATTAAGGGAAGGGTGCATGTGTGATGTTGCTTTCTGCTGAATTCTAAAATGTCCAGATTCTTGATCACTGCAGTTCCTGAAAGATTTTCTTTGGTTACTGTTTCATTTGAAACCTAGAACTGTAATACTTAGACCTACCGTAGAGCCGCTTCCATTAAAGCTTTAATAAATTTCTAATAAACCGTTTTACATGCTCAAAAAATTAGCAGACACCAGTAGATTTAATAAAATGGTGCTTTTGAATTGTGTCATTTTCAACTTTCATTTGTCAAATTTGAATCAGCAGAACTTCACTGTTAATTCAAGACCCTGAATGCACTGCAAAGGGTTTTAGTTCCAGTGCAGTGCTGTAACTAAAATGTCTTTCTGACGGTGACAGCCTGTGTCTTCATCAGAACATTTCCTGGCTGAATTTCCTGTCAACAACATATATTTTTGATGTGAAAAATGAATAGCCATTGTGAAGCCGTGCTGATTCTGGCAAGCATTAAATCTAAGTCCTATTCCACATGATCGCTTTACCGTCTGCGCTTCCAGGGAATTGGACTGCGCACACACACTGATGATGGAAGTCGTAGTCCGTCCAGCTCAAACGCAGCACGAGGACCTGTAGCTTCTGTCTCACCATTTATTTGGGCTCCAGTCTGTGCAAACAGATTATGTGTTTCCAGTAGACGCATGAACCGTTGTTTACGATTTCTAATTTAATATACTGAAATACCTAAATTGAAGCTTTTATCTCCCTGCCTTGGGGTTTATATTTCCCTTATGGACCTCATTTTCGGAAGCGGTAATAAAGCATGACAAAATCTAACCATGCAATGCAATCCACAGAGCTTCTCTCATATTTAGTTTTTTTTATTTATTGTGTGTTTTTGCCACTTGACTGTTTTGCCTCACAGGAAATGAAGGGCTTCGCAGTGCTGTGGCGCCACAGTGCACAGAACTAGTTGAGCCAATTGCACCACCCAGGAAAGATGGAAGCCAGTTCTTAATGTCTCTTGATGGGGGGGAAGAAGCCGCAGATCTGCTCCGGACGGGCAGTGATGGCCAGTGTGCGCTGGGCCATGCCTAATGTGCTATGAAGCCCAGTGCAGCTAGATGAAGGACCAGTCCTGGTGTCAGCTGCTGATATTCCGGCCTGCTTGACGCTTTCAGTTATTTATTTATTTCCCCGCCATCACTGAGCCAGTAGGAATGGGGTGTGTTTGTGGGCAGAGACCGCCTCGTGGCCCTCGCGTACAGATAACATGCCTCCGTGTCGTTGAAGCCAGTCTAAGTCGCTCTTGTGTACTTCTTAGACTTGCACTGCAATGTGGCATTTTGGTGTTAAACAAATGCAAATAACTTTCAGTTTCTCCATTAAATAATATTTTGCTGTTGTCCGGAGAATTTATAGAAAACTGCTCCTATCTGCAATCTCCCATTTCTGGTTTGTGAAGGGCAAACTGCAGTCCGTGTTTACAGAGGGCAGAGATCAAGTCTGATGTGAAAACAATTTGAACCCCCAAAATGTAATTTCCTGCTCCCGCCCCCTCCCTGGTGTTGGGGAGGCAGGTCTGCATGCGGGTTTGCTAAGAGAGCGCGTTGCGTAAACTTGGTGTCAGCAGTCTCTGCTTGCCCCTCAGACCACAGGCTCACTGGCGAAGGTGAAGTTAATAACCCCAGGTACTGCAATCAGCCCTGATGATGGTGCTTTGCAATATGAGAGAATTGGTATTCACAGTGGCCACTGCAAACAATGAATTATTAAATACCTGCTTCTAAGCAAACTTCCCATTCTGTAGAGATGAGGAGGATGCTAGTGGGGTAAACGGTGGCGAGAGGGGAGAATGTAAAATGCCCTGCTCCTCTGAAACACAATGGAGATGGGGCATTTGCACCCAACACGTAGGCTCATTTTGGATAGCCCGTCATCTGTTTATGCTTAATGTGGAATTTATTGGTGCAGTTATTGGTGTATTTGTCTTTTGAAATAGAAAATTTGTCTTTGTATTGAAAATTGTAAATATAGGAGGTCAAATATGGTAATCCATTTTTTGGGAGAGTTGCTCTGGCTCCTGTTCTTGTTCTTTGTACTCTCATGATCTTGTGTGGTGCATGAGAAACATTGTTGCCAGTAACCATTTATTTACTGGCCAAAAATGGCTTCTTGCCTCTAGTCTTCAGGGTGCCTTTTGAAATACTCTTTGGCTTCGTACTGCAGCACCATCTGCAAAACCTCTTGAAGGGTATTTTATGTTTTAAATGTAAAGCCCATGACCTCCTTAGAGAAACAAGAGTGGCAACTATTACCACAAAGGTTTAAGAGAGCAGTTCTGTAGGAGCTCTGTAGACCAGCCAGACTCAGCATAGTTCTGTACACAGTTCACTCTTCCACCATGTAAAGGATAAATGGACCAAACAAGGGGGCGGAGCTTCAGGCCAACGGCCAATGGCCACGGCGCTTTGGTTTATAAAAGTCTTTTGGATCCCTCCCTCTCGCTTCATCTCTCATTTAACAGACGATTTGCACAGAGCACCAATCACGTTTCAGACGCTCAGCTCCTTTTTTTTTAAGCTAAGCCAGTAAGATTTATCTGCAGCTATATGGGAACCTGGGGGCTCGTTCGGCTCCTTCCTGTTTGTTATGTGCTGTACATCTAATTCATTGGAGAATAAGTAATCCTGAGCGCTGCCAAAATGCATTGCAGCCTGTTTTCCACACACAAAATCGAACAAGCGCCAGTGTCCGCCCCCCCAGACACCGCATTCCTGATGCTGCGAGCAAGAGGGACCCTGACTTAGGACATGTTTTAAGTACTGTTGGGAGAGAAGTTTAGCTTTTTCCAGACGTTTGTCCGTAAAGACATTTTACCGCAGGGCCTCTGGAGTGTTTATTGCCAATTCACGAAGGAGAAGCAACCCCGGTGTGATTTACAGAGACAAGAGTGCCTGCTTGATTTACACATTGTTCGTCACATGAAAGGAATACTCTCATTATACATAGCTTTCACTGGTCACTATTATGAAACATTATTGTAGCTTGAAATATTAATTAATGATTATCTGTCTAGGGATATTACAAACCAATTGCCCCAGATTTGGTCTATGTTCCTCAATGACGTTTCTGCAATCCTGTAATATTCTAGGAAAAATGGTAATATTTAATAAAATTGCTTATAGTAATAATAACAACTTGGGAATGAACAGGGTCCATACATGTAGTGCCACTGAGGGGCTGCTAAGGGGGGGGCTGCTAAGGGAGGGGCTGCTAAGGGAGGGGGTGCTAAGGGAGGGGGGCTGCTAAGGGGGGGGAGTGCTAAGGGAGGGGGTGCTAAGGGAGGGGGTGCTAAGGGGGGGGGTGCTAAGGGGGGGGTGCTAAGGGGGGGGGTGCTAAGGGAGGGGGTGCTAAGGGAGGGGGTGCTAAGGGAGGGGCTGCTAAGGGAGGGGGTGCTAAGGGAGGGGGTGCTAAGGGAGGGGCTGCTAAGGGGGGGGGTGCTAAGGGAGGGGCTGCTAAGGGAGGGGGTGCTAAGGGAGGGGGTGCTAAGGGAGGGGCTGCTAAGGGGGGGGGGAGTGCTAAGGGAGGGGGTGCTAAGGGGGGGGTGCTAAGGGAGGGGGTGCTAAGGGAGGGGGTGCTAAGGGGGGGGGGGTGCTAAGGGAGGGGGTGCTAAGGGAGGGGCTGCTAAGGGAGGGGCTGCTATGGCAAGGAGTCAAGGGAGGGGTGCTACTATATTCATCAACAAGGGAGGGGGGTGCTAAACATCCCCACTCCTCTATGAAGCCCTTTGGCAAGTCAACGCCACAATATTCATCAACAGTAAAAACATCCCCAAGTGACTCCGTGCTTGTCCACATGATCTGGCGGAATATTTAGTGACAGGGCAGTTCGCATGAGATTAAAATAACCTGGGGTTATAACCTGAAAAATAACCTGGGGTTATAACCTGAAAAATAACCTGGGGTTATAACCTGAAAAATAACCTGGGGTTATTTTTACTAGTGGTTTTATGGCGGGTAAAAGGCACCTGGATCTTTAGTGACATGGGAGTCTACAGCCTGTGCAAATCACAGACATAGTGAATTTGGACAAGACTACAATAGCCCGGGAACACGGGCAATAACGACATGAGCCCACCTCTCCACGCTAAACGAATCTCCTGCAAACAGGCCTTTAGACATGTTACTGCTGCATATGATGCTTGTGATGGTAATCAAACAAGAGTACTAGTCTTCTTACTCATCACTAGTGCTTTTACTTCAGTATTATGTGATTTTTTTCTAATTAATTAATTATGTTACTAATTAATTAAGGGGTAGGGCATGTCACCAAACAAGATTACTTTGTATTGTTTATATTTGGGGGTTTTGCAGTGAAATTGCAAAACACAATGCATGAATATATAAATACAAATGCATAAATATATAAATGTAAATAAAATATACTTGATAGTAGAAATAGCTATCTTGATTATAGACTTCGATGCATCAAATGGTTAGCTTTTCTTG
Organism: Brachyhypopomus occidentalis; assembly: GCA_020368025.1. Lineage (NCBI taxonomy): Eukaryota > Metazoa > Chordata > Actinopteri > Gymnotiformes > Hypopomidae > Brachyhypopomus > Brachyhypopomus occidentalis. The sequence goes on along the minus strand of JAGXOD010000004.1, from coordinate 928,683 downwards.
TGTACATTAGTTAGTATGTATGTAAAAGTGTACTTTAAATTAGTACATTAGTTAATATGCATGTAAAGTGTATTTTTTAGTTTTACCCAGATGCATATTAACCGAGTATATTTACTGATGCTTTTAGATATTCAAAGCTTAAAATGATTTTTAATTGTCAGGAGGTTGTCAGACCTGCTTAAAGTTTGCTCACTAGTTTTGAAATGTTTCAGTTTATGTTGCGTTTTCCTTTATTCTGTGTGCAGGTCTATCCTCCTCAACACACACAGGCCCCCTTGCTGGTTCTCACATGGTAGTCAGAGAGTCTCTCTAGGCTTTTAGGGGAAAGCGTGCTTTGATCATGTTGTCAGGAAGTCGGAGGCGTTCGCTGGGTCTCTGTCTTCCCTTATGGCAGGCGGGCTTGAACACTGTGCTGCACTCTTCATGGCGTTTTGTGTGGAAGGTGTCACAGAAGAGCAATTGCAGGTACAATTGTAGCCTGACACAGAGATAGAAGTAAAAGCATCGAGGTGTGTTCAACAGATCTGAATTATTTATAACATTGTGTGTGTGTGTGTGTGTGTGTGTATTTTCTTCCTTCCACTGTCATTGCACAAATTATGATTTGGGACCTTTCTACTTATCAGCTGGTGTCTATTTTATTTTTCATAATATGATGTATTAGTAGATGTTCACCTTGGAGTCAAAATGGTGATAGCAGAGATTAGCAGAGTTAATAGAATGACAGCCTTCCTATTGCTTGGAGGCAAGGATCTAGGTTTGGTGTGAACACTAAAATGTATATGTGTACATACACAAGCAATGGGATAAGCCACGGGAGCTGCATATATTATTTAAATGTATCATAAGGGGGTCATTGATATGCATACGATGTAGACTTTACAGAGCAGGGAGAAAATGAGAATAGATTTTGCTTTTCAAAGTTCATTTGCACTCGTACATTACCTTGCAATAATGCACCCGTTGTAATCACTATTCATTTTAACTTTAACTTTTAACAATGTCATTGTGTTCGCCCCTTCACCCACAAGCTTGGCGCACCCTTAGAATTCCGCTTCTGACGCCCCTTTAACCTGCAGTAGGCGCAGTCGTTCTCACCGTCACAGAATGCAGCTTTCTTAATCCATCCGTCTTCCTGCGAAGTTTCCCAGCATCCATTTAGGCGCGTTTGCTCGGTTCCTCGTTCACGTGACGGAGGGGCGTTTTCTACGGGCCGTGCGTCTGCTGACAGGTGTTGCATTTCATTTACGATCGCAGCGTTGGCTCTGGTTCGGACTTGCTGCGTCTTCCGTTGGCTTTTTCTTCTCCCACTTGTGTTGAGAGGTATTTATTTCCTTCTGTGGGGAAATGCATTGTTCTCGCCAACTCTTCTGCCTGCCAGAGCCATGGGGGCCTGGGCCATTAGAGAAGCCTGCGAGTGATTCCTCAGATGTGTCCCCGTACCGCAACACCTGGAGCAGCGCATGCAGATGGCTGTTAAACACTGAGCCTCTGGGTCTTGGCCCACTCGTCAATAACCAGACCACCTTTTGTGGAAAACATGGAGTCCTTTTTTTTTGTGTGGTTCTTAATTTGGAACATGTGGCATCTTGCAACGCTGTTCTGCCCGTAACAACACCGAAGTGCTTCTGAATGCTCATCGTCAGAATCAGTGGGGAAGTGGAGACGGGGCAGAACTGAGCAGGTGGGGGCAAACGCGGCTGTCACAGGGGACGTGTAGGCTGGGAGAATCCACCAAAAATGGCTCACTTACAATATCATCTCATTACTGTACAGCCATCTGCACCATATCTCCATCTCCTTGGACTAACTGTGTTATCTAAAACTAAATTGTTAACCATGAAATTGGTTAAAAATGGAAGGTGCGATGTGTTGGACTAGGCAGTGCTAGGAGGTAAGAGATAACTTGCGCTGGGAAGCTCGGTATTGCATGATATTTGCTCTGGTTCGCGATCTTGTGCCGCGTAAGCTCAGAGCGATTAGCTGGTGCCCCAGGGATACGCATGAAAGTCGTAGCTGGGTGCAGAACCCCGGCAGCAGATGGTGGTACTGACGGAGAAACACCTCCCCTCCACCGTGGGGATGGATGTCCGGGGCACGAGCCTGCCGCGGCCAGCCTGAGACGGGCATTCGTCGGCCGGTCACGTCGCTGGCATCCACCTCTCCTCCAGCAGTGTGAAGCCACGCAGGGAAGATCCACGCAGTGCCTCAGACACTCTCCCGCACCAACGGTCCAGGGCTCAGTAACGAACAGGAAGCCATAGGAATTTTTTTTTATTTCCTTCTGGTTAGAGGTGGTTGATGGACCTAAAAATAACATTGTTATTTTATTTTTTTTTCTTTTAGATGACAGTAGTTGTGGCGATTTACATAATTTGCTGTGTAACTCTGGAAGCTGCCAGTGCTGCGTAGGTAACTGTCCACTTTGGGCTTTTGCTGTTTGTTACGTTGCTCTGGACCGACTGCGTGTGGCGCTGGGTGACCTGGGTAACGCAGTCCTGTGTGCAGGAGGACTAATCGCTCTGTGATGGCTAGAGCAGCGTAGGCCTCTGTCTTACTCCCCCCTTACATCACCAGCCTTTTGATTGGTTTGTGTACATTTTTGTGGTGCAACACATCTTCCCCCCCCCCTTTTCCGCCGCCCCCAGAGCTGCATTTGCATCGCACCGTGTCAGATGGGTTGGATTTTGGTGCAACATTTGGTCTGAAACGATCCCGCAGAAACAAACGGCTTCGAGCTCGTGCTTGTAGTTTGGGCCTTTGCGTAATCATGCCCACATAAGCCGTGGTGCAGGTTGTGTGTTGGCACCCCAGGTGGGGGCATGTCCTGGCACCAACACCATCAGTCTGGCAGTCTCACTTCTGCTAACCCCAGCCCCACCCGCCTCCCCCTCCTCCCCTGATGGCCGCAGCGTTAAGGATGATTCTAGAAAATGTGCTTACAGCAGAGCAGAGTGTGGCTGGCAGTATAACCAAGGGTTCCCCCCCTAGCTGGCCACACGCCTGCACGTGCGCTGAAGACGCCGGGCAAGGCCTGAAGATTCACGCTGCTCGTGGGTCTTGGTGCATGTGCAGTCATTTCTGCCTTGGAAATGATCCAGGATCAGTTTACTGCCATCACTGTCACACTGAAAACATGAGGCGTTTCGCATGGCTAGTGTTCCACTGTTTGCATAGTCAGATCTAATGCTTGTTTCTTGATAAATTGCTTCTTACCAAAGTCACTTTGAGCACTAAACAGCACTGAGTGAAAGGAAATTATTCTGTTTTACAACAGAAGGATGAAACAATGCTGATTGAAGGGAGTTTTTCTGTTTCATAACTACATGGAACCACCACATAGTTTTATTACTATGTTGCCTATATTTTAACCTCATAGTTATATTACTATGTTGCCTATATTATAACCACATAGTAACCACATATAATATAGTACCATATATTATATGGTATCCCTCCATCCACAATATACACTTTCTTTAGTTCTAGTCTGCTGTCACGTGTATGGGAACGCTTCACACGTGACTGTCACGTGTATGGGAACGCTTCACACGTGACTGTCACGTGTATGGGAACGCTTCACACGTGACTTTCACGTGTATGGGAACGCTTCACACGTGACTGTCACGTGTATGGGAACGCTTGCATGTACCAGTACTTCAATGTGCTGTCGGCACAGCAGTCTGCTGTCACGTGTATGGGAACACTTCACACGTGACAGTCACGTGTATGGGAACGCTTCACACGTGACTTTCACGTGTATGGGAACGCTTCACACGTGACTGTCACGTGTATGGGAACGCTTGCATGTACCAGTACTTCAATGTGCTGTCGGCACAGCTTGCCTGTTGTTGCTATGACAGTGACATATGAGGCTAATAACTGTAATTTTGGGCACATTTTCCTTCTGTGCACCAGGTTTGGAAGGTATTCAGCAATCACAGTGGCTGTGGATAACACAGCACCAGACGTTCTGGCTTTGAACCTGATTTCATTTCTTCTGAAATACAGAGAATAGGATATAGCTTTTTTTTTTTTTTTGCAATGTTAAAAGTAGTTAAATGTTAAATATGAACAATAAAAAGTGTAATACATAAAAGCTGGCAAAGCTACATTTCTGCTTTATTAAAATGAACCTTCTGATAGTCAAATGTTAACAATGAGGAGAATCTGTGATTAATTGACCTTTTGACATTGAAAATCAGGCCTGACCAACTTGCCTAACGAAGTCATTGTGATGAACGGTAGCAGGCGGATGATGTAGCCTGCACGGACCAACTAGGCTAATTCCCGTGCAGGAATTGCAACTTGGTTAATGAATGACTGACAGTAGGCGGGTCTTCTTTGCATTCCTAGTCTTCTCATCTCCAGAGTCTCATCTATAGAGCACTCGAATGGGCCAAAGGACTGAACATGTTGACACTAGATGTTTATGTAGATGTTGCTAGGCATATTTGTAAATGAACGGACCATTAATTAATGGTTAATTCCATAAGTGTGTAGCTTAAATTGATAAACTGTTGCTATTGTTTAAATTATGTAATGATGTGTTGGTGAAGGCAGCAATGTCAGTTAAGTTTTGAACTTAAATTGCTGTGAACTGGTGAACTCATAGTGAATTCATGTGCTCACTTTCATTCCATTTTTCACTGCCAGCACTGAATCGAACATTCCCGGACTCAGAGTGTACAGTTAAACAAGCACTTTCCCAAAGGAACTGGCTATTGAACCAGGGCACTACAAATGATGTTGAATGAATGATAAATAATGGTGTATGAAATGTCATGTTTGTACAGCCTCTAATGCTCTCAGCGTGTGGTTAATGTGTGATGTGGCTACGACGCTGGATCCGCTTTGCGCCGAGCCTAAGATGAACAGGCCCGGCTGACACATGTCGTCTCCATGGCGGAGCTTGGCCCGTTCGCTGGCTGGTTCCGGTCGCCACCAGCCCGCGTGCGGAGGGAGACGAGTGCGGTTTAAGTAGCCCCACACCCGCACGTCCTAGCCCTGGCGTCCTAGCGCCCTAGCGTCCTACTCGAGAAAAGGATCCTGACTGGATCCGGACCTGTAATCATAATGAATGAATGATTTGGGGTCATCATTAATTGAGAAATCACACCTGGGTACTGATTCTTCGACACTTTTAATATAGTCGGAACAGGAGATGTGTGGCCAACACGTCGGTTTGTGCAAATTATGTTGCATATACATAAATTCTCTGATATAATTATTTGGTAATTAACAGTTAGGAAGGCTGTTATTAATTGCCTCAATTAAATTTTCGAGGCCCAAATGTCAAGATAAAGCATAACCAGCAATTATACCATCGTTATTCTTCAGGCTGTGAGATTAACACAAAGAATTATTTCTCCGATTTCCCATTCTAGCCTGTAGTGGCCTCCACTTTTATTTTGGTCCATTCAGGCCTTTTAGATGACAGACGCTTTAATAACGTCTAATTAGTTCCAGGCTCTTATGTACACCTGTGGCATAATTCAGATATAGCTATAGTTGTGTGCAAGTAAAGCTCTCTAAACCTTTATTTGTGCTGATGGTCTGAGAGGAGTTAAAAGCTTTTTCATCTGTAGTAGTGACGGGTTGGAGAAGGTTATTTCTGACACTGCGTTATGGACCTTATGTGATTGCACTGTGTGATCTGTCCATCCATCATTTGATGCTTATGCCAAAATGGTCCAGTGTGATAAAACGTTTCTCCTACTCGAGCAGTGGAGACTATAGCTCATTTTTCAGATACCTCCACGCCTGCATTCACCCAGTGGTGGATGAGAAGATTCAGACGTCTATCCTTAAACCTGCTCTTTACCCTTTACATAGGCTGTGCTCAGATTTCACCGTCTCCATGTAACATAGGTGTCATGTTTGATAGTCAGTTAACCTTTGACACTCAAATAAAGAACATTACCAAAGCCTCTAAAACGCCTCTTCCAACATCTCCGTAATACCGCCAAGCTCAAAATGGCGCTGAGAAACTTTACATGTACATTGTGTTGTTTGCGCCGGATGGTCGACTGTGATGTTCTTTTTGGTTTATTGTGATGCACTTTTTGGTCTATTGTGATGCACTTTTTGGTCTATTGTGATGCTTCCAAATCTCTCGAGAGGCTTCAGCATGTGCTAAACCATGCTGCCAGAGTTCTCACTCACACTTCATCTTGTGCTCGTATTACTCCTGTACTTGCTAGGTTACCCTAATTCCCTGCACGTGATCCCATTGATTTTAGCATATAAAGCTGTTCATGGTTTAGCACCATTTAGTGCTGTTGAAGTGTTCTACTCCTCACTCTTCACACTCTCTCGCTCCACAGCTGCATGGGTGAGGGTCTTTTTCTACCTGGCCGGATTTAAAAATGCCCTTGTTGTTAATAGTTTTAGAAAGTTACTTAAAACTCATCATTTTAGATTGGCCTTTATCGTTGTTTGATGTTTTATCTTTATGATTGAACATTATTATTTATTTGATTAGATTTTTCAGATTGATGGTTTGTCATACTTTTGGTTTAAGGAGAGCCTTTTTTAAAAACGTATTTATTTTTTTTGAACCATTACATATTTGCTTGATGTGTTATAGATTTTAATTTAAAAACCGACGCTCACTCCTTCTCTAAGTGAGGCAATTCAAATGTGTAACGGCTGGAGTGTCTGGGTTGCTGGGTCCGCCCACTGCACGCGGGTCTCTGCTTCCTTGTTCTTCTTCTACGTTTTGATTTGCCTCGTGATTGAGTATTTTTCTTAAAGATGCATCTTGCTGTTGTGGAGGGTCAGCTGTGTGCTCAGCGAGGCACCAACTAAACAAGAATTGCTCACTGCTTACATCCTGAACCTCGAGAGAGCCTCGTTCGTCAGAATGTGGACACAGTCGGTTGAATCCCATGTTAAGAGAACCAGCAATTACATTATCGCCAAGGTCAGTCTAGGTATTGACATGCCTGATTGACCGATGCAGTGTGGCACTTCCGAAGGATATGGGACTATTCAGACGGCACCATTACATTGTTCCATCATCCACCCTAATGAATAATTCCATTAATAATTCGACTGACTGCAAACGTCTAGGATATATTCCAGTACTATAGCTAATATGATGGGCTGTCACTAGATGAAATCCTAACCTTTGTAGATTACTTGTTATTCTTGTGCTGTTTTTTTTTGCCCTGATCTTGGCAGATGTAATGTTGAAATGACCGTGCTACATATTGTGTTAATTCAGTCCGACTTCAGTTTGACCAGTGAGAATGTTTGACGGGAACATATCATCTGAATTACTAAGTGTCCTATTTTATGGCATTTTTACTATTGCTATAGATGAACTGGGCCACTCGTGACTTTATTGCACTGTCAGAACATGTGAGTGCGTTGGGTAGACCAGGCCCATATCTGGACTGGACCCATTTTCTGTTCCCCCAGCTGTGCCTCTCGGAAGCTGTCGCGGTGCAGGTCGGGCCGGCGCGGATTTACGAGTACAGCAGCCGTGACTCTGAGGTGTCGCTCACGGCAGAGAGACCCCCCCCCGCAGGTCACACCGGAGCGGCCGGGGGAGCTTGGGGTCAACGCTAGAGCACGGAGTCAGGTCAGAGAGGAAGTGACAGGTGGCTCACTATTTGTGGAGCAGGGCTGTGTTGGGGAGTGTGGAGGAAGCGCTCTCCCTCACGCCTGTTTTCCATCTGCCGTCTTTCTGAGGCGTCGGCCAACCCATCAGCTCCGCACTGAAAACTAAAATACGAATACTGACCCCTGGACCCTGACCAAAAAAAATAAATGACAAACTTTTTTTTTTTTTTTTGAAATGCAAACTTTTTAGCATTTGCACATACTTTTAAAAGTGTCTCTAATTGTGTTTTCTTTGTACTTTGTAAAGTTTAAAACAGCACTAGTTTATAGTTTCTGTTGGTTTTTTTTGATTACTTCACCAAAGCTTCAGGTCCTTGATCAGATCTTCTATTTGTAGTCAATTAGTTGCTAAAACAAGCACATCTTGTTAGCCAGCGAGGATGTAACACAAGCAGAACCTACTTTTTCAGGACTGGTATTGGAACCTTTGGTCATGGCTCATTTATTTGTTTCCAGGAGATGTGCTTTTGCTCAGGCAGAACCTCTTCAGAGTTTCATCGGCGCAGCGCTTTCCGCTGCTGGTTACTCTTCCTTTACGCAAGTGTTGCCAAATCTGTGGCTTTGCGAGCGCGAGCAGAAGCGAGCGTGGGAGAGGGAGGTCACGTTGGGGGGGAGGGGGGTCACGTTGGGGGGGGGGCGCGGTGTTTGGAGCCAGTTGGCTTCTCTCCTGATGTTCTGCATTTCTCTGATCCACACGTTGGGCTTTACGTCTTGTTTGTGTATCCTGAGGTAAATTAGTGTAAGGGCCTTCCACAAGTACACTCCGATGTGTCTAGCACTTTGTTAGAACTCCGTGTACCTTTTAACCCCTTGACACAGTAGTCCATTATCAGTAAGTTGTGTGCTGGGAAAAAAAGAGGATTTCTGGGCAACTTTATAAATCACAGAGGCTGTATTAACTATAGTGAGCAGCAACATAGCAGGTCTATTGTACACATAGACTGACAAAGAAAGCCTGATTATTAATCAACTGATTCTTTCCTTAACAGAGCATTGCACTGACAGACTGGGAGAGGGCAGCAGAAGTGGATCCTTTTGAACACATGATGTACAAGGACTACAGACCCATCCGCGCTGCAGGTGAGCCTTCTACTGCCCCGCCTCTGGGCTTGACGTTGCCCCAGGGGCGGCGAGGTGGCGTGCATGGCGTGGGGTGGGGGGTGGGGGGGTTGGGGGCTCAGCATGGTTTCTGCTACTCACCTGATAAGACCATCCCCGTCCCCATGAGGGCTGCATTGTCTCCTGCGTTTTATCAGAAGCACATGAACAATATTTGCCAGGGTCCTGTTTGCCTTTTCTGAAGGACAAAAAGTTTCGACCGTGAGTGTGTGTGTTTTGCCAAGTCTGGAGAAGCATGTCGTTTTGACAGACTTGACAAGTTCGGAAGCATTTTGCCAAGCCAGAAGGAGGCGCTGGGTTTAGACTGCACTGCTGTAAATAGTTCCTGCGTTCTCCCTAACAGACCGAGAGGCAGAAGCATAGTCAAAGTGAACGAGAAACGGAAAGGAAGTTTTGTTCTCTGGCGGCTTCTGCTCCAAGATCTGCACAGTTTGTTGACTCCGCGCGTGTCTGTCCTCGACAGTCTAACTGTAAACAGCCTTTGTATTAAGCTACGGTCTTCAGTAGTTTACTGTCACATGTTTGCCTGCAATTTATATCAGGCCTTAGTGTGACATTAAAACATTTCCAGCGATGTGTTGCAATGCCAAGGCGCCGTTAGTGCACTGGGTGGAAGACATTCGAGACGAGACCACCGAACTCCCGGAGGAGCGGGACGGCTCGCCTGCAGTCTTGGGCGCTGATCCGGCTCGCTGTGGGCCAGCCTGAGAGGGCAGGGGAGGGGCTCACTTCTCCACCAGCTCGGGGAGTGAGGAGGGTCTTGCCAAGAGCAGAGTGTCTTCTCCCACAACAGCTACAGCAGGTTGGGTGTGAATTGTCGCACCACCGCCAGCGACCCTCAGGTGGCGTTGTTCACATTGGCCTGGCCACAGCTGTGGGTTCATAGGACTGCGGTGTGTCCCATTCCCCAACAGAACGACCCATTCGGACAGGGCTGCCGTTCAGGGGGGAGGGCATGGCTGATTCTGCACTCTCTCTATTTCCATTTTTTAAAGGTTTTACTTTAAACTTAAATTACCAGAAGGGGTTAAAGGCTGTGAAGTTCATACCTGATTAATTGGCTTTGCGTGAGAAGATCTGGCGAAGTCTTCTCCCTGTGGGGTGATGGGTGCTGAACTGAACAGGCTCGGCTCGAGTTGTGACTGGCATCGAAATGCTCTGTAATGAGACTGGCTAAGTCACCGTAATGAATGTGGGCTGGCTGATTGATGTAATGTATAATTGAAGTGATGCACGAGGACTGCAGTGTCGCCAGGGGCGGGGCCATGAGGACTGGAATGTAGCCAGGGGCGGGGCCATGAGGACTGGAATGTAGCCAGGGGCGGGGCCATGAGGACTGCAGTGTAGCCAGGGGCGGGGCCATGAGGACTGCAGTGTAGCCAGGGGCGGGGCCACCCATAGCAGCGGTGTGTTGCGAGATTCAACGCTTGCATTTCTTATTGGCTGTGGCCTGTCGAAGTTTTCAGACTGATTTTTGCTGCATTGTGTTTCAGAATAAGAGCTGAAATCACTTCAAAAAACACTTGTATATCTTAGAATATACAAGAGGACCTGGCATGCATTATATTTGTTTATATTATGTTACAGGCTTCGTGGTCACCAGATAACCAGTGTGCACAAGTGCTGCCAAAATGCATTAAGCACCACTTACAGTGAGAGCTGCAGTAATGCAGGTTTTCCCCTCATCCCTTTAGGATAATAGCAGTATGAACAGGAGCACCGTGACCCAGAGTCCTGGAGCAAGACGCTAGAGTCCCGTCGCTGTCCCGCTCTCGGCTGCAGAACGAGCGTATAATGCTCGCCAGACCCCATCAGCCACCCGAATCTATCAATATTTATTTGGCAGGTGGTCCTCGGCCCTAATCCAATTGGTGGAATATTGTTCTAGTCTAGTAACACCCCCCCCCAACACAATCTCCACCGCAAGTCTTCACAGAGATGTGGACAGACTTTGCCCTTTGCCCACCCACAAACACGTCCATATGGTGAAACGACAATATCAATCCCACATACCTGCAGCATGCGCTTCCCCCTGAGAGTCATGCAGAGTGCAGTCAGCCGTCTGGAGCAGCGGCAGAACCAGCTCCGTTTGTTTGGGTTGACTGTTTGATTGATTAAGTAACTCGGTAATATGTGTAGGAACACGGCAGCAGGGTTAAATGCGACAAGTGTCCTCATTCATATCGCTGTTCACGTTTTGCCAGATTGGCAGGCCCGGTTATCCATTATGCTAGTGAACACAATCTATCCCTATATATCTATATATATCTATCTATATATATATATATATATATATATATACACAATGTATCTGATCATATAATATAATCTGACACCTACACACTCACACACACACACACGCACACACACACACACACACACACACACACACATATATATTTTATATATATATATATATATATATATATATATACACACACACTATATGTATCTATCTATATATATACACATATATATACTGTGTGTGTGTGTGTGTATGTGTATATGTATATATATATATGATACTGTATAAAAGCCAGAACACTTCACACAAAACACTGTTAACTTTCTACCTCAGTTTATCTGTGTATATATACTGTATATATATATATATATATATATATATATATATATATATATATATATAGATAGATAGATAGATACATATACTGTGTGTGTGTGTGTGCGTGTCCGTAGGTGTCAGATTAACACTCGGGAGGTAAAGGGACGTAGGAGGATAAACTGAGGTAGAAAGTTAACAGTGTTTTGTGTGAAGTGTTCTGGCTTTTCCTGCTCAGCTGCCCACATGTCAGAATGCCACTCCAGCCTGTTATTCTGATTGGCTATAAGACCTCATGATGGAGGCTGCAGCTTTTCTTTAATGCACTGCAAGTTTTTTCCTCCCCCTCTTTCCCCCTTTTCTCTCAAAGAAAAGAAAATGGCTCTGAAAGTAGGCTGATTTATGGCTTTCTTTTAAACCACTGTATTTTTTTTTTTTTCCTTTTTCTGAGTGTGCTGCCTTTGTGCTAATGCACTGTGGTAACAACAGCTCGAATACATAAGCGCTCAAATTTATTGTTTGATTCAGATGTGCTCATAGAATAAGCAACATACTGAAGGAAGCATGCAGTTCATCCTCCTGCAGGGAACAGGAGAGTAGAAATTGTTCCTAAGGGTGGAATAAATTAAATAAGAGTCCAGACCAGCTTTCACTCATTCTGGGGGATGGAAAGGAAAAATAATTTGATTCTGCCTAGAACACATTTAACCTGGTTTTATTATGACCGACCTCCTATGGTGAGAGTATGAGAGCAGCATGCAGCTAACAGGGGTGTCTTCAGGTCTTTAAAATCCAAATTAGCCCAGTGTCGACACTGCTCGGCAACGTCGGCTTATTCCGGCCAACGTTTACATTGGTTATCACGTGCAGGCCACCCACAGCAAGTGCTCATTTTCACTCCTGATCCAGTTTTTGGTGCCATGTTCATTTGCAAAGAACTGAGAGATGGAAAACGCATAACTGGCACCTTCATTTCCCATACTGGGCTCATTTACATCTAAAAGAGCTGCCTGGTTTGTTTTCCCATTTAAAGGACTCTCATGTATAAACGCTAATAAGTTACAATGATTTATACATTTCTTTGCCTTAAATGTGTCGTTAAATCAATAATGCTCCGATATGTAATTGGCTGTCAACAGCAAACAGCTGAGGTGCTTGTAAAATGGCTTGGAGAGTTAAGATAGGAGGAGAGTTGGAGAGTCCAAACCTCCCAAACCTCCCAAACCTCCCAAACCTCCCAAACCTCCCAAACCTCCCAAACCTCCCAAACCTCCCAAACCTCCTAAACCTCCCAAACCTCCCAAACCTCCCAAACCTCCCAAACCTCAAACCTCCCAACCTCCCAAACCTCCCAAACCTCCCAAACCTCCCAAACCTCCCAAACCTCCCAAACCTCCCAAACCTCCCAAACCTCCCAAACCTCCCTCCCAAACCTCCCAAACCTCCTAAACCTCCCAAACCTCCTAAACCTCCTAAACCTCCCAAACCTCCCAAACCTCCCAAACCTCCTAAACCTCCCAAACCTCCCAAACCTCCCAAACCTCCCAAACCTCCCAAACCTCCCAAACCTCCCAAACCTCCCAAACCTCCCAAACCTCCCAAACCTCCCAAACCTCCTAAACCCCCCAAACCTCCTCCCCCCCAAACCTCCCAAACCTCCCAAACCTCCCAAACCTCCCAAACCTCCCAAACCTCCCAAACCTCCCAAACCTCCCAAACCTCCCAAACCTCCCAAACCTCCCAAACCTCCCAAACCTCCCAAACCTCCTACTCTCCCCAACCTCCCCAAACCTCCCAAACCTCCCAAACCTCCCAAACCTCCCAAACCTCCCCAAACCTCCCAAACCTCCCAAACCTCCCAAACCTCCCAAACCTCCCAAACCTCCCAAACCTCCCAAACCTCCCAAACCTCCCAAACCTCCCAAACCTCCCAAACCTCCCAAACCTCCCAAACCTCCCAAACCTCCTAAACCTCCTAAACCTCCCAAACCTCCCAAACCTCCCAAACCTCCCAAACCTCCCAAACCTCCCAAACCTCCCAAACCTCCCAAACCTCCCAAACCTCCTAAACCTCCTAAACCTCCCAAACCTCCCAAACCTCCCAAACCTCCTAAACCTCCCAAACCTCCCCTCCCAAACCTCCCAAACCTCCCAAACCTCCCAAACCTCCCAAACCTCCCAAACCTCCCAAACCTCCCAAACCTCCCAAACCTCCCAAACCTCCCAAACCTCTCAAACCTCCCAATCCTCCCAAACCTCCCAATCCTCCCAATCCTCCCAAACCTCCAACAGGCCCCTTTTATTTTCCTACTTGCATAAAGACTGTAAAATATTGGTGCTGAAAAGATCAAACTAGCAGCGTTTCCCCACTCGAACTTGTCCATTTCCACACTGGAAATCAGCCTGACAGCTTTTTGTGTGCACGCTTATCTGGAACCTCTCGGGCTGCTAAAAAAAAAATCTGAGTTGTTTGTGCGAATGTCACCAAGTGTTTCATGGGGGATGGCCTGTCTGCTTCAGGTGAACTGGGCTCGTTTGTACAACTCAACAATCCAGAGGAAGCATGTGCTTACACACCAGCAAAATACCACGTGAAGACACCAGCCACAACAAACAATGTCTATCAACTTCTGTCATTAGAAAGTAGATGCATGAACCACAGATGTAGGAACCTTCTCAGCGTGTGCAGGAGAAGTCCGCCGCCTGTTCTGTCCTCTACACTTTGAAAGGGCACATTCGCTGAACCTTAGCTGCTCTGGTTAGATTCAACAAACCCAGGGAGATTTTGAGAGTACAGCTAGCCATCCTGGTATACGCCTGACAGGCAAAATTAGTCATTGGTGCATTTTTCAAGGAAGAGTGACTGAGGTGAGTAGGTAATGATATACTAAAAATAAATGACTGTCCATCAAAGGGCTCCATCAAGTTCACACCTGAAATGTGTATAGAGCTCCTCCCCCCATACGCTGAGGGCTCTATAGACTCTCTAACCTCTCCCACAGCCCCGTCTCACATTCAGCCAAATGTAAGATTAGGGAATAAATGGCAGAAGTGACAGTGGGCATCTCAGAGGTAATGGGGAGGCTTCTCCAGGGGCTTCAGTATACCAGTGTGGCCCAGCAGGAAGGTCAAAAGGTCATTCGTGGTTGGTAGAACAGTGCAGCTCTCTGGGACGTCTTGTTTTTCCTCGCTGAGTGTAAACTTTCAATAAATGTCATGCAGTGTAATGCTGATCTAAATAATATACAGTCAAGATTAGGGGACAGATCGGAGGCATCACTCTGAACACTTCACTGTACGCATTATTCTCATTTCCACAAGGAATCTGTTAATAAATATTTCTGTCCTCCTGAAGGTCATATTGCGTTGGCCTTATATAGTCATGCATGTTTATTTGTAAAGGAGTATGATGAACTATGTTACTGGAAAGAACTCCTCAATGGGATTCAATTACTCTGTAATCGTATACAGTAGGCGCCACGTAATGGGAAACATTGGTCCATGAGAGTTTAGGTGTAGTATGTCCCCCTCCTCTTCAAAAGTGGGGACAGTATATCTATATATGAGACATAGACCCAAATGGTCATAACAGTTTCCCAATTGTGATGTTTGACAGTGGTTAGGGGCAAAATGGGCTCAGCCGTTTTACCTCAGTTTGACCAGATCTCCAGGAGTTGGGTTGACCGTGTCATGAGCGTCACCATGAGGGAGTGTGTGCACACAGGGTGCTGACATGCTAATGAGCTCAGGGGTTGCCACGCCCACTCTCCAGGGGCTCCATGAGACAGACGCATCATCAGACCGTCAGCCTCTCACCCTTGGGCAGCTGTTAGTGGGTAGAGTGGCACTGGGCTGGAGGAGACGTGCGAGAGGCGGAGCCAACTGGCGCAGGTCTGAGCAGCGGTCCAGCAGGCGGGCCAGCCTGGCCCACAGGTGTGTATGCTTGGCTGCACACACAGGGGGCGTTAATAATCAGTTGGTCGCCCTGCGGGATTAATCCCCCCCCTGGAATGCCTGCTCTGTGCTCTGTGTCTGTCATGTCACCTGCTCCCAGAAGACCCGTCACATTTCACAGCATAAACTGCTTCATTTCTCGCCGTACTTCCTTGTAAATCTCTGCAGTGGGCGGGACTTACTCGTCCCCAGTGTATTGTGGGTTTGCATTTTATGAATGTAGCTTGAATGAAACCGTGTGAAAATGAGCCTTTTTTTGTCAACAAAAGACAGGAAATAACTGTGTCGGGCTGTTTGGATAGATGCATTTCATAGATGGACTTCAGAGGACTTTAGATTCTCATTTTTTTTAGAGGACTTTAGACTTCATACTGTATGAACTGTACGTCTTTTTAACCTTGACTTACTTTCATTGAAAACCAACACTTCATTCTGAACAACCAGTCTCACTGCAGTCAGGACAATAACTGCCACTTCAGCTTTAATGAAGGAAGGTAATGCTGTTTCAGATAAAACTTTGTCTGCCGGATTAACAGCAATTGATATTCCTTTGTCCAAAGTATTTGATTCAGAGAGGTGCCATAGTCTACCCTTTAACAGCACTGGCACCAGCATTACTACAGCCCTTTAGAGGAGCGCAAAGCCTATATTCACGTCAGAGAGTTTCCAACTGACATTACAGTAAAGCCAATTCTGCAGTTTCCTATCACTCTTCTACCTTCCTGCTTGGGCTGTGTGTCTAAATAATTTAGGAGGCGTTGGGGTTTTAGCAGGGAGCCCATTTGCAGTTCATATGGCAGTGAGCCCTTACGTTAACTGTGCTGTGATGGTGACGACACATAGATCCTGCTCCCTCTACTGGTCTTCAACATCGTTTCCTTTCTGCGCGCGCTGTACCCTGTCCTTGGAAAACGCTATTACATGCGCTGGCCTCGCGCTGATATTACATATAGGATTACACACAGAATAAGTATTAAGTGATATGAAGAATTAAGGTCAGCTTTATGGCTTTACACTTTCTTTCTTTTATAACTCTGGTTATTCGCTGGCCTGCGTTTTATAACTTTGGATTGATGGCTGCTCGCTGCATGACAGTAATCTCATTCTATCATTCTATCAATTTCCCACGGTCAATCTCTCCTCTGTTTCAGCGCTTAGTTTCGAAATGGCTGGAAGGTTCCCGCAGCTTTGTCGGAGGGAGTGATAAATATTGCTCACTGCATGCGCACGCTTGTCACATCTGACTTGTCTTTTTGAGCGTCGGCGAACCTCCATGTATTTTGAGCATGTGGTCTGTGCGCGCAGGCTGATTGTAGCAGCTCAAAAGATCCTCCTCTTCTCAGTCTATTGACTCCAGCCCAGTCTGTCGAGCGGAGAGGCGAGCGGCGGTCGTCAGCAGCACAGCTTCGAGCCCCTTCCGCAGTTAACGGAGGGAGTCTCACTGACGGAGCGGCTACGACGCAACTACTCTGTCAAAAAACCGGACGGGACTTTATCGAGCGCTTGCTGTGATCTCTTTGGAGAATGTTCCTCGTGCAGTATACAGGTACGCTGCAGTGTAACTTTCTCTTCTCTTCAGACTCACGGAGCCCGAGCGAGCGATACAAGTACATTGCCTATAGGGAGCCGCCCGTCGGAGCGAGCCCTGTATTGTGAAGAAAGAAATGAATGAAAACTAAGAGAACGATTAGCACAATATCTTGGTAATTAATGCCGTGTTTCGCGCTCTGTTTACTGCCGATCAGTGTTGGGTTCTGACGCGGATCTCTGGGAAGTAGAATTCGCCGGATTTCATGCCAGGTCCATTCCGTGTGCTTACAGTAGCGTAATAGGAACGGGCTGCGAGACTGTGGCGTTGCGCGATCTAGTAAATCACTCGTGATGTTTTCATAGCCTACTTGCGTAAAAGATGCCTACTGCGTTGTCCAGGACCTTACCGTGCCTATCAAATGAACGAGTTTAGCCGGCAATATTCGGATGGAGTCGGAATTCTCTGCATATCGTCTTTCCTCAAATGTCGGAACCTTTGACGTATTTGTGAACGCATTACATTGATTTAAATGGTCAGGTAGGTTTTTATTTATTTATTTACTTTTTTTTAGGAAGACTTTGTAGACTATGTTTGTAGACTATTCATTCTTAAAATGAAAAGAGGCTGCCTTCAAAGAAAGTTTCATTTTGTATCTGCATAATGAATCCGAACACACCTAATCCAACCACACGTGTTTTGCACTTCCAAAACAAAGGGGATCACGTTTGACATTTTCTGTACTGTATTGTCTAATCACTGGATGCATGTGTCACAGTATGGTAAGCTGTCTTATAATTGGAAGCTCAAACTGCTGGTAACTACTGGGTGTAATGCAGTGTGCCGTGGCTCTGATTTCGTGCAGCTTCTCAATTATGGAGAAACTCGAAACAATGTTTTGCTCCTTCACTCATAAACAGAGCATGGCTTTGCTGCGCTAGTTCATTTAACAGATGGAACTGTGTTGTAAATCTTAGTGTGGACTATGGAGGTTTGCTCTTCCTACAAATGCCAGGGAACAGATTGTTTATGAGACATTTGTCAGAGTCTCATGTTTTTCGCCTTCTCTCAGCTGCGTGTCTGAGTCAGGGTGACACGCAGGGCCGTGGGTGCTGCTCGCGTTCGACTCACGTTTGCTCTTCTGCGGCGAAGACCAGAAGCATAAAGAAAATTCAGAACATCTGTCTGAATGGATCAGCTGTATCTGCTGCCTGACTCTGCTGAGTGCGGGTGCTTAAGCCCTATTACGGTCATTAGCCCATCGCCACTTTAAACTTTGCTCGCTGGCCCTTTCCTCTCACAGAAGCAGCCTGGTGTTTTATCTGCCTAATATAAATGACAGTCGGAGGAGAAAGTCATTCTGAACAAGGGGGAGGATGATGGAGTCTCGTAACCTGGCACCGGATTTGCAAGGAGGTATGGGGGATCTGGGGGATCTGTGTGTGAGACGATTCCCAACAGAAGACACAAAATCAAGAATGAGGGATCGTTAAGGAAACAAACAAACAAACAACAAAAAAAAAGCCCCAACAACCCTGAATGGAACCCTTTTGCAAACGTAGCTCTAAGCACAGGCGGGTTTTGTGGGGGATTCTCCATAAATGAGATGAAGACGGAATAAAAGGGGTGGGGGGGTGGGGGGGAAGTCTTGAATCTGAATTGAGATTTTACTCAGGACTCTCTTGCACACAGTTTGCTGATGTGGGGGGGGGCTTTTTAAATTGTACATAATGGACAGCCAATGTGCTTTCATGGCGTCTTCCAGCCACAATGACTTGGAGAGAAAAGGAGCGGGAAAGGAGGAAAATGGGGGGGGAAATGCATTTTTAGGAGAGGACAAAAAGTAAAAGAGAGAAGCAGAAATGGGGTTTGGGATGAGGGGATGGTGGAGGCCGACGCCCAGGAGTGTGGTCCCCCTGGTTACGCACATCTGTGGGCAGAGCTCAGGTTAGGGAATGTTATCTCTGTAAATTTGGCGTATTATAAAGTGTAGGAGGGATGTTGACCTGCTAAATGCACAGGTGGGGCCGGTTAGCTGGGGGCAGAATGAGCTCAGGGCTTCCTCATATCTCTCAAAGTGTGGAACCATTTTAGTATTGAAGAAATGAAACCGTGAATCAAGTTTTTAATTGCATTGTGAGTGTTCTTCTCAGTCTCTGCAGGAGTCTTGGGGATTTATTTATGGCAGTACATAGATTTGTACAGTTTATAGCACAGTTGCATTTTTATATAATTACTTTTGCATCTTGAAGTATATCTATATTTTGAAATGAAATGTATATTTTTGTAAGCCAATCCTGTCTGAGTAGAATATAATTTGATCTGTAGATCTGTAGATGCACTTGAACAGAAAAAAACCCCAGAAAATCAAGCTGAGTCTTGATCTCACATTTCGTTACACCTCTAATTTGTGTTTTCAATTTAATACATTAGAAATCTGTTCATCGATTTATGTGCTAAAAATCTAAAATGGTCACAGAAAAAATATCCATCCTTCAGCAGTCATGACTGACATGTGAAGGTTACTGTGTAAACGAAGCAGCTGCTAGGTTCTGTTGGGAGGGTCTGGGCGTTTGGCAGGAGTTTCTTCTGCGCAGTGTTTTGGGACAGTTGGTTTAAAGTCCCTCACTTCTTCTCTAGATGCTGTATTCACCCTGTAATGAACTGCATTTCTTTAGAGGTTTGGGACTATAGTAATTCAATGAAAGTGGTTTGTGTTGTTTTATATAGTTAAGTTCCCATTTACCTCTAAGAGCAGAAACAAGGCTTGTATCATGCGGGGAGATAAAAAAAGCTTCTTTCTGCAAAATCTAGCTGTCAAGGTCAAGACCTTAATTGGCTTGAGCTGTTTCCCCATGTATTTCAACTTGTGCTCTGTGACATGTTTGAAAGGAAGCCGTCAGTGTGACAGGAAACCATTTTCTCCTGTCATTCCAGAGCATTGACTATATCAGAATGCATTTTGTTCTGCAACTGTAAAGCAGGCTCACTCCTCACCGGCGTACCATGTCATTACAAACCTTGTTCGCCTGCTTCTTTCAAAGATGAGTCACATAATATTGGATCTAAGCTGTTCTCGACTTAAGGCATGTGTGTGCATGTGCGTTTATGACTGTGTGCGTGTATGTCTGTCTGTGTGTGTGTGTGTGTGTGTTGTGTCAGTTGAATGCTGTGTGTCACGTTGGCCCTAGCTGGGTGTGGGGGGGAGTCTGTGCACTGGTGACACTGGTGGCCAGTACATCTCACACGTCTCTGCTCTTTCTGCTGCCTGCTAATTGAAAGGTGCTCTGCCGTCGCCGGCAGCTACTAGCGCTGATAATTGATACTGAAACAGTCTCTGTTCGGTCCGTGATAACGAGGAGCCGCAGTGCTTTGTGTCCTGCTGCTTAAAGCCTCTCGACACCTTTATCTTAAAGCCTTTTTCCTCCATTTCTCCATCGCTTTCATTCTCTGTTTTTTCATCCCCTCTCTTGTAGTTCTAAATATTTATTCTCTTTGTCAGTCTGAGCTTCCAGGGGAAATGCTGAATGCAAACGTGAGAACGAGCACGTGCAGTGGAATGGAGCCTGAGGCTGGAGGCAGTGGGCCTTGTGTCCTGGAGGGCTGTGTCCTGTAGGGTTGTGTCGTGCCCTGGAGGGCTGTGTCCTGTAGGGTTGTGTCGTGTCCAGGAGGGCGTTGTCGTGTCCAGGAGGGCGTTGTCGTGTCCAGGAGGGCTGTGTCGTGTCCAGGAGGGCTGTGTCGTGTCCAGGAGGGCTGTGTCGTGTCCAGGAGGGCGTTGTCGTGTCCAGGAGGGCGTTGTTGTGTCCATGAGGGCTGTGTCCACGAGGGCTGTGTCCATGAGGGCTGTGTCGTGTCCAGGAGGGCTGTGTCGTGTCCAGGAGGGCTGTGTCGTGTCCAGGAGGGCTGTGTCCAGGAGGGCTGTGTCTTGTCCAGGAGGGCTGTGTTCTGGAGGGTTGTGTCCTAGAGGGTTGTGTCCAGGAGGGCTGTGTCCAGGAGGGCTGTGTCCAGGAGGGCTGTGTCCTGTATGGCTGTGTCCAGGAGGGCTGTGTCCTGGAGGGCTGTGTCCAGGAGGGCTGTGTTCAGGAGGGCTGTGTCCAGGAGGGCTGTGTCCTGTGTGGCTGTGTTCAGGAGGGCTGTGTTCAGGAGGGCTGTGTCCTGGGTGGCTGTGTCCTGGTTGGCTGTGTCCAGGAGGGCTGTGTCGTGTCCAGGAGGGCTGTGTCCTGGAGGGCTGTGTCCAGGAGGGCTGTGTCGTGTCCAGGAGGGCTGTGTCCTGGGTGGCTGTGTCCAGGAGGGCTGTGTCGTGTCCAGGAGGGCTGTGTCCTGGAGATCCGTGTGCAGGCCCAGCCGCCTCCTCCTCACGGTGGCGTGAGAGTTTGTATTGCTTGTGTCTTCAAGCTTAAATTGGAAAAGCATGTGAAGGTTGTTGTCTCTTTTCTATGGGACTTGTTATTGGTGTGGCAAGCTGTGCTGTTGGGAGAACCTGGGTGGTGCAGCGTGGCCAGAGCATCAGCCCATCTGCCGCGCTGCACCTGGGAACTGGACGCTCCCTTCTGCCTTAATCCCTTTGTTTGGGTGCTTGTATTGATGTTGTTTGTATTGCGTTGGTGTGCATCTGTGAGTGCTCATGACTTCGTTACAGATTGGAGCTGGTGTTGGTTTGTGTATGTGTTTATTTATGTGTGCGTGTGTGTGTGTGTGTGTGTGTGTGTGGCATGCTGGTGGGTGATTTGTGTGAGAGGAGCACGGGGTGTGCGTATGTGCGTTGGTGTGTGTTTTGTTTCTGTGTGAGTGTGTGTGAGTGTGTGTGTGTCTGTGTGAGTGGGTGAAGGTGCGCCTGTGTGAGTGTGTGTGTGTCTGTGTGAGTGGGTGGGTGTGCGGCTGTGTGAGTGTGTGTGTGTCTGTGTGAGTGTGTGTGTGTCTGTGTGAGTGGGTGGGTGTGCGTGAGTGTGTGCGTGCGCACAGACGAGTGTTTGCGTGTGTTTTTCAACAGTAATTCCAGTCTCAGCCACTCTGGCTTCCTGCCCCTGACTTGTTGAAAGCTCCTGCTGGAATCAGAGCAGCGAGCCTGCGTGATGAAGCCTTTTGAGTGGACTGTCATTTTATCAGGGGAGGCCTTTGTCTGAGGGAAGGACACCGGCCCCCACGGCTGCCCGCTGCCTTTCGGCTTCACGTCTCCGTGACGGTGGCCCTTTCGGACGGAAACTCCCAGAAGTGGAAGTGAGGAAAGAGACAGGGACGCTGTCCTTCTGTCCGACCCGGCCTCATTATCTGGGGCTAAAGCGAACCTAATGACTGAGTCCTCGCTGTGTCCTCGCTGTGCAGAATAATGACGGCCCCCGTGCTGAGGCGCTGAGAGGCCGGCCTGCCTTTCAGGCTTCACCCGTCATGGCTAACTAGTACACATACAGGCTCGCTGGGATCCTGGACCGTGATTCCCCCCCCCCCCCCGGACAGCACAGCGGTCGATACGGGACGGCCGCGGCGTCGCGGGACCCGCACGGCGTGCTGTATATGCGCAGCGACACGCCAGCAGCGCGCACCATACGTCACGGAGACACTCGAGCGTAATGCTGTGGTTCTCCCTTTGGCAGCAGACGCTGTGTGATCGTCCGTGTGGAGCTCGCGGGTCCGTGTGGAGCTGCCCGGGGCGGTCGAGAGCATTCGCAGGGCGTGAGTTAAGGCACCCTTGGACCTTCTCGCTTGGTAGGCGAGAAGAAGTTCTACCAGCTCTCCAGCGCTGGCCAACCTCTCTAGGACTAAGAATGCCACGTCTAATTTAAGGCCATTGCTTAGACGATTCTGCTTCTGGATCTTTCTTTTCTTTCTTTTTTTTTTTTTTTTAATTCTCAACCTGTCTGATGGGTTTACAAGGGATTACAGCAGTGGCCCTGGTAATAGTGGTACCGTGTGCAATTCTGTGTAAAGCATACGAGAACCCTAGAACTCAGTAGTTCACTCAGTGATGAGTTAGTTAGTGAGATCTTCCTCAGGGCCTCCACGATGAAGGTCACAGTCGTGGAGGGTGAATCAGCATCAGCCACAGGGTCCTTCAGTCACCTGGGCCTGTACAGTAACACAGCCTTCCAGGCTTGACTGGGCGTCTGTATTACTGTGATCTGTCCATCTGATCCCTTTGAGAGCAGCTTCACCTGCTTGATGCACTCTGGTGTATTGTGAGAGAGCCTGATGACTTCACACCTGTCGCCCAGGTGCTGGGTGCAGCGCTGCTGTCGCCGCAGACGAAACGAACCCCGTCGTTTTGCTGTTGTTTTGTCGGTGTTGCTGTTGTCGCCGTGGCATTTATTCCCCCCCCCCAGCTGTGTCAGGAGAACCAGGCGGGAGCAGCGCGACGAGTGATGGATCACCCCGGGGACTCGCCGCGCTGCATCTCCCCAGACACCTTCGGCTGCCGCGGCCCCGGCAGGGCAAGACTGAGCGGCCGCCGCCGCACCGCAGACAGTGGGCGAGATTACGCAGGCTTCCTCTTTTCCTCGCCGCGTTATAAATCTGAGGCGAAATTGCTTTTTTACTCATAAGGCCGAGTTGACTTGCACTTTGGCTAACCATGTCAGCTGAGCCCCTCACTCAGGAAAGGACAGGATCGATGGCAACTCCAACACGACCTTTTCCAGAGGTCACAGTGCTCACCTAGAGGCCCTATTCACTGTGTTGTCTTAGGAGCTTCTACCATATAAGTGACCCCCCCCCCCAGTGCACTCACCGACTGGGAAAATTCCACCAGCGTCCCCCAAGCTTAAAGGGAGGGACCTTGCGATCCTCCCATTTCTTTGCATAAACGCTCAGCCTGACCAACTCCCAGTGGAAACCACTACGGCGAAGGGCGCAAATTTGGAATCTGGGGGAGGAATGAAAAAAAAAGCGGAGTGTGTGATTTGAGGTCAGGGGGACGTCAAAGGGAGGACTGTGCCTCTGTGTTTACTGCCGCTCTGAGCCTCCAGCCAGCCTCGGGTCTGAACCGGGCCGTTAAAGCTTTTACGGGGATCAGGACTTTAGATGCATTCTTACTGTCGGTGTTTCTTGTCTTTCCAGCTCTCTGCCCGTTGAGGTCGTGCTTTAACAGACACGAGGACCAGGCCCTTTCGGCGCGCGTCTTACAGCTGCCTTTACTGCCGTGTCTGTTTTTAACTAGCTGAATGCCTGCTAGGATGTCGGCCCAGTAAATCACTGCACCCGTACGCGTAAGGGCGGCCAGCTGGGTATCACCCTGCGCTCTCATATAACCTGGTTTAGTTGGAGTTTGACAGCTTTAGTCTACAGGTCTTTAGTTCTGTGAAGAGCGGCTGGATTGTGTTGCTTTATAAAGCCATAAGGACTGACTGCACATATAGGTCTCTCTTCAGTCTCTTTATAATGGTCTCTCTTCAGTCTGTTTATAATGGTCTCTCTTCAGTCTCTTTATAATGGTCACTCTTCAGTCTCACAGTCGCGAGCACTTGAGCTGACACTGTATCCGGCTCAGTGTAATTTCTCGGCAGTCGTATAGTTTACTTTATATGTTACCAGGAATTATAACATGTCTGTTCCTCTCTTTTGATTCTCTTTGTGTCTCGTGGGTGTTATATAGTCTCACTGGTGGTAGCTGTCATTCAGTTACAAAAAAAATAAATAAAGTAACAGTAGCTCAGACTCTTTTTTTTTTTACACAAATTATGGTCAGTGCTGCCCATTGTGTCTGCCAAACTGCCATAATGATGCTCTTAAATCCTTTATGCAGAGCAAAGCTAGTATATCTATGGCTAGTGGCTATGGCTAGTGGCTATGGCTAGTGGCTAGGGGCTATGGCTAGTGGCTATGGCTAGTGGCTAGTGGCTATGGCTAGTGGCTAGTGGCTATGGCTAGTGGCTATGGCTAGTGGCTATGGCTACACTCATAGTGCCGCTCAGTTTCATTTGCTCTAGAAAGATGTCTTTTCCGACATCATCGAACATTTCTGGAACTGTCGAACCAGGACGATGATTACTTGTTGGATTAGTGTTCATGCCCTGTACCTCTAATATGCCAACTGCAAGTCTCCTCTGAAGATCGTGGGTCTCTAGCGCTTCTGCTCTCGTTTTATCCTCGAAGTCTTCTGGCGATGGTGCTGCACCCCATGAGGCTGCACTGTGATGAAGTGTGTGTAGTTCAGCCACACACACACTCACAGCCTCTTGCACCTCGTAATACCGCACTGGAGCATTGTGGCATACCTCCCCCCCCCCCATACCCCAGTCCCCACACATATGCGGCCAGAGCCGTCCGTCCTGCAGCCCAGACGCAGGGCTGGAATGTGTCCTGTCCCCGCAGGACGTGGTGGTTGGGTCGTGGAGCTTCCGTTGCCCCAGGCACGAGGGGCAGTTCAGACCCAGTGCACCGGGTATGGGGACGGGCGGCAGCTGCAGCCGCCTCCTCTCACCCCGCTGGACTGTGGGAGCCTCCGAGCTAATCCACCTGTCAGATGCCCCGCCCCCCCCCTCCCGACGCCACTCGCCCGCCCGCTGGTGTTGACAGGGGGATCCAGCTCACATCCAGGTCCCAGCAGCGAGAGCTGCAGAAGTGAATCACCTGCAGGTTGACAACAATCCCCCGTCCCCCTAAAACCCCCTCAGCCCCAACACACACACACACACACAGACACGTGGTCGCTGCTTCCTTCCTTGCTGAGGTCAAAGTGAAACTCGTGGGGCTGGAGTGAGATCACCTTGGGACAGATGCTGACGACAGCTGACTGAACATCATGGCAGCGAACATTGCCATTACAGAGCGAAAGTAATTGGATCCACAAATCAGCAGATGGGTACAGGTTTATAGAGGCATGCTGCTTTATGACGCAGTATTTCAGCGCTTGCTCGGGAGGCTGTCATGGCCGCTTTGACGCCGTGGGCGGTTGCTGACGGCGGGTTGCGAGCTCACTCCTCTCGCCCCTCAAGGCCCGCGAGTACAACGGGACTTGGACGTAACGTACCTGCTCCCCACACCAATCACGTTTGATGGAGATGACGGTCTGAGACAGAAATTGCCTCCTTGTGAGTGGAAGTCCATTATGTCTTTATTTCTACCTGTGCGCTTGGTTCATCAGTGCTTCCAGCTGCGCAGGGCATGATTATTCAGCCGCTATTGGAAGTCAATTCGATTATAATAGTTCGTTCCTTAGACGGCTACAAACGTGTCCTTCTCTGATGTCACGTGATCTCCTGTGTGCAGTAATGCTTTTAACAGGCAACAGGGAATAGGTGAGATCCCTTATTTAACTTTTGGAAAATTCAATTCATTCGAGATTCAAAAAGAACTCATTTTAAACCTCAAATGAAAATTCAGCTCATTTTACAGTACAACAGATACGGCCTCTGTGAGGCTGGAGGCTACGGACCTGCTGTATGTCTCCTGCATTGTGCCCTGTTTAGCTCTGTGGACTTCTGGTTGTGTTTTGTTATTTTGGTAGCAGAGTGCCAGCAACAGCATGAAAACTTCAGGGTGGAGGAAGCCTCACAGGAGAAGCACGTGTGTGTGATATGGGTGAGAACTCAGGCTCTAGTCATTCTAGTCACTCTCTAGTCATTCAGTCTTCACCCCCTCCCCTCTCCCCTCTCCCTGCCCCTCTCCCTGTCCCTCCCCTCTCCCTGCCCCTCCTCTCTCCCTGCCCCTCCCTTCTCCCTGCCCCTCCCCTCTCCCTGCCCCTCCCCTCTCTCTGCCCTGCTCTCTCTCTGCCCCTCCCTTCTCCCTGCCCCTCCCTTCTCCCTGCCCCTCCCCTCTCCTTGCCCCTCTCCTCTCTCTGCCCCTTCCTTCGTCCTGCCCCTCCCCTCTCCCTGCCCCTCCCCTCTCCCTGCCCCTTCCTTCATCCTGCCCCTCCCCTCTCTCTGCCCCTCCCCTCTCTCTGCTCTATTTTCTGTGGGAAAGGGGGAGGATTAATTGTTTTCCGCAGGTAAGCGGGGCACTTCCGACAGTCTGCTTTACTCGGATCCCGCCACGCTACCATATGCCGGGTGAAAGCTGCTCTTCGTCCCCCGGAGCCCTAGCGTGTTCAGCGGAGCGGCACCGGCATGTCAGACAGGCCCGAGACGGGCTGCTCCCGGCAGCACCTGGAGGCCGACCCAGCCGCACGTGCACACGGGCCCTAGCGGACCCGGCACATCCGCCTTGTCTGTGGAACGTGGGTGTGGACCACGTCACACGCGTGAGGCGCTGTGTCTTTGGCTCCTGCGCGTGTCCCCGCTGTAATTAAAAGTTAGAGGACGTGACCCACTTTGACCTGCGCTGATCGCTCTTTTTCTACAATAACTGCACAGATGTTTGGGTGGCTTATTATTTTTTTTTCTGTTTGTTTCTCTTCCTGCCTGGATAATTATGGCTTATTCTGGAAGCTTCTATGTGTAGTTTATGCGAGAGTAAAAGGTTAATGTACCTTTCTGCCATACTGAAATGAAGTTTATTTTAATGTGAGTGTAGGCCTTTCTAACTACAGAGGGTTGTAACTGTTATTACTGTTTATGTTGCCCCTATGTTTATGTTAGCTCTAAACTAAGTTCATTGGGTCTGACTCACTTGCATTAATGCAATCATGCTTAGTCCAGCGGTACTCCTGGACTGCAGTGTGCTAAAGAGTGAGTCACATTTCCTATTCCCCAGTGGAATAAGACAATAAAAAATGACTATTGATCTGTAAACAGCACAGAAAGGTCAGAGCCAGCCCACTCTGAAGCTCTTCACGTCGTGTTGTTTTGTTGTGACCCCTCGTTGGGTTTGTCCACCTGGGTTTGTGTTCGGAAGTGAGTTTTCTGCTCACAGTCTCAGATTGATGGGAGGAGAACTGATGATGATGGGAGGAGAACTGAGAACTGATGATGATGGGAGGAGAACTGATGATGATGGGAGGAGGACTGATGGGAGGAGAGCTGATGATGATGGGAGGAGAACTGATGATGATGGTAGGAGAACTGATGATGATGGGAGGAGAACTGATGGGAGGAGAGCTGATGATGATGGGAGGAGAACTGATGATGATGGGAGGAGGACTGATGGGAGGAGAGCTGATGATGATGGGAGGAGAACTGATGATGGGAGGAGAGCTGATGATGATGGGAGGAGAGCTGATGATGATGGTAGGAGAGCTGATGATGATGGTAGGAGAACTGATGATGATGGTAGGAGAGCTGATGATGATGGTAGGAGAACTGATGATGATGGTAGGAGAGCTGATGGGAGGAGAGCTGATGATGATGGTAGGAAAGCTGATGGGAGGAGAGCTGATGATGATGGGAGGAGAACTGATGATGATGGTAGGAGAGCTGATGATGATGGGAGGAGAGCTGATGATGATGGGAGGAGAACTGATGGGAGGAGAATTGATGATGATGGGAGGAGAATTGATGGGAGGAGAACTGATGATGATTTGCTGTTGTTGTTGTTCATGTTATGCTGCGATCAGAATTTTTTTTCTTGCGTTGAAATGATCAAGACAAAAGCCATGACAGACCTCTAGTTCCGGCTGGACCTTTACCTTCTAACGAACCTTTACCATAATGGAATCATTTTGTTTCAGTGTAATCCAGATCCAGAAGGTTCCTATGTTGTGTTTTGGTTTTACCAGAGTGATTTGTCCATGAAATATTAAATTGCTGAGCACCTTGTACTTGACAATTGGCGGTGGCTTATAGTGACGGACGTCCGGTCCTGATGTCACCGTGAGGAGCGGTAGACCCCCCCAGTCTGCAGAGAGCGAGACTCTGACGAATCAGTGACGGAGTCTCCAGGGCAGTCTGCTTATTAGAAGCATTTGTTTCCACTTACTTTGGCCATGATTTATGACCTGAGTGAGGACGTTGTGTAGAATCGAGCACAGACTTAATTTTTCATACTTTTTCAGTTCTCACACGACTGGTACAAAATGTTGCAGACAGCAAACATTCATCAGTCACGGTCCAGTGTAAAAATAACATGCAAAATGCCTGCAGTTGCTTCGTATGGTTGAGCTCATGTTGTAATGGTTATTGTGCTGTATGTTGTGCAGGATACATCCTCGTCGTCAGGCCAAGCTGAAGCGTTTTAAAGTCAGGGAAGACAGACTAAAACCAAAGGTAGAATACCGACTGAAAAAATATCAGACTGACAAACATGTCTGACTTTTAGTGATCGCTTACCTACAGAATTGACAGGCGTGGGGTCTTAGGACTACAATGTTATTGCTGTGTGGTTCAGATTGTACAGGATGAAGACCCAGTTCTTCAAAGCAATACAGTAGTTGTAACCAGACGTAGCAGATCACTAGCAATGGGACGTCATCCTCATTATAATCCCAACCCAAGACGGATCAAAGCTCACGTTAGAAATGCAGAATGAAGTTCACTCTCATTAGGCCATACAATCATCAGTGGTATCCACATTATTAAAAGCCAGTTTGTCAGTAATGGACATAGTAATTATGGACTTAAAGAGCTTGACTATTACCGTAAATAAACCATGTTGCCACTGTAATGAGAAAATGTATAATTGAAGCAGTTAAAATGGCAGGACTTCTGGGTGAAATTACGGTTGTCATTGGTATAAAGCTCTTATGGAAGTGTGGCAGCTGATATCTCTAGAGTGTCATTAGCATGGGTCCTGGACAGGGCTGTCTTTCCTTTTGCCTGCTTGGTTTCCTGTTCCCAGTAGATGAAATGAAAATACTTGTAGCCAGAGCTGCCTGAATCGCTTCAGTTTCAGTCTGACCAGCAGGAAATTGGTGCCAACGTGTGTGTTTTTTACACTCATACAAAGACAAACTGTCCACTGTATTTTCTGTTCTTACCCCTCAGTGTGTCGTTTAAAGAGGGTTTCATTTGGGGTTTCTTAGTTTGGGCTTTGAGTGTCTTCATCTAAATTCTAAATGAGGGGAGGTTCCCCCCCCCCACCACCACCACCACCACCACCACCACAACCACCACCATTATCTCCAACTGTCTTTGCCTTCCGTTATTTTGCATTCCCTGTGTGTTTTCAGCTTGCTAGGAGGGGGAGTTTGCAAGGAGGGGGAGTTTGCAAGGAGAGGGAGTTTGCAAGGAGGGGGAGTTTGCTAGTAGGGGGAGTTTGCTAGGAGGGGGAGTTTGCTAGGAGGGGGAGTTTGCGAGGAAAAAGGACATGGACATGAGGACGTGCAGCGTCACCTTTAACACGCCGAAACCAAAATGTTCTAATGGGGGAAAAACCAAACCTGAGTGAATATTGCTGATGTGTCAGCGTGTTGCATGTCGAGACGTCCAGCAGACCTGCTGTGAGCTGAGCCCCTTCTCTTGGTGTGGTTAAGGCGTAGTTAAGGTGTGGTTAAGGCGTGGTTCACCTCGGCTCACGTGAGCTCCCTCTCCCGTAGTCTCTCTCAGTCTCTGCTTGTTTACCAATTGTAAGTTCAGGCAACACGTTACGTTTTACTTTTAGCACTCAAAGTGTTATTAAATGTTAGAATTAGCCAGAAGCCACATCCATTTACAACACTACAGTTAATACCAGAACAGCTTCCATATTAGAAAGAAAATTAATTCCTATGGCTAATAGGGATAAATAAGTCATAAATAAATAAACACTCTCCTCCCAAATATTCCGTCCATGTAAATTTATCTGTGTGAGGCTTTGGACATGACGGCTGCAGAGCACCTGGGTACCATGAGTGGTGTGTCCCATCAACGACACTGAGTGGTTTTGTTAGTGAGATAAACTCTTTGCACTATTGTAAAACTGAATACCTTTCCTCAAATATACAGGCTGCTCATGGCATTACAGGGTAAGAGGAAGGTTCCCAGAAGTCCTTTTCTAAACTGCTTTGATTTCACAGTTGCTTTTTCTTCGCCAGCTCTGCACTGTGAGCTCCTACAGAGAGAGTTTTCCTCCTGTCAGAGTGCTTAACATTTACTGCCTTTTTTCCCCACATTTTTTTAAAGAGAAATTCACACGTTCTACGTGTTCTTGTGTGAAGCTGTCAGTAGGTTTGCAGCATTGTTGCCATTTGCTTTACGCTGCAAATAATGCAACAATAGTGCAACAACTTCCATTTAGCACCACCTCCTACAGCCCCCAGAAAACTCCCCTGGACCCCAGACGGCTCCTCTAGACCCCAGAAGGCTCCTAGGGATCCCAGAATGCTCCTTTAGACCCCAGAATGCTCCTCTAGACCCCAGATGGCTCCTCTAGACCCCAGAAGGCTCCTCTAGACCCCAGAATGCTCCTCTATACCCCAGAAGGCTCCTAGGGACCCCAGAAGGCTCCTCCGGACCCCAGAATGCTCCTCTAGACCCCAGAATGCTCCTCTATACCCCAGAAGGCTCCTAGGGACCCCAGAAGGCTCCTCCGGACCCCAGAATGCTCCTCTAGACCCCAGAATGCTCCTCTAGACCCCAGAATGCTCCTCTATACCCCAGAAGGCTCCTAGGGACCCCAGAATGCTCCTCTAGACCCCAGAATGCTCCTCTAGACCCCAGAAGGCTCCTCTAGACCCCAGACGGCTCCTCTGGACCCCAGAAGGCCCCTCCGGACCCCAGAAGGCCCCTCCGGACCCCAGAAGGCCCCTCCGGACCCCAGAAGGCTCCTCTAGACCCCAGAAGGCTCCTCTAGACCCCAGAAGGCTCCTCTAGACCCCAGAAGGCTCCTCTAGACCCCAGAAGGCTCCTCTAGACCCCAGAAGGCCCCTCCGGACCCCAGAAGGCCCCTCCGGACCCCAGAAGGCTCCTCTAGACCCCAGAAGGCTCCTCTAGACCCCAGAAGGCTCCTCTAGACCCCAGAAGGCCCCTCTAGACCCCAGAATGCTCCTCTAGACCCCAGACGGCTCCTCTAGACCCCAGAAGGCCCCTCTAGACCCCAGAAGGCTCCTCCGGACCCCAGTAACCTGCTGCTTCCAGCGGGTCTCTGTGTTGCTGACGGACACAAATCGGGGGATGGAGCGTCCAGCGTGGGCGGGGGCGGAGAGAGAGCGAGGTGCTCGAGTGCACATGACACGTTACTCTTATGCCTCTGTTTACTCTGTGTGCCTGATTGGGGAGCCACACAGTCGAGTCTCTCTGGGTTGTTGTTTTCGTGGCCAGTTTTTCCTCCTCCTTTCCTAATCTTCTAGTAAGACCAGATAATTAATGGTGAGGTCGTCAGGGCGACAGGGGAGCCTGTGGTTGTCATGTTAATGGATTGAATTTGGCTTGTTTAACCGCTGTCCCTGTAGTTACTACACACTAGGGTGTCTGCCAATCAGCCTGCCAATGACTTTCATCTGCTGACATATGACCCATGACAATATTAGTCATTTAAGGGCAAAAAAGAAAAAAACAACATTTGAAATGTGTCAGAAATGGTCTAATCGGGTATTTGCCTCGTCCTCCTCCTGCAATATTGTCTCTGGCCAAAAAACAAAGCAACAACAATAAACATCATTGGTTTGTTTGTGCCGTAGCCTAATTATCCTGAGCTGTTTGGGGTTTTAAATTGGTTTTGTTTACATGACATTGAATTAAATTAGGCATACTTCCGCGGAGTTTGTATCAGAGACAGGGGCACATCAAATTTACTTAATAATCCTCTGACTTGGCATGTTTGATGTTGAATACAGGAGTGATGGAAATAATGTGCACGCACCTTTAATTTGGAAGACAGCAGTGGCGCCCGAGCTGTCTACAGATGCGCTTGTGAGGCTCTGCACACACCTAGAGTGTCACCACGTCTGCACGTCTGCGTTGCCTTTGATGTTAGAACGGTGGCGTTTTTGTCCAGGGGTCCAGGACACGCTGAGATTTGAACGATGTATTGGGCAGCCAGACTGTTTCTGAGCAGTGTGCTGTTAAAAGGGCCCCTTGGGCAAACTCACAAAGGTGTTTTGAAGATTTGTCATACACAGGCACAAAGCCAGCCTCTCATTAGCGCACAGCAGAGCAGCCAGATTGGGGAAAGGATTTACTCGTCTCTGAGAGAAAAGGGCTTAAAACTGATTGCCTGAATGTTAAAGAAAGCAGAGTAGCAGTTTGGCCTAGCAAGAAGTTACCCAGATGAACAGTGCTGTACAGTAATCCCATCGTCCGCCTGGCCGACCTGTGTTTGCGTTAGTGAGTGCCAGTCTTCCGCGCGCAGTCTCTGATTGGTTTAAGGAGAACTGATGTTACAGCTACTGTTGTTTTTGTTTCAGGTTATGCTACAGTTACAATCTTACAGTACAAAGTTACAGTTTTTTTGTCAAATGGCTGATGGCCGACAAATCTACACGGCGGGCCAGACTGCTGAAAGCTGCCCACTTGTCACTATAGACCTCACAGCAGGCAATGTTACTTTGGAAACACTACTTGACCTCTGCATGTGATTGGCTGAGACTCAAAGTTCCCACCCAAATGGCTCAGGACGTTTTTTCCGTGGCCTTGCGACTGACCAATGGCGGTCGCCCGGCCCCAAGCACTTCCTGATGTGTTGGCATGCGGAAGCCACTTGAGGGGAGCTTTGACGATACGCCGTGACAGGCTTGCGTGTAGGCTGCCAGTTTTACAAGTTTTTTTGTCACTGTTAGTTATTTTACTTTGCGCTTCATTGTCATGATTAAAACGAGGCAATAGAGACTTGAAGCCAACTGCCACTGCTGCTGCCCGTTGCCACGGCGCCTCGGGCAGACAAAAGTCTGTTGCTTTTACCTTCAAACTGAGTAATCTGCTTCAAATGAGGACACTGTGCTTTGAACTGCTTCTTAAACTTGAGAAGATGGCTCTGGGCTGAAACTTCGTTGATGTATAATAAAGCACAGGCTCAAATTAGCACTCCAATAACATTGCCCAAAATTACATTCTTCCATCTTTTGCAAGGCTTCCTCTGTCCTTACTGATTCATCAAATGCATGAAGTTATATTTGTACAGCACCTTTCAAGGAACCCAAGGTCACTTTATAATGAACATACACAACTTTTGCATCCAGTCACACGGCTGTGAGAGGTGACAGCCAATCACACGCAGCGTATTCTCACCCAGAAGCCTCAGCTGCAGGACTGAATCAGGTACAGTGAGAGGACACCACCCAGGACAGAGCACCATCCACCACTGGGCATAGAGAGGACACCACCCAAGACAGAGCACCATCCACCACTGGACATAGAGAGGACACCACCCAGGACAGAGCACCACTGGGCATGCAGGCACACAATCGTTCACACACACACACACACACACACATTTATTAGGGTAGGCATCACTGGGTGTGCAGACACACACACAATCACTCACACTCACTAGAACAAGAAGGATTGCCAATTAACCTCCATGTTTTTGGACGGTGGGAGAAAACCAGAGATCCCAGAGGAAAACCCCACAGACAGATGGAGAACATGGAAACTCCACCCAGATGGAGACGCGAACCCAAGACCCAAATGTACTAGCCACTATGCCTTTACTGTCTCAATCTTTGCTTTGATTGTGACACTAGTCATCTGGACATCTCCCTGTCTGTAATAATTACCTGTAATGCTATCGTACTGACATAGATAACGGTCACTGTGGCAGTATCCTAACACACGGGGCGACGGGTTTGGTGGGGCTGTCGTCTCTATGCCCTAAATAGGTAGGTGGTGTGTTTTTAGTGACTTTGACACAGTGCACGCCTGTGGGCCTAATCCCTACGGCTTGGCACCTCTGCTGGGGAAATCAATTAAAAAGAGACCTGCCTCCCCCCACCAATCCCCCCCATGCATGCGCGTCTGCCCCGCCGTAAATTGGGTCGCAGCAGTAGCTCGCCACCTCATAAGGCATCTGTCACTACGGTGGATTGGAGTCGTGTTTTATAATGGCCATAATACAAGCCCAAAGTGCACTGGTGTAACTCGTGAATCAGAGCTTGTGTTAACACTGTGGATATTTTATCCCCCACACTGACTTTGAGAGGCGGTCCACTCACTGTTTACTGCAGTTTTATGGGAGAGAGCCCAGCCACATCATAGGTGTAAACTCCATCATAGCTGTGGACCTGCGACAGAGATTACGCCAAAAAGAGTCATTTGCATATTCACTTGACCTTCAGTTGGAACTCCAAAAAAGGTTACGCCTGTTGCACGTGCATGTAGTCTAGCGGTTACACACGTGAGGCTTGCGTGCTTCTGTTTTGTCGGGACATTACTTGTTTTGCTCAAGCCGGTAGCTGGTCCGGCCTATAAAAAAAAATCATGAATAAAGGGACATTGTGAGCTCGTTAAGCTGTAGTGCTGGCTCCATTTTAGGAGTTTAAGTGTTGTGAGGTTCATTAGGGCAATAGCACTCAACCGGTTTATGAGAACGCAGCAGAAATTAAGAACAGGAGTGAAGGGCACACGATTTGTCACTGTGAATCATGCCTCTCGGAGCCGACGGAAGTGACCCAGTAGGAGTTTAGCGTGTTTAAAGGGTCACACGGTCATGGACTGAAGTCTGGCTGCTCCATGCTGAACAACACTGAAGCCTTAAACAATAGATAAACAACAACAAGGTCGTGGCCTCAGATTCTAGGAGTAGTGATAGTCTAATACATGTGAACTCCACTTTGGTTAAGAACATCTGCCAAATTAATGTTAAATAGCAGAGCAACAGGTGAATGTAAAATGAGGAACGTATCTACACACTTGACACATGCAGTTTGAAGAAGCTGTTAAGTTAAGCCAACATTAGATATTCTCTATTTCAGACCTCCGTCAGAGAATTTGGCTCGAGACCCAGAGCCGTAATGTAGTTTAAACACGAGACTCCTTCCCCTTCAAATTCTTGAAACCATTCATAAGCAGGTGTGCATAATCACTTAAAATTAGTCTGCCCATCTGGACTTCATGAGCAGAAAATCATTCCAGCATTTGTCAGTCACTAATATAACTTATTTAACTTGTTCTTGATACTGAAGATGTGGTGGACAGGTGTCTAATGTTATTCCGTGGCTGATATGGACATCTAAATCATGTTGTCTGTTTCCTGCTTGCCTATTTAGATCTTCATTACTAAGTAATAATTTTGTAAAGTAAGATTGGGATGCATCCTTCATGCATTTTTCATTACATATGTATCCAGTATCCTGTTTGTGTAGCTGTCACACCTTTGCAGTAATGGTGCCCTAATTATGCCCTAATGATGCCCTAATGGTGGTGGAATGGTGCTGTAATTGTGCAGTAATGGTGGTGGAATGGTGCTGTAATTGTGCAGTAATGGTGGTGGAATGGTGCTGTAATTGTGCAGTAATGGTGGTGGAATGGTGCTGTAATTGTGCAGTAATGGTGGTGGAATGGTGCTGTAATTGTGCAGTAATGGTGGTGGAATGGTGCAGTAATGGTGGTGGAATAGTGCAGTAATGGTGGTGGAATGGTGCTGTAATTGTGCAGTAATGGTGGTGGAATGGTGCTGTAATGGTGGTGGAATGGTGCTGTAATGGTGCTGTAATTGTGCAGTAATGGTGGTGTAATGGTGCAGTAATGGTGGTGGAATGGTGCTGTAATTGTGCAGTAATGGTGGTGGAATGGTGCTGTAATGGTGCAGTAATGGTGGTGGAATGGTGCTGTAATGGTGGTGGAATAGTGCTGTAATGGTGGTGGAATGGTGCTGTAATTGTGCAGTAATGGTGGTGGAATGGTGCTGTAATGGTGGTGGTGGAATGGTGCTGTAATGGTGGTGGAATGGTGCTGTAATTGTGCAGTAATGGTGCTGTAATTGTGCAGTAATGGTGGTGGAATGGTGCTGTAATTGTGCAATGGTGCTGTAATTGTGGTGGAATGGTGGTGTAATGGTGGTGGAATGGTGCTGTAATTGTGCAGTAATGGTGGTGGAATAGTGCAGTAATGGTGGTGGAATAGTGCAGTAATGGTGGTGGAATGGTGCAGTAATGGTGGTGGAATAGTGCAGTAATGGTGGTGGAATGGTGCTGTAATGGTGGTGGAATGGTGCTGTAATGGTGCTGTATGGTGCTGTAATGGTGCTGTAATGGTGGAATGGTGCTGTAATTGTGCAGTAATGGTGGTGGAATGGTGCTGTAATTGTGCAGTAATGGTGGTGGAATGGTGCTGTAATGGTGGTGGAATGGTGCTGTAATTGTGCAGTAATGGTGGTGGAATGGTGCTGTAATTGTGCAGTAATGGTGGTGGAATGGTGCTGTAATGGTGCTGTAATGGTGGTGTAATGGTGGTAGTGCAGTAATGGTGGTGGAATGGTGCTGTAATTGTGCAGTAATGGTGGTGGAATGGTGCTGTAATGGTGTTGTAATGGTGGTGGAATGGTGCTGTAATGGTGGTGTAATGGTGGAATGGTGCTGTAATTGTGCAGTAATGGTGGTGGAATGGTGCTGTAATTGTGCAGTAATGGTGGTGTAATGGTGCTGTATTGGTGTTGTAATGGTGGTGTAATGGTGCTGTATTGGTGCTGTAATGGTGCTGTAATGGTGCTGTAATGGTGCTGTATTGGTGGTTTATTGGTGGTTTAATGGTGGTGCAATGGTGGTGTAATGGTAGTAGAATGCCTTCAGCAGGTGCAGCCTCATGTCAGATCCCAGGGAACATCTGCACAGGTCTCCACTTAGTGAGGATAATGGTGCAATAAAGAGAACCCCCCTTCCTAGGTGGTCCTAGCTTCTAGCATGCCTGAGTACTGTTATTAACGCCCACATCCTGCTGTAAAGTCATGGTCTTCCAAGGCATAAGCAAGCATGGTTCTCTGCAGTAATTCTGGGACACCATGGGTCCTGATCTCACTGTCTCAGGTGGATTGGATATTTTGACAGGAAATGACATTGTTCACAGAGTACTACAGAAAATATGTGTGACCAGGGACACACCAGAGACCACACCAGAGCCTCGAAGACGCTTGCTTGTGTGATAAGTATGTGCTTACAAATATTTGTTTACTGCAAATAGGTACTGTTTGCATTTGTACAGAGGGATCTCTCTATGGTCTGCTGGTGGGAATGTGAACTGTGTGGGCAGATTTGTTGTAATTTAACAAGGATTAATTTGCTTCTTTCGTCTAATGGAGGGAAAGAGAAGACCTCATCCCAGCTGTTAAGGGACAAAGGCGTGTAAGAGGATTTGGAGACATTTTGGGAACATTTCTTCCTCTCCCTTAGGATGGGATTACATCATAACGACTTCTCCTTTCAGCGTTTACCCATGAGTCTGTAATCAGAGGTTACTGGCTACAGTGGAACGGAGCTGTGCATTTACGTTGCATCTTAACTTTTTCCATGAACTATTTCCATGTTATTATTTTTAAAACATTTGGCCTTATTTAGTTATAATAATGGTTTCGATGAATTTTGAAGGAATTTTCATTTGTCTTGGTGATTTATTTTGTTAATTCTGCAGTTAACGATGAATGATTTATTTATTTATTTATAATTAATGACAATAACAACAGTAGAATAAAATAAGTATTTTATGATGATGAACTTTAAAGAAATATCACATTGATTCAAATGATGTTTTTGTTTGTTTTTTCCACTTTAAATGAGAATGTTTTAACTAAATAACTGAGAATGTTTTAACTGTAAAACTGTAAGCCTGCCTGTAGAACTGGTGTTCTTAATATTGCCTTGGAACACAGTTTGAGTTCAGGAGCCAAATAAGAAATCTTCCAGTGAGTTGTGAGCGATCCTGTGGGTTAGCAGTAAATCATCCTGTGGTGAGGATGGCCTATAATGCTTCAGGAGAAAGGCCATTAAGGGCTTTAAATGCCAAAGGCCTATTAAATGGGCTTAAAATGCCATAAATTGAATAACAATGGACCTATTTCTTTACCTGTAGGACACTGGTGGCAGCATTGTGAAAGCTGAACAAAGACACAGAAAGCCGCTTTAGCTGAAGCTTAAATTTAGAATAACAATGGAGTTAAAGACACAGCTTTATGGCCTGACACAGCTTTCTTTAAAGACCTTTAGCTGAAGGACACTTTAGCTGAAGTCTAAAGACACAGCTTTAGCTGAAGCTTAAAGACACAGCTTTAGCTGAAGCTTAAAGACACAGCTTTAGCTGAAGCTTAAAGACACAGATTTAGCTAAAGCTTAAAGACACAGCTTTAGCTGAAGCTTAAAGTCTTAAATGGTGAGCATATTTTGCTTTGTATTTGTTTCTTTATTATTAATATGCATATATGGTTCTCATGTGATACTATGCAGTTTTATGGGTGCCATTTATATGGGGTCCAAGTGCTAAACCAGCACAGGGTTATGCTGAGGTCCTTAACTAACTGTTGGTTGGACAGAAAGTCATCAAGGTCTCTGGTAAAATTGACAAGTTATTTGCAGGAGCCTTAATATCTGGTATTAGATGTTCTATTGGAATTTAGAACAAAGTTTCTGGTAATCCACAACCTCCATATAACGTTCTTTTTGGTTCTGAAAAAAATAATTGTTTACATTAACAAACTGGTAGCAGTTTTAGTCTCTGCACTTCAGCATGCCTGCGTCACTAGAACACGCAAATGTCCAGTTGGATTTTGTTTGACTTTTTTCTTCTGAAGAATCCAAGATTAACCAAGAAGCCTCGGTTCCTCGCTCCTCAGATGTTCTGAGGAGATAACTCCTTGCCCATGGTCTGGGTTTCCTACAGTGCCGCTGCCCCTGATGAGTTGACATGCGTGGAGATTGATCTGACTGGGAGAAGCGTACTGCGGCAGTGGGCTTACATCACACCCCGCCGCTCTGGTTGATTCACGTTATTAGGAGCCTGCGTTGCACTTAAAATAGGGGCGGAGGAAGAGAGAAGGTCCTCTGTCCCGCTCTGAGGGGAACCGTTCAGGGTTTGGTCTTGGTTTGTGTAAGTCTGAAGGATGGACTGGTTCATAATATGCTTGGACTTGTGATGTAATACGCCAGTACCTCTGTGTTTCTTTGAATGGACAGGCCGGGGAACATAAACAAGCCTAAATGACTTCAAACTTGTGTCAGAGCTGCGCTGAACGCGGTTATTGTCACTGGGTGTATTGTGCTTCCCGCCTTTACGTTGTTTCGCTCCAGTCTGCTCGGTCTCTTTATTGTCATGCTGTTCTGAACTGTTGGCTCCATTTCATTTCAGACCTGTGCTAAATTGTAATCCGTGACCAGGCGAATTGGACCCATCCTTTATAGCTTTAATGGCCCGAGTGACCCTACTGCGTCTGAAAGGGGCTACGGGCAACCGCTGCCAGACCTCCCCCGCACGTAGATCTTCAAGTGGAACTATTTGGGGAAAAATCAGATTTGCTACATGTCATTTGATTTGAGTGCTTTTGCTCCTGTCTGCCCAGCCTCTTATGTGGCCCAGAAAGGGGCAAGCGGCCCGGAACACGAAGCCGCCCGGAAGGGAAGGAAGACGCGAGCACGTGACCTTGCATTACTGTCACAGTGCATTTGTGCCACCCATCTTCTCCTGAAAGCCTCAGT
This sequence comes from Brachyhypopomus occidentalis, assembly GCA_020368025.1. NCBI lineage: Eukaryota > Metazoa > Chordata > Actinopteri > Gymnotiformes > Hypopomidae > Brachyhypopomus > Brachyhypopomus occidentalis. Next base: position 888,561 of record JAGXOD010000004.1, on the reverse strand, counting down.
GAGAGGAAGAGGAGGGGGGGGATGAAGAGCCTGTTTGCCCATCCACTCAGTGTGCTGACGTCCAGAGTGACTGTGTACTGAGGGGAGAGGATTTCAGGCACAGCCATGTTCAGTGTTCAGGCTGAAGGCAGCTTCTACAGAGCCATGTTCAGTGTTCAGGCTGAAGGCAGCTTCTACAGAGCCATGTTCAGTGTTCAGGCTAAAGGCAGCTTCTACAGAGCCATGTTCAGTGTTCAGGCTGAAGGCAGCTTCTACAGAGCCATGTTCAGTGTTCAGGCTGAAGGCAGCTTCTACAGAGCACTGTTCAGTGTTCAGGCTGAAGGGAGATTCTACAGAGCCATGTTCAGTGTTCAGGCTGAAGGCAGCTTCTACAGAGCCATGTTCAGTGTTCAGGCTGAAGGAGCTTCTACAGAGCCATGTTCAGTGTTCAGGCTGAAGGCAGCTTCTACAGAGCCATGTTCAGTGTTCAGGCTGAAGGCAGCTTCTACAGAGCCATGTTCAGTGTTCAGGCTAAAGGCAGCTTCTACAGAGCCATGTTCAGTGTTCAGGCTGAAGGCAGCTTCTACAGAGCCATGTTCAGTGTTCAGGCTGAAGGGAGCTTCTACAGAGCACTGTTCAGTGTTCAGGCTGAAGGGAGATTCTACAGAGCCATGTTCAATGTTCAGGCTGAAGGCAGCTTCTACAGAGCCATGTTCAGTGTTCAGGCTGAAGGCAGCTTCTACAGAGCCATGTTCAGTGTTCACAAGGCAGCCATGTTCAGTGTTCAGGCTGAAGGCAGCTTCTACAGAGCACTGTTCAGTGTTCAGGCTGAAGGCAGCTTCTACAGAGCACTGTTCAGTGTTCAGGCTGAAGGTAGCTTCTACAGAGCCATGTTCAGACTTTGTATCAGCCATTTCAGCTCCTGAGAAAAGACAGAAGTCCATGTGCTACTTTAAGACGAGCGTTAGTCAGATTGGCAGATTTTTCAGTTAAAATGTAGTGCTGTTATCAACGAATACTGTATAGTCAATTATATAGTCAAACAGTTTAAAAACCCAGATTTTTTTTTCAGTTGTTAAAATGAATATTTAGTTGTGGGGGGAGGGGAGATCCAGCGTCAGCGCTGTCTGCCTCGTGAGTTCTCACACCTCAGCCGCTGCACTGAATGTACCGACTGACTGACAGGAGTCACACGATGACACTTTCGTCGGTTGAAAATGAAATGTAGGTCAGGCTGAAAGAGTGAGTAATTCAACAACAACCACATGGTGACGATGGCACAACTTGGCCACAGGGAGCGAGATTTCCACTCGGTGCCGTTTTGGTTTCTAGACAGTTAAACTATGGTCAGATGTCTGCTGTCAGTTTTCTGACCTTTAAATCTAGTGTCAGTAATGTTCGAATGCCAGTAATGGAACTTATAGTGTCAATCGAGTCAATATTAGGCTACTTTTCCTATTTTATAGCAATTTATTGCAAATGATCCCTCAGGATAAAACATTTTTGTTGACACATTTCCCAGACTTGTGAGCCTTGAATTTAATTAATCAAAAATGCAAAAGTGTAGACTGCTGTACTGACTAAATAGCTAGATATTGAAGGCTAAAGATAGAAGCTTCATGCACAAGTAAATGCCCAATGGTTAGAGCATTATTTCCAATAAAGGAAAGTTAAAGTAGGAAGTTAAAACACATGTTTATGTTAATATATATATATATATATATATATATATATATATATATATATATATATATATACACACACACACACACACCTATACAAGTGGCTGGTTATTTCTCTTACTGTACTGGTTTTGCACATTATATTTTATGAATATGCAAAATAAACTTTTTTTTTTTTTTTTTTATAAAGAATCAGATGTCATTTGCTGCCAGCTTTTGCAGCCAAATAAAAAAGGCAGTATATGGAAAATAGGGATTTGCTTTTATTTCTATTGATGCAAAGTCTCTTTTTCCTTGAGGGTTGGTTATGTTTGATTGTTTCCAGAGTTGTCTTTAGCAGAAGGGTTTGCCCTCCCTCCGCCCTGCTGGTGAGGGAATCAGATGGCTTCCATTTTAATCTGATGTGGTGGGAAATCTTAGCCTATTTGATTTTTTTCTGCTCTGTTCATTTCTTCAGCAACAACCAAAACCACAAAATGGGCCCTTTGTTTTGTGTGATATATCTGCTACTGCTTGGCAGTTGAACTGCACCTTGATAAATAAACTTGCATTCTGTAACTGTTCCCTTGGAAAGGGCTCCTTGTCCTCTTTTTAAAACATATTTTTTCTAGAACAGACAAATATTCCCGCCTGCTTTTCCGCCTCTGTATTTTTCCATTACGCCGATGTTTTCATATGTTTTGTTATTGTTGGTAAGCTGACATGGATGTGGTCTGGTGTGTTGGGTTCGTATGGTTCACTGCACAACTGTGTGGCAGCTTGTCTGAGGCCGGCCACACCCTGCCTGCAGTCTCCACTGTGTACGTGGTAGACACACGTGAGGATGACTCTTCATTTCTTTGCACAGTTGTGCGACCATCGGGAGGCGGGTGGAGGTTTCTGCTTTACTTTGGCCTTCTGCTCCGTGTGTTTCCAGGAGAGCAGACAAGCAGCCTTGGGATTTGCATTCGAGTGCTTTTGCTTTCCAGGTAGCTCACCCACTCCTGTTGGGCTTTCTGCTTTTAACTCGTGCTCTTCAACTAAAAGCTTTTTAACTAATGCTATCCAGCTAAACCCTTTTAACTAGTGTTCTTCAACTAAACCCTTTTTAGTCGTGCTGGTCATCTAAACCCTTTTAACTAGTGCTATTCAACTAAACCCTTTTACTTGTGCTGGTCAGCTAACTTCCTTTAACTAGTGCTATTAAAATGAACCCATTTAACTAATGCTATTCAGCTAAACCCTTTTAACTAGTCACTTTCAAATAACCCCTTTTAACTAGTGCTCTTCAACTAAACCATTTTTACTCATGCTGGTCATCTAACCCCCTTTAACTAGTGCCCTTCTACTAAACCCTTTTAACTAGTGCCCTTCAACTAAGCACTTTTAACTAGTCCTCTTGGTTAGACAGAGTGCTGCACTGATGTCCCTCTCCCACAGACATTTAGGCGCTCTTCTCCTCGCCAGTCGTGATCAGCTCCATGTGTGGGTGTGTGCTGTTTGTCTGCATGTGCGTGATGTAGGCGAGACATCAGGGAGACAGGACGGCACCTTCAGACCTGACTACTACTACTGAGTACTTCAGCCTCAGTACTACACACCAACCCATTTATTTGTGTGAACTCACCAGGAAGAGCTGCTCACTGTCTCACAATTCAGTTAAATGACCCTTTTTCCCTTCCTTTTTAGAGTTAGTTCAACAGAATGATCCTTGAATCCATAACTCCAGCATGCTGGAAGCCAGGCGTGCGCTTGGATCTCCACGGGTTCCTTCTTCAGCCAGGCTGCTCCGCATGGACGTGCCCTTTCCAGGAGGCCGTGGGGGTTGATGAGAAACACCCAGGAGAGTGACGTGGGCCTGCTGTGGGCACAGAGGATGCCTGTACGCCGCTAACGCGCGCCGCGTACTCGCGCCGATGAAGCAGCTGCTTACATTCTCGCAGGAACTAATATCCGCATCCGGAGCTGAGCTCAGATGTAGCACGCAGAACCTGTTCGCCACTTCTACAGCCTCTTCCTTGTGCGTCTGCTTACAACGACTACGAAGCTACGAAAATTTAGACGTACAAATTTAGCCAGCTAAACGTTCCTTCTCGGGGGTAAAAATCCTCCTGCCTGTCATGTGGACTTATCTGACAGCGCTGTTTACGCAGCGTGGAGGCCGCGCCATGCCCCTCCGGATCCTCCGGCCCTCCTGCCTCCACACACAGGAATAAGCCCCATCTCAGTATCCAGTTATTGGCATCACTCAGCCGTGGCAAGCCGAGGTGTATTTGTGGCACATCGCTACGTCTGGGCTCCTAATCGTCTGTGCTGGAACAGTTAGATATTTTTCCCCATTAGAATGTGTGATAAACACGCTCAGTCAGGTGTGGTATGTGCCAGAGCCATGAAGGGGCTAATAATGAACTTGGATCAGAGCGTATTTGTTTAGTTTAGTTCAGTGCAACTCCAGCAGTGTGTGTCTGTGTACGCGTGCGTGTGTGTGTGGGTCTGTGTACGCGTGCATGTGTGTTTACGTGGCTGTGGGTCTGTAAGTAAAGGCAGTGCAGCAGAGCAAGCAGCTGCCACAGGAGGCTGATCATACAGGCCCCTCCAGAGGCTCTCGGCTCTGTGTCTGCACAGTGGGCTCCACACAGAAGAACCAGTGGTTTCCTGATTGCATAACATGTATACACACCCCACTCAGGGACTCGTCCTGCCCCCCTCACCCCACTCAGGGACTCGTCCTGCCCCCCTCACCCCACTCAGGGACTCGTCCCTGCCCCCTCACCCCCTCAGGGACTCCCCCTGCCCCCCTCACCCCACTCAGGGACTCGTCCTGCCCCCTCACCCCACTCAGGGACTCGTCCTGCCCCCTCACCCCACTCAGGGACCCCTCGTCCTGCCCCCCTCACCCCCCCTCACCCCACTCAGGACTCTTCCTGCCCCCTCACCCCACTCAGGGACTCGTCCCCCCCCCCCCACTCAGGGACTCGTCCTGCCCCCTCACCCCACTCAGGGACTCGTCCTGCCCCCCTCACCCCACTCAGGGACTCGTCCTGCCCCCCTCACCCCACTCAGGGACTCGTCCTGCCCCCCTCACCCCACTCAGGGACTCGTCCTGCCCCCCTCACCCCACTCAGGGACTCGTCCTCGTCCTGCCCCCCTCACCCCACTCAGGGACTCGTCCTGCCCCCCTCACCCCACTCAGGGACTCGTCCTGCCCCCCCTCACCCCACTCAGGGACTCGTCCTGCCCCCCTCACCCCACTCAGGGACTCGTCCTGCCCCCCCTCACCCCACTCAGGGACTCTCGCCCCTGCCCCCCCTCACCCCACTCAGGGACTCTTCCTACCCCCCCTCACCCCACTCAGGGACTCGTCCTACCCCCCTCACCCCACTCAGGGACTCTTCCTGCCCCCCTCACCCCACTCAGGGACTCTTCCTACCCCCCTCACCCCACTCAGGGACTCTTCCTACCCCCCTCACCCCACTCAGGACTCGTCCTACCCCCTCACCCCACTCAGGGACTCTTCCTACCCCCCCTCACCCCACTCAGGGACTCTTCCTGCCCCCCTCACCCCACTCAGGGACTCTTCCTACCCCCCTCACCCCACTCAGGGACTCTTCCTGCCCCCCTCACCCCACTCAGGGACTCGTCCTACCTCCCTCACCCACTCAGGGACTCTTCCTACCTCCCTCGCCCCCACTCAGGGACTCGTCCTACCTCCCTCACCCACTCAGGGACTCTTCCTACCCCCCTCACCCCACTCAGGGACTCTTCCTACCCCCCTCACCCCACTCAGGGACTCTTCCTTCCCCCCCTCCAGGGACCCCCCCCCTCACCCCACTCCCTCAGGGACTCTTCCCTGCCCCCCCCACCCCACTCCCCTGCCCCCTCACCCCACTCAGGGACTCCCTACCTCCCTCACCCCTCAGGGACTCTTCCTACCTCCCTCGCCCCACTCAGGGACTCGTCCTACCTCCCTCACCCACTCAGGGACTCTTCCTACCCCCCTCACCCCACTCAGGGACTCGTCCTACCTCCCTCACCCACTCAGGGACTCTTCCTACCCCCCTCACCCCACTCAGGGACTCTTCCTGCCCCCCTCACCCCACTCAGGGATTCGTCCCACCCCCTCACAGTTCTGCCACGCTCAGCTCCTCAGTTGCCATGGCCACATCACTCACCCCTCTTTCCGCTACACAGCCCTGCTGTCTGCTGTATTTTAACCAAAGAAAGGCTGTGATTAGTACAGTCAGATTAGTGATTAGTGTGGTGGTAAAATCACTCATGGTGTTGTGGAGCACCCATGAATTAGACCATTAGCACACAGTCGAGTGCATATATATATATATATATATATATATATGCATTTATATATATATATATATAATTGGGTGCAGATTTTTTTATCTAGTTGGTCATTTATTTCAGGGGCAGGGGAGCAATAGAAAAAAAAATAACATTGATGGTGTGGACAAGCCCTTAAATTCTAAAGAGAGTTCTCTTCTGTGCTGCCTTTTATATATGGCCTCTCGTGCTACTATATAACACTATATATTAACTGAAAGAGTCAAGGACAGTCCTACTGCAAATAGCTTTATGTCTCCGTTTCACTGTGCCCTCTTAATCTGTCTCTTTTCTAGCACTTTTCTCCCTCAGTCATTTCTCCTACACTCTCGTTTTCTCTCACTTTCTCTCTGTCTCGATCTTTTTCTCTCTCCCTCTGTGTGTCTCCTCCACTCTTTTCATTTGTTTTCTCCGCGCATACACAAATACACTTGTATACCTATCTGTTAGAACCGCTGTAACCTTTTCAGATGCTGTTCTGTGTCGGGTGGCACTGGCCGGGTGTTTCTGGGGAGATCGGGAAGCTCTGACAGCATAAAGCTGATTAGACCCTAACCAAAGATTCATTAGTTTTATTTAATGGAATAGAAATGAGTGGTTGGGAGATTTGAATAAATTAACCTTCACTGTCTCCCTTGAGGCATGGGCGAATGACAATAGAAGCAAGCATGAATCTTCCCCATGTCACTGATATAATGAGTTCTGATTGCGTTATTGTTGCTTGGAGTGTGTTGTCATTTAACCCCGAACTAGGAAGAGTCTGTGGCCACATGTCGTGACATGTGGCTGGGTGATTCGAACGCTGTTTCTCATGATTTGCTCCACCACGAGTGCGAAGGAAATGACAGATTCTACAGGGCTGTTGTTCTTGAAAATGAGCTGTGATCGTCTCCTCAGTGCTCACGCCGACAGCTTAAACAGCTTCAGCTCTCTGCCATACGCAGGTGAGGAGACATACAACCTGCCTGTGCGTGTGTGTGTGTGTGTGTGTGTGTGTGTATGTCTCAAAACAGCTCATGTTTTTGGAGGACTGAGTCTGGAAATGGGACATGATGGCTGTAGTGGGCGAAAAATAATTAAACACAAATAAATAGCTAATTTCTCTATTTACTCAGGCCATGTATGTGAATTTCCGGGAGCTGTGCAGTCCAACTCTGTCTCTGAGCAGAGGAGCCCTCCAGGCTAGATTCCCACACACACTCTCATTTACATTGTCTCACTGGTTATGAGATCAGCGTTGCTTTTTTTTTGCAGGCAATTTGTTATTTACATTATTTTAGGTACTTGTATTTTCTCCTAATGAGGAGAAACAGTCTCGCTAACTTTATTTTTGTAAAAGAAAATTTGATACACACGACTTGATACATATCAAGTGGGAAGTGTTCGTTTTGCACTCTTAAATATGCGGCCTGACGGCCAATCCCACACAGTGTTGGAGCTGCATGCTGAATGACTAATGAGCTTCATTAGGCTGGACTCCATTGTGAGAGAAATTAATGTAATTGGAGTGTTTTGTTGTCTGGGTCTCACAAACGCTGGATATTATGGGATGCCGGGACAGCAAAGGACACGATGTGGGGAATGAGTGAGAGCAGTGCGCACGCCGAGCCTAGCAACGCCTCGGAGACGCTTGCCATGGAAGTTTGGCATTCATTGATCACAGCTGATGGAAAATTGTAATGACGTTCTTGCTTTAATTTCCTGTAGGGAAAAATGAGTGGAAATTAAAGCTTGATCACAACATGAGTGTGCAGGACCCCCAGCATGAAGCCCTGAGAGCTCCGGCCCCCGTCATAGTGAATCGGCGGAGACGAATCAGTGAAAGGAGACACAGAATATGTCAGAGGAGGCAGAAGCCTCGGTAGGCTCCCCCCCCCCCCCCCCCCAGAGCGTTCCCTCCCCTCACAGAAACTGCGGCCTACATTGATGGTCTAGACTCAAGCAGCCAGTTAAGAGAAGAGAGCAGTGCACTTACGCAGCAGGGATGGCTCTGCAGAACACTGCCTCACTTTGGCAAATATCACAATCTCCTGGTGGGAATATATTAACTTGGTCCTGAGACACATCTGTGCTCTGTTCACCTTCATTAGTCAGACCACCCAACTCTGCTGCTGTTAAACAAAGATGCGTTATCGATGGTATATTCCACTAATTCTGTTCCTCTTCCCATGTGCAGTGTGGGGTGATGGTGCAGGTGCGGGTGGAGTCGGGGTGTGTGGGGTAATGTTGCAGGTGTGGGTGGAGTCAGAGTGTGTGGGGTAGTGCTGCAGGTTCGGGTGGAGTCAGAGTGTGTGGGGTAGTGCTGCAGGTTCGGGTGGAGTCAGAGTGTGTGGGGTAGTGCTGCAGGTTCGGGTGGAGTCAGGGTGTGTGGGGTAGTGCTGCAGGTGCGGGTGGAGTCGGGGTGTGTGGGGTAATGCTGCAGGTGTGGGTGGAGTCAGGGTGTGTGGGGTAATGCAGGTGTGGGTGGAGTCAGGGTGTGTGGGGTAGTGCTGCAGGTGCGGGTGGAGTCAGGGTGTGTGGGGTAGTGCTGCAGGTGCGGGTGGAGTCAGGGTGTGTGGGGTAGTGCTGCAGGTGTGGGTGGAGTCAGGGTGTGTGGGGTAGTGCTGCAGGTGCGGGTGGAGTCAGAGTGTGTGGGGTAGTGCTGCAGGTGTGGGTGGAGTCAGAGTGTGTGGGGTAGTGCTGCAGGTTCGGGTGGAGTCAGAGTGTGTGGGGTAGTGCTGCAGGTGTGGGTGGAGTCAGGGTGTGTGGGGTAGTGCTGCAGGTGCGGGTGGAGTCAGGGTGTGTGGGGTAGTGCTGCAGGTGTGGGTGGAGTCAGAGTGTGTGGGGTAGTGCTGCAGGTTCGGGTGGAGTCAGAGAGTGCTGCAGGTGTGGGTGGAGTCAGAGTGTGTGGGGTAGTGCTGCAGGTGTGGGTGGAGTCAGGGTGTGTGGGGTAGTGCTGCAGGTGTGGGTGGAGTCAGGGTGTGTGGGGTAGTGCTGCAGGTGCGGGTGGAGTCAGGGTGTGTGGGGTAGTGCTGCAGGTGCGGGTGGAGTCAGGGTGTGTGGGGTAGTGCTGCAGGTGCGGGGGAGTCAGGGTGTGTGGGGTAGTGCTGCAGGTGCGGGTGGAGTCAGGGTGTGTGGGGTAATGCAGGTGCGGGTGGAGTCGGTGTGTGTGGGGCGATGAGCAGAGTCGTATCGGGGGGGGGGGGTTTCAGTGCAGGCTTCTGGTCTGTCTGTGCACGTGTGTGTGTGGGTGTGTGTGTGTTTCCATATTTGGCCATACGCATTTCTGCCTGTGTTGGATATCATCAATAAGAGACACTAATATGTTTTGGGAGGGGGATGATGGATGATGATGTGTGTATATCTTTAGTGAGACTGCACACTCAGTTGTACAGTGTGTGACTGTGTCTGTGCTTGCGTGTGTTAAGTGCTGGGAGGCTCTGGGCACGTCTGTCTGTCTGTCTGTGTGCCCGTCTGTCTGTCTGCCTGTCTGTCTGCCTGCTTGTCTGACTGCCCGTCTGTCTGTCTGCCTGTCTGCCCATCTGTCTGTCTGCCTGCTTGTCTGCCTGCTTGTCTGACTGCCTGTCTGTCTGTCTGCCTGCCTGCCTGTCTGCCCGTCTGTCTGTGTGCCCCAAGGCTGAGGGGTGTGTGGAGTTTCACCTGAGGCTCTCCTGCTTCTCCAGCGGACTTTGTGGAGGTTGAGCAGACGTGTCCTGCAGCTGAGGCCTTTGCTGCTTTGATGGAGGCAGGAGGGAGAACCTCAGGCCCCCAACACCCCAGGCACTGCACCAGCTGACCCACACGCACACGAGGCCCAATTAGAAAACCACACACCATCAAACTGCCCCGTGCTCTCCTAATGGTGGCTTAGACACAGAGACGTTAGGATGCACGGTGATGAAGTTAGCCAAAGCCCCGGTGATGTTCGCACGATTAAAAAGAGCTGCCTTTGCCACCACTGCGTCTGTCACCTGTAGGCGTCGTCTCCACGCCGACGCGGCCCGCGCTAATCGGCCCGCAAACGCCTCGCGCACACAGCCCTGCGCGTGACCCGCCGTCCAGAGGGAACGCTCACGCGAGCGATGGCATCGGGCCGGCGGCGGACGCGCGCCTCTCGCGATGAGGCGCGGGAGACAGTTACTGCGTGGTGACGGCAGGCAGGGACGCTGGCTTTGCCCGACGACCAGGGCTCTCCGGTACCTCTGCCTGAAACACCACGCACACAGAGCAGTTTGTTGTGTCCCGCCGTCCACACAGAGGAGGGCTGTGTGTTGGCCCCTAATTGACATTCTGCGAGGTGTAATTGAGCCCGTGTAACGAGCACTCGCACGTCACTCCTGCCGCTCTGAGCTCCCCTGTGTTTACGCTCATAGAGGCGTCTGTGTGCTGGCCGCCGCCAGTTTGCACTCCTCCGCGTGGGTGTGCTTGCGTGTTTAGAGAGCCGCCCCCACTCCGCCCTTTGATGTCCGCAGCAGGGCCAGGTGGAGGAGCGTCACACTGATGGCCATTGATGGACGGCGGCTTTGAGCTTGGGCTGTAATGCAGCGCCTCCAGAGAGGCGCCTCTGTGCGCGTGCTGCCGGGCGTCGCCACGCCGACATCAGACGGCCAGTCGACGCCCCCCCGTTGCCGTGGCCTCCGTCGGCCGTAAACGACTCACTCGTGAGTCCCGTTCATTTTCTCCTCAGTTCCAGCCTCAAGACCTCCAGACTTTCTGTGGAAACGAAGCCAGCAGATGTGTGCAAGTTACTGGCTTGAAATACACAAAAAAAAAGGTCTTTTATGCAAGATAATTAAGCATATATATTTCGCAGTTTGTTTTTTGTAAACAGGCTTGTCTAGACTACGCTCTGTGCCTACACTATAAATACCAACCAAAGTGAAAAGCTAAGTTAATAGACCAATAAGAATTCTCCACACATCTGACATGTTTCCTATAAGCTGGATCATGCAGGCACCTTGTTCGTTTATCTGGCCCGGGCTTTAGTCATTCCACACAGCCGACGTGCGCATTCCCCAGCATGGCAGAGACGGTCCGGGCTAAGAATAGAGGAATCACTCCACCCAGAGTGGAGGAGCGGGTCTCTCACGGGGCTTCGCCTCGTCAGCCTCGTGACTGGCTTTAGCCGCCGCGCGCTAGCGGCCCCGGGCTCGTCTCCGCGGCTAATTTCGTACGTGGCTCTGGTGCCCGGAGACTTGGCGTGGTAGCAGGGTTGAGTTTGCCATCTGACCTTGAGGAATTGCAGCTACGCGGCCAGAGCCCCTAGCACTCCGGTTAGTGTTTATTCTGCAGCATCTGGTGGTTTGAGCGGGGCGGCGCGGCGGGACGAGGGCTATCACCACGGGACCTGTTGCATTAGTGCATTCCTGGCTGGGCTGAGGTGCGTGACCTTTCTCGAGGCCACTGTTCCAGCGCACCTGTTGGGCAGGAGTGTTAACGACCTGCTCCCCTGAAACTCTTCTCGTCCATGGGTAGCGACAGACTATCAAGTCTTTCTTGCGTTTTTTACAAAAGTATTTGTAAAAGGTATGAATTCATGCAGTGCGGTGCAAAAGCCTTAGACCACCATGTTATTTCTCATTATGCCCCTTTTTTAAAAAGCAGAAAATACAGAAATAAAAAAAAAACTCAAAATGGCTTCAGGCTAAAGTCAGTATTTAATGTGACCTCCCTCCGCACCTGGAGAGATGGTCCTGGTGTTTCCTGAGGTGATCTTCTGGAACCAGGTCGTTTAGGTTCCTAGGCTGAGGAGACTCGGGTTCCTGCTGCGCTCACATGTAAGGGGAGGTCTCGCGTCATCCTTCCCACGGCACCTGGAGAGATGGTCCTGGTGTTTCCTGAGGTGATCTTCTGGAACCAGGTCGTTTAGGTTCCTAGGCTGAGGAGACTCGGGTTCCTGCTGCGCTCACATGTAAGGGGAGGTCTCGCGTCATCCTTCCCACGGCAGCTAACTGAAGATGTTTGTTTATGATTTTTTTCAGTTGTTAATACTGCAAACAAAGTTCTTGAATTTTCTGGTTGTACTCTAATAATGCTGAGAAGAATTGTATATGATCATTATACCGTTGCTAAAATCTTGATAAAATATCAAAAATATCAAGACACAAGACACCCTAGTGTGTGGGTTCACAGGTGAAGCAGCACTCTAACATGGCAGCCTGGTGTTCTGCCAGTGTTCTTCTCCACAGCGTAGCAGACAGATTTGGGTGTAATATTCTGGGGAGAGGAGGGGAGAGGAGGGGAGAGGAGAGGAGGGGAGGGGAGGAGCTCAGTTCAACATTTCTTTGATGTTAATTTAAGCCTGTCCTTCTTCATAACCTGTGGATGAAGTTCTGTTTGACAGGAAACCCCCCCACCCCCCCCAAACACCTGGAAACAATGCACACGTGGGCGGGTGTGTTTGTGTGTGTATATGTGTGTACGTGTGAATGTGTGTGTGTAGGGGGGGTATCTGGGTGAGTAACCATCCAAAGGACGAGTGAAGTTCAAAAGGTGTTTCGCATGTAAGAACAAATGATTGCTTAATGGTCCTTGCTCAACAGAGGGCGGAGCCTCCAAAGCTGCACAGGGCTCCTGGTCAGGTTAATACGATTCTCTCACATCAAGCCAATTAGATGCGATTGCGAGTTTATGTGCGTTAAGAAAACACGTTGCGTAGCAGCTTCCAGAAGCATGGTTACCACGGCAGCACAGTTTACACACACCTCCGCGCTATGGGCTTCCCTTCTGTGTGCCAGGTGAGCACCTGTGGCCGTCGAGCCAGCCTGCTGAGCACGGTAGGTCACTACAGTGACCCTCTCTGCCTCAGCCGGATCAGGTGGGCTTAATCTTTGGGTTAAGTTTTTCAGGCTCAGGAAAGATTAATGGCTTGCCATGGAGAAGCTCCGACACACCGGGGAGCGGCTGAATCCGAGGCTTTTGATACAAGCGCCGTTCCGCGTCGAATAAGTCAGTGTGAGCGACGGGGCTCCAGCTGCCGCTGATTGCAGTTGGAACGTTCTAGAACGTCCGGAGCGAGACAGGAAGGTATTGTTGATGCAGGACGCCGCCGTAGGGCCCTGTTGGGGCCGCCCCCTGCCCTGCTCCCCGCCGCAGGGCCTTGTTGGGGCCGCCCCCAGCTCCCCGCCGCAGGGCCCTGTTGGGGCTGCCCCCTGCTCCCCGCCGCAGGGCCCTGTTGGGGCTGCCCCCTGCTCCCCGGTGCTCAGCTTGCATATCCGTGGCCTCATCCAGCACCCCAGATAGATCCTGGCCTTTCCTAGCGTCGGCCTCTGTGTCCACGCGCAGGGGGATTTAATACTCAAACGGCGGCGCAGAGTTTGCCTGTGAGGTGCCGGTTCAGCTCAGCAGATCACAGGCAGGGTTCAGGGGGTTCTGGTCCGCTGGAGGCTAAACGCAACCTTCCCCGTGTTTTCTGAGCCATATGTCCCGACTCCCCTGCAGAACACGTTTACTGCTCTTGACTGTAACCTCAGTAGCACTCACAACACGAGGAGCTTTTCCCTGTGTGCCTCTAGGGCGCCCCCTGGTGGGTGAAACCATGGCAGTGGCCAGGGTGTGTGTGGTCTCCTCTGTACTGAGACCAAGCCCCCCGGGCCTGCCCTGAGGCTCCAGCAATCCAGACAGAGTGAGCCGTGCAGAGTCTCCTGCCTGTGTTATACTCAGCCTGGTGGGTCTCTGCTTTGTCCTCTAGTACCGATCCATACATGGCAGCGTATGCGCACACACACACACACACAAACACACACACTCTCATCACAGTCCCCATCAGAGTCAGTTGTATCTCTGATCATCAGCGCTGTCATTATCTGTGTTAGTGCATTGATCTTGCCTAAGCAGTGGGGTGTGCATTTACTGCGTATTGTAGCTCACCACACTGGTGATAAATCCATTCCTGTTTGTTTTGTGTGGTTGGGTGGATGTGTGTGTGTGTGTTTGTGCGCACGTGAGTGTGTGTGTGTGTTTGTGCGCACGTGAGTGTGTGTGTGTGTATGCAGGCAGCACGGAATCAGGTCCGTTGTCATGCCCGACGCTACCTGGGAAACACTGTATGCGACAGAGGGCTCAGACCTCAGTCTTCACCATCACCATTCTCATTGGCAATATCGATCTTCTTGTCTTCCAACTGTGTGCGTTTCGGCATGACCTACTGAACCCTGTGTGGGTGACTCGGGTGTGTCACGGCTCCACGTAACGAGTGTAGAAGAGGTGGGCCATGTTGACTAAGGCCCACCGTGACTTGGATTAACCAGCCTCTGAAAGGGAACTTGAGAGGTTAGACAGAGTGCCAAGACGGAGAGGAGAGAAAACTACACCTCCTTTAGGGGCTTTTGCAGGAAGAGCCGTCCCTGGGTGCATCTCCGTATACGAGCAGGATACGAACCTGCCCGGATCTTACATGCATACCATTAACATTTTATTTACATGTATTTCCACAGATGAGCTCTCTTCTGGAGGGGGGGGGGGAAGCTCTCTGCATGTGTGACAGCCCATTGTCTTGTTCCCTCCACTCGTTTGTCCCTCGTTGTCTTCCTTCTCGTCCTCGCCAGTCCTCTGCTCGTCCACGTGGGCTCACTGTCCCAGCAGCCCTGGCGCTCCGCATCCTGCCCACTCTTGTTTGTGTTCCCAGGCCGGAGCGGCAGCAATACTCCCCCCTTCATCTCTTCCTCATAAAGGGAGAAGTGGTTTGGCCCAGCCGTGGAGCGCTGCTTAAATGACTCGGCCAACTCCGCTCTAATGGAAGAGATGGATCCTGTTGGGAGGAGTCCAGGGGAGACGGCGTTAGTGCGCACGGGGACGTTGGGACCAGAGCGTCGAGTGCTCGCGCCTACACACTCAAGGCCCTGCAGAAAAGGCTTTAAGATGATAAAGGAAGGAAGACATTCATACATATTTAACCTGAAGGCATAAATTGTTTTAGTGGGACCCAGAAATGTTTTAGCGGTGGGGAGTTGAATAAGCTACTGAAATTGTTTATGGAAGAGATGACGGACTGTGACAAATATGGAGAGAAGAAAAGCATTTTTTTTGGGGGGGGGGAGACCTGAGGAGATACTAACAACTGAATACAGATACTAACAACTGAATACAGATACTAACTACTGAATACAGATACTAACTGAATACATATGCTAACAACTGAATACTGAATACAGATACTAACAACTGAATACAGATACTACCAACTGAATACAGATACTAACAACTGAATACATATGCTAACAACTGAATACTGAATACAGATACTAACAACTGAATACAGATACTAACAACTGAATACTGAATACAGATATTAACTGAATACAGAATATCATTTTAGTTTATTGGAAGCTTGTGGACTAATTCAATTCTATTCACAGTAATAAAACAGCTTGACATTAACGCATGAGGATGAGTGTGTGCTGTTGGGTGAGGGAGGAATGACTTTACTTTAGTGTCAAAGGAACGCAGTCGTAGTTTGTGGAGAAGGTGGCGTTTGAGATTACACCCAGAGTTCATGAACCAGGACTGTCTTACGGTGGGAGATGTTCATCAGGAGGAAGGCTGGCATGTTAAGGCCGATGTTGGTTGGTTTGGTAGCAGAGGCAGGTTTGAGTAGCTGATATTTTGACAATAAGGTCAGTCAAGCAACGTCTTTGCTCCTGGAGCTGTGAGCACCGGCCTGAGATATTGACGTAGTTGTGGTGCTTTATGCCCCTTAGCATCCAGATACTGATCCAGGTACCCACTCAAGACACCATGTCTGGGACCACCGAACTGCAGTTTCATGAACAAACGCTCTCACTCCGCCTTCGTCATCAGCAAAGGTTCACCTGCTGCCTTTAATCTGCAGTCCCTGTTGGTAGCTTTTCCAAGTGATTTACAGTGATGCTAGTTTTTGGCACATGGCCAGCAAGATCACTGCCATCCAAACTCCACCCATCGAATGGTATACAGTAGTTGCAGCAGTAGATGTCTGCTACAGGTAGGTTGTTTTGAACTAGGCCCTCTCTCCAGGAAGGATGTAGACACCGTAGACACAGTAGAGGTCCCAGTATCCAACCTTGAAGGACCCCCTGACTGGTGAGGCGTATAAAAACATGGAAGGAGATCACCTATTTTCTGTTCGCTGTGTGCAGAGGCTGCTTTGTGCAGTGCCCCCGACATCCTAAGCTCAGAAATACTCCTGCTTTTAAGGACTATGGTTACTATGGTTATTTAAGAACACGGACTCCTTTTGCTTTCACTTACCTTTATTTTTTATTTATTTCGTTTAAAATTTTTTTTTTTTTTAAGTTAAATGTGTTTTTGTTGGTGCAGTGTAAACAGGGCCCCACTGGAAAACTACAAGCTCTCCGCTCTATATCCATCTATAAATAACTGCTAAATAAATAAATAAATCCGCATTTGGCAGCCACACAAGTAGGATGTTATGTTCCAGTGTGTCAAAGGCAGCATTCGGGTACAGATGTGATACAATGGCCATTTTGTGCTGCCTCCACCTTAGCGTGCTCTTTTCTCTACTACACCGTGGATGTTCTGTCTGCTTGTTCTTCCTCTCCGTGCCCAGAGTCCCAGGAGTGGATTGATCTTCGCGGCCGGCTTAATTAAACAGGCTGGTAGGAATTAGGCATTTTTACAGCAGGGCTGCTGGACACGCTTACAAGATTAATTGGAGCATCTTTCATGCCTGAGAGGTGGTTTGGGACACCCTGCCAAGGCAGACAGGTGGAGCCAGAGTGATGAGCAGACAGACAGACCTACAGCTAGGCAGACAGACGGGCAGACAGACAGACTGGAAGCATGCGGAGGTGCAGTGAGAAAACGAGAGCTCCCTCGCACAGTGCGTTAGAAGTTCTGTAGGAATCGGCCCTGGATGAATCACGGTAAATCGTGCGACATGCACTCTTGGGGAAAATGCAAACAGGCGTTTTATTAAACGTATCCGTGTAGGCCCCTGTGGGAGGAGCTTCAGTCTCTGTTGCTCATGCTACGCTTCGTGCCGGGCTAACTCAGACGTGGGGGGGTGTGTGAGAGAAGGAGGGATAGAGAGAGAGAGAGAGAGAGAGAGGGAACGGGAAACTGTTGGTGTGTTAGATTTCCCTGTCATTTTGGGAGGAAGCCGTGCAGAAAGGCAGAGAGGCAGCTGTAAACATTCCACACAGTTTGCCTTGTCTTCTTCATGAGCACACAACAGCTCCGATCATGGCCAGAAGCCGTAATCATGGACCGCGCTCCTCTGTAGCACAATGTTATATTGTGAGTGATGGCGCAGGGCGGAGTCACGGGCGGAGTCACGGGTGGGGGCGCCAGGTTCAGAGAGGTCTCATCAGGCCGCTGCTGATGAGAATGAGTGTCGTGCCGCTGCCGTTGCCCCCACGACATTTAAAATCGCCCCGTAAACGTGTTGTGGAGTTGCTCGTCTTGGGTAACGGAGAGAGAGAGAGAAACATTCATCAAAACGGCACCTTCGCACATGCATAAATGCATGAGTCTCATTTGGTGTCAGAGGCCGTCAACAGCTTCCTATACGGAATAGCAAGAGCCTTTGCTCACAGGAAGGACTCAGACACATCTCTCGCCCTTCATCAACTGCCTCATCTCTCTTCCTCTCGCTCTACCATGAAAACACTCTCCGCTGTTCTCGTTTTTATCTCCCTCTTTTCTCCCACTTTCTCAGCCTTCTGCTCACTCTCTTACTTTCCTCCCCTCGTTCACCGCGTCTTTCTGCCTCAGTTACTCTTGCTTAGTTTCGTTTTATCTCCCCCCGTCTCTGTCAGATAAGAGATGGGTCTATACACTCCTGCTCAGCTCTGAGTCAGTGTATGTGATCTGCATTCCTCTCTGTCCCCAGTGTCTATCAGTGGTAGGAACAGTATTACTCATTAAAATCTCATCAGTGGCTCTATTGAAGCATCAAAATCTTAGGCAGGAGTTCAGAGTCATGGCCAAAAATTATCCTAATTCATTTTTTTTTTCGCCAGCATAAATGGGAGAAAAAATAAGATTTTTCTTCTATCTAAGAGAAGTAAACTGTATTCTTAAAATTGGATTTTGTCTTACATGTACTCTGCCGAAGCTAAAATGTCCCATTTATTCAGGTTCAAGTTTTTAAAGCCATCTTGGGCAGACTACACCGCTCCATGGGTGTGGAGGAGTTCACCCAGAGGGTGCCAGGAGCTTCCTTATGTGGGTGATCCATGCCATTCGGGTTCTGTACAAAGACCCAACCGCCCCCCCGTAAGCAGTTACCCAACATGTGCTGAAATGCTCCCTGAGTAAACACACTGCATCTGGAGATGTTTGGGTCACACAGAGGTCTGTGGCTCCATGCTGAGCTCCTGACTGGTTCCTGCTGAGGAGATCTTGAAGTGGATCCTCGTGTTCTTGGACGTGTTTTACCAGTAATGTTTGCAGAGACTGTACAGTCTTTGTATTCCACGATACATAATTCACTACATATTCACTATGCTCACTATGTTCACTATGTTCACTATGCTCACTATGTTCACTATGTTCACTATGCTCACTATGCTCACTATGTTCACTATGTTCACTATGCTCACTATGCTCACTATGCTCACTATGTTCACTATGCTCACTATGCTCACTATGTTCACTATGCTCACTATGCTCACTATGTTCACTATGTTCACTATACTCACTATGTTCACTATGCTCACTATGCTCACTATGCTCACTATGTTCACTATGCTCACTATGCTCACTATGCTCACTATGCTCACTATGTTCACTATGTTCACTATGCTCACTATGCTCACTATGTTCACTATGCATCGTAGCCACGTGGATGCCTGGATATTGAATACACATGAGTTTAGGACTCTGATATTAGGGCAAGTCATTGTACACTGTTTTAGTTTTAGCTTTTTTGTGTGTGTTTTTGTGTTGTGTTTGTTTTGTACTGGTGGGGGGGGTAAACTACACATTAGCACACATTGTACAGGGTGTGTTTACAGGATGCTGTTGATATAGTGATATACTGTGATCTAATCTGAAATTTGAAATGCATTTCTGAATATAGTTTATATAAACACTCCTAAATGCAGCATATACAATATGCAGTTATGTATAAATATACAAAATTTCCAGTCATCAACTATTCATTCACCATCATCAACCAGCCATTCATTAAAGAGCCTGCTGGAAATACAGCGCAGTTCTGCAGTCGAGACAAGTTCACCAAAAAAACTCAGGGCAGCCAGCAGGTCCAGCAGGTCCAGTAGGTCCAGTAGGTCCAGCAGGTCCAGCAGGTCCAGCAGATCCATCAGGTCCAGCAGGTCCATCAGGTCCAGCAGATCCATCAGGTCCAGCAGATCCATCAGGTCCAGTAGGTCCATCAGGTCCAGCTCTGGAGGCATAATAAATGTAGTATATATGCAGTACGTAATAAATGGATCCCTCTGTGTGACGGGGTGCTTGGCCCCCTGTTGGATCCCTCTGTATTCCTCCCTGGTTATCACTTGCCATGTCCAGGCACCGAAGACTGTGGGACAGGGGGTGAGATGGACAGGAAGTAGAGGGAGAGTTGTGGGTGTGTGCTGCGATGTGAGAGGCTGCTGCCGACATAGACCCCGCCTTCCCCCCCAGCTCGGCGAATCATCTCCGCCCAGCGGCCTTCTTCCTCTCATTAGCGGCCCGGCGTGTGCCGAGGACGTCCCGCTCCTTCACGAGCTGTGGGGAGAGACGGGGAGAGGGGGAGTCATGGCGTAGGTCTAGCCTGCCCTCCCAAACTCCCGCCCCTCTCTGCTCGTCTTTCCTGTATTCCTCCGTTGTTTTTTGTGTCCCTTCGGTTGACGCTCTTGAACGGGTTTTTGTTCTTCTGTGTTGTTGTCTCGTTTTCCCCCGTCGGGCTGCATATCCGTGTCTATCTCACTCGCTCCTGCCCTCTTCTCTTTATCTACCAGAATATCTGTGTCTATCCCTCACTCTTCCTTGTTTTCCTCTATAAACACCTAAATATCCGTCTCTCACACGCTCTTGCTGTCTTGCTCTCCTTTCTATCTAAATATCTATCCATCTCTCACTTGCTCTTTCTCTCACGCGTTCTTGCGCTCTCTCTGTCTCCACACACACACACACACACACACACACACACACACACACACACACTCACTTTCACTCTCACTCTCTCCATCTTTCTCCAAGGCAGTGGTCCTGTATTATGATACCCTCAGACTGGGCTTTGGAGGTCAGATGTAGGATGCTCAGGCACCCAGTTAGCAGTTCTGCTCTGTGAACTCGGCGTCATCCCTCCTCCCTCTGCGGTAGTGACGGTGGGTGGAGCTCGTGGGTGGAGCTCGAGGGTGGAGACGTCCCTGCGCTCCGTCCTTCCTGCTTCCTTAAGAAAGACAAAGCCAAGCAAAACAAGTGTAAACCAAGAGAGCTGATGAATATTTCATGAGAACAGTCCTGCGTCTCCCAGACATCCGTGTGAATCATAAATAGCATCACACTTTTACTGTAGAAGATAACAAAACAATACTGATATATTACACCAAGCACTCACTTTCATTATTTGCTTATTGTTGCTTTGGTCTGAAGTAGTATGTTTATATTGAGTCAGTCGTTTCTCAGCCTGCTCTGCTATCTGTGTTGAGAGACGACAGCGTGGTTTACTGACTCTCTCTAGCACTTTCACCAGCCGAGTCGAGTTTTTTTTTTTTATCTGAGGCGATTCTGTTAAGAAACAGAAGGGGTTAATGACTCCCGGGAGCCTTTGTGAGGATAATCTCGTCTCGGCCCTTTTTACGGAAAAAGAAGTACGCAGCTGTTGAAATGAAAAGCTGAAGAGTGATGGAATATGTCTGTTTGTGTGTCTCCCAGGACTGAATCCGCTGCCCTTTGACCCTGCCACCAACAACGAGCCCTTGCAGTTCAACAGCTCCAATGGTCCTCTGGTGTCCGAGTGCCCTGTGGAGAACGGCACCGAGAGCAGCGGGAAGAAGAGGAAGAGGCCCAGTCTTCCTCCAGGTAGGTACCGCTTCGTCAGCAGCGTTCTCACCATCATCATCCTCAGCTCCAGCATCATCCTTCAGCTATGGGTCTGACTCACTTCAGACGAGCGCTTGTGTTTTTTAGTAGGAGAGAATATGCACTGCAGTAATGTCACGTAACTGCTACACTGTACACATGACAAATACATGCACACATATGAACACACCTGCACAGATACATCACACACACACACCTGCACAGATATATCACACACACACACCTGCACAGATATATCACACACACACACACACACCTGCACAGATATATCACACACACACACACACACACCTGCACAGATATATCACACACACACACACACACACACACACACCTGCACAGATATATCACACACACACACACACACACACACCTGCACAGATATATCACACACACACACACACACGAGGTCAGCGATGTCTTGGCATCTGGGACGTATAAACATCAGCGGTGTGAGGTGCTGTCAGTGCAGGCTAGAAGACTCTGACCTCTGTGAGCTTGTTGTGCGTGACCTGAGTGGAGAGACAAATGGAGCGGGGGCAGAGCAGGGGCAGAGCAGGGGCAGAGCAGGGGCGGAGCGGGGACGGAGCAGGGGCGGAGCAGGGACGGAGCGGGGACGGAGCGGGGACGGAGCAGGGACAGAGCGGGGACTCCACGTCAGCTGCTCCCCCTGGACATGCTGCTTTCAGCCTGTGCAGATATGACCTGCAGATCTCCCAATAGTTGTGTTACGGGATGTTGTTGAGGGGGCGTGTCCTGGTATGGGTTGTGTTACGGGATGTTGTTGAGGGGGCGTGTCCTGGTATGGGTTGTGTTACGGGATGTTGTTGAGGGGGCGTGTCCTGGTATGGGTTGTGTTACGGGATGTTGTTGAGGGGGCGTGTCCTGGAATATTCTGCTTTACAGGATGTTGTTGAGGGGGCGTGTCCTGGAGTGGTCTGCTTTACAGGATGTTGTTGAGGGGGCGTGTCCTGGAATATTCTGCTTTATGGGATGTTGTTGAGGGGGCGTGTCCTGGAATATTCTGCTTTATGGGATGTTGTTGAGGGGGCGTGTCCTGGAATATTCTGCTTTATGGGATGTTGTTGAGGGGGTGTCCTGGGGTGCGTGAGGCTCTGTCTCCTCCTGGCTTTTTGAGGTGTAAATTGGATGGGATTGTCGGTGTTAATGAGCCCATTTTTGGTCCAGTGCTCACAGAGCGGCCGTGTTGCACCATTCACACTCCTCCAGCTCCGGATCTGATGGCACCTCCTTGCGCTCAGCCCCTTCAGTGCACCAGGGCCCTACGCTGCTGGAACCCCCAGTGTGGCGGGGTGTGGCGGGGGGGGGGGCGTGTGGTGGGGGGGTGGGGGGGGGGGGTGGGGTGTGGGGGGGGTGTGGGGGGTGGGGGGGGTGGGGGGGGGGGGGGGCGGGGGGGGGGGGTGTGGGGAGGGGTGGGGGTGTGGGGGGGCGTGGGGGTGTGGGGGGGGCGTGTGGTGTGGGGGCGTGTGGTGGGGGGGCGTGTGGTGTGGGGGCGTGTGGTGTGGGCGGGGCGTGTGGTGTGGGCGGGGCGTGTGGTGTGGCGGGGCGTGTGGTGTGGGGGGGGCGTGTGGTGTGGGGGGGGCGTGTGGTGTGGGCGGGGCGTGTGGTGTGGCGGGGCGTGTGGTTTGGCGGGGCCGCTTGCCTCTGTAGTCGTGCAGCCACCCGGACGCTAATCGGACCATAAATGCGGGGGAACGTTCCCGGGCCTCCGGCCGCTCTCCCCTCCTCACACGCCCGCACCACTCACACTAATGGAAGACAGACGGGCTGTACTGGGCCACCCGACCCAGACGCCGGATGTGCAGATCAAAGGCCGCCGCCGAACCTTGAGATCAAAGCCTGCCAGCGCTAATCTAATCTGACCATTTTTAGAACACTCATTTTCTCACCGGTCTGCCTCCCTGGTCTGCCTCCCTGGTCTGTCTCCCTGGTCTGTCTCCCTGGTCTGCCTCCCTGGTCTGTCCCCTGGTCTGTCTCCCTGGTCTGTCTCCCTGGTCTGCCTCCCTGGTCTGTCTCCCTGGTCTGCCTCCCTGGTCTGTCTCCCTGGTCTGCCTCCCTGGTCTGTCTCCCTGGTCTGTCTCCCTGGTCTGTCTCCCTGGTCTGCCTCCCCTGGTCTGTCCCCTGGTCCCCTGGTCTGGTCTGTCCCTGGTCTGTCTCCCTGGTCTGTCTCCCTGGTCTGTCTCCCTGGTCTGTCTCCCTGGTCTGTCCCCTGGTCTGTCTCCCTGGTCTGTCTCCCTGGTCTGTCTCCCTGGTCTGTCTCTCTGGTCTGTCCCCTGGTCTGTCTCCCTGGTCTGTCTCCCTGGTCTGTCTCCCTGGTCTGTCCCCTGGTCTGTCTCCCTGGTCTGTCATGTCTCCTGAGCGGCTGTGTCGGCCCCGAGCTGCTCAGGCGTTAAACTGTCCTCGTCCCGCTGCCAGAACGGAAGGGGGGGAGAAACAAGTGATCGACAGCAACGCAGCATCTGGAAGCCAAAACACTGAGAAGGTTTAATGTCTTCTGGCAACTCTGGGTAGGAGAAGTTCTCCCTGGGTCTCAGAGGAGGAGAGCTAATCTAGAGACGCCTGGGGGCTGGTGGGGGGGGGTGAGACTAATTACCAACGATGCAGATTTAACCTCGTTAAAGCATCATACTGGATGGATTCGTCCCATTAGCCGCAGCGCTCCATTAGCGAGGCTCCACCCCCGGCCGCGGGTGCAGGCGTGGGGCTGGAGAGGGCGTAGGTCTCCGCTCCGGCGTGGTGCCGCGGCCTGGCCGTAATCGCCGCGTGCTAGTTAAGGCGCGGCGAGTGGTTAACGGAGCGAGCGGCCATGACGGTTTTGCTACTGCGTTAATAAAGCACCTCTGCAGCAGCGTGGGGGCTGCGTGGCAGGTGGGCGGATGGAGCAGTGCGCACTCAGCACACGGCTGTTTAGGGGCTCGTTTAGAGCAACATGAAAGGAAATGAAGGTGTGTGTGTGTGTGCGTGTGTGTGCTGATGCCTTTGGTAAAATGAAGCCTTTTTTGATTCTTAAAACAGCCAAATGCTAACGCTATCTATCTATCTATCTATCTATCTATCTGTCTATCTGTCTGTCTGTCTGTCTGTCTGTCTATCTGTCTGTCTGTCTGTCTGTCTGTCTGTCTGTCTGTATCTATCTATCTATCTATGTTTGATAGTTCTGTTTAATTCTAGCATAACTGTATTCACGTCGTTGTTTCAGGATTTAAAGTCCAGGTTGAATTAGAACTGGTTTCATTACCAGTGAAATGTTGTGGTCTCACACCCCCACGTCATCAGTGCCCAAACAAAACAGCTGTACACGTCTGAAACTACCTTAGTATGGGAACAAGTGCTGCATGGCTGTGTGAAGACACTCGCGCCCAACGTGGCGTCATTCGGGTCGTTTGCCCCGGCTGCTGTCGTGAGCCTCCTTCACTCTCAGCGCTGCGTTAGCTAACGACTCGTGTCTGCCGGCCTTCCCTGCGCGTTTGTGGTGGCGGTGTGTGTGTGTGCATGTGTGGGCGGGGCAGTGTGTGTGTGTGTGTGTGTGTGTGTGTGTGTGTGTGTGTGTGGGTGTGGGTGTGGGTGGGGGAGTGTGTGTGTGTGTGTGCATGTGTGAGTGGGGAAGTGTGAGTGTGTGTGTGTGCATGTGTGAGTGGGGAAGTGTGAGTGTGTGTGTGTGTGTGTGCACATGTGTGGGTGGGGGAGTGTGTGTGTGTGTGCACATGTGTGAGTGGGGGGAAGTGTGAGTGTGTGTGTGCACATGTGTGAGTGGGGAAGTGTGAGTGTGTGTGTGTGTGTGTGTGTGTGTGTGTGTGTGTGTGTGTGTGTGTGTGTGGGTGGGGGGGGGTGTGTGTGTGTGTGTGCACATGTGTGAGTGGGGAAGTGTGAGTGTGTGTGTGCACATGTGTGAGTGGGGAAGTGTGAGTGTGTGTGTGTGTGTGCACATGTGTGGGTGGGGGAGTGTGTGTGTGTGTGTGTGTGTGTGTGTGTGGTTGCGCTGAGCCTGGTTATTAACAAGGAGCAGAATAGTTAGTATTGCACAACATGCACAGAATGTGTATATTGCATTTATATTGCTACATATTGCAGTTGTGATTTGGCCTGCAGCATGTTACAAACACACTGGTGGACCATAATGTGACATGATTCAAAACTGGCCTAGATTACATTATTGACCCAAATATTGTTGTTAAAGCTGTGAGTCTTCAAACACCCACAGAAAAGTCATCAGGGAGGCCTGAAATTGGTCTTGGTGCTCAGAGCACACGATGAAACAATGATTATCTGCTAGCTAGTTAGCATATTGTGTCCTTCTGCAGTGTTAGTATCACAAAGGTCAATATTGTGACAGCGATACAATTTAAAAAATGATATTTTGTGCAGCCCTTGTCAGTGGCACCAGCGTGGCAGCCTGTGTGTGTGTGTGTGTGTGTGTGTGTGTGTGTGTGTGTGTGTGTGTGTGTGTGTGTGTGTGTGTGTGTGAGTGGCCCCAGGCTTGCCAGCAAGCTCTGCCCATCAGCAGGGCAGCAATAGCCACGTGGCCCCTGCTCATGTCATCCGTGCTGCACGTGCCTCGAACCACACCAGACCACAGCATGTTCACACAGGCACTTTCCCAGCCCGGATCCCTACAGCATGCAGTCCTGCCCCGCCCACACGGTGACAGGCCCCTCCCTGCACAGTGACAGGCCCCTCCCCACACTCTGAAAGGCCCCTCCCTGCATGGTGACAGGCCCCTCCCCACACTGTGAAAGGCCCCTTCCTGCATGGTGACAGGCCCCTCCCCACACTGTGAAAGGCCCCTCCCTGCATGGTGACAGGCCCCTCCCACATGGTGACAGGCCCCTCCCTGCATGGTGACAGGCCCCTCCCCACACTCTGAAAGGCCCCTCCCTGCATGGTGACAGGCCCCTCCCCCCTGACAGGCCCCTCCCCACACTCTGAAAGGCCCCTCCTGCATGGTGACAGGCCCCTCCCCACACTCTGAAAGGCCCCTCCCTGCATGGTGACAGGCCCCTCCCCACACTGTGAAAGGCCCCTCCCTGCATGGTGACAGGCCCCTCCCCACACTGTGAAAGGCCCCTCCCTGCATGGTGACAGGCCCCTCCCCACACTCTGAAAGGCCCCTCCCTGCATGGTGACAGGCCCCTCCCCGCGCGGTGACAGGCGCCGCTTGGCACCGTACATGTCTGGTGGAGCCGTAGAGTCGACTCTGCCACCCCACGCCACGCCGCTGGACCTCAGGACATGTTGGATGAGGAGTGACATGGGCTGATGGCTGTGTGTGTTTACCCTCATCTCTCTCAGCATGTTCCACAGTGCTATGTTTAGCCAATGCCAACCCCTCAAGGAGCAATCTCTCTCTCTCCCTCTCCCTCTCTCCCTCTCTCCCTCTCCCTCTCTCTCTCTCTCTCTAGGTCTCTAGGTTTTAACCATTTTCTTAGTTGTAAGGAGCAGTGATAAGGCAAAAAATTTACTTGTTTGCCTTTGTTAGCCTGTTGGCATGCTTGTGATGCAAGGCGTGTGTCTGAAGGACTCCACTGTGCACACTCTTCACTGTGTATCTGTGTGTGTGTGTGTGTGTGTGTGTGTGTGTCTGCACATGAGTGTTTGTGTGTGTGTGTGTGCGCACGTGTGTCTGTTTGTGTGGGCGTGTGCATGCGTTTGTATGCGTGTGTGTGTGTCCACACATGAGAGCGTGTGTGTGTGTGCACGTGCGTGTCTGTCTCTGTTTGTGTGTGTGTGTGTGTGTGTGTGTGTGTGTGTGTGTGTGTTGTGGATATCAGTTATGTTTGCCTAACATTCAACATGAAAGGGCTGAGTGGTTGAATCTCAATAACAAGCTGTGAAGAGGCTTTTGTATCTTTGTGCCTCAGGGAGCCTAAGCCATCACTCAACAGCCAGCTTCATCTCTTCCTCCTGTGTGTGTGTGTGTGTGTGTGTGTGTGCATGTGTGTGTGTGTGAGCATGTGTGTGTGTGTGTGGGGGGGGGGTAACGTGTAACGGTGAGTGCAAAAGAAGGCAGTGAGAATGGCATTCTACATGTCCATTGTAGTCCCACCCTGTCTTGTGCAGAATAAGCGTGTAGGTGTTTCAGTGGACGTCCTGCCTGTCTGCTCCCATTCACTACCCATACAGCTTTAGCTTATCTGCCATTCCAGTATTAATAGTAACAGAAGCGCTGCTACATTTTCTGTGAACTAAACAGGCGGCATAAATGAAGTACCGTGCTCAGTTAAATTACAATTCACCAGGCAAATGAAGCTAGAGAGGACGTTAGAGGACATTAGACCATGTTAGAGGACATTAGAGCAGGTTAGAGGACATTAGAGTAGGTTGGCATGCAGGGTAAAGACAGTGTCTCTCTGCCCATTTATTCAAAATGTAATACCAGCCTTGTATTCTCCTTGTGTAACATACCTTCCAGAACCAGCTGTGGATATTCTCTTTCATGAATAAGGACTTCTTGATTACATGGGGGTTCTCTTTAATCCTCATTTGTGAAGCTCTCTGACCATTATATTTTTCCTAGTTTCCTCTCTCTCTCTCTCCCTCTCTTCCTCCCTCTCTCTCTCTCTCTCTCTCTCTCTCTGTGTCTCATGCATTTTCTGCCTCTCTGGTTTATCCCCACAGGGGATAAAGTCTGTGGGTTTCATCCTTCACTCCTTCCTTTGCTTCTCACTATAGACTCTTTCCTCAATATCTAATTGTGTGGCAAGCTCTACAATTAGCCAGGCCTGGATACATGGTCAGCATTAACCACTCCCCCCTGCTGCACAGTAGGTGTGCCTCAGGCTCCTGGGCGGGGCCTTACCCAACCTTAACCACTCCCCCCTGCTGCACAGTAGGTGTGCCTCAGGCTCCTGGGCGGGGCCTTACCCAACCTTAACCACTCCCCTCTGCTGCACAGTAGGTGTGCCTCAGGCTCCTGGGCGGGGCCTTACCCAACCTTAACCACTCCCCCCTGCTGCACGGCAGGTGTGCCTCAGGCTCCTGGGCGGGGCCTTACCCAACCTTAACCACTCCCCCCTGCTGCACGGCAGGTGTGCCTCAGGCTCCTGGGCGGGGCCGTACCCAACCAACCTTAACCAGGCTCCCCCTGCTGCCACTCCCCCTGGCAGGTGTGCCTCAGGCTCCTGGGCGGGGCCGTACCCAACCTTAACCACTCCCCCCTGCTGCACGGCAGGTGTGCCTCAGGCTCCTGGGCGGGGCCGTACCCAACCTTAACCACTCCCCCCTGCTGCACGGCAGGTGTGCCTCAGGCTCCTGGGCGGGGCCGTACCCAACCTTAACCACTCCCCCTTGTGGCAGGACAGGCTCCTGGGCGGGGCCTTTAACCACTCCCCGCTCCCCGCCACCCCTCAACGTCACAGGCACTCTGTGTGGCCATTTCCAGAGGAGTCATGGGTCCATGTTTATCGCACCATGCTTATTTAAAGTCTTCCTTTCTCTCCTTCTCTCCCTCCATCTTCCGCCTGAGATGCAGAGAAGTTGCTGTTGGTGCTCAGCAATGAAAAGCACAGCCGCCCTTGCTGGGCTGTTTCTCACAAACAACCCAGTTAGCCTCTCTCTCTCTCTCTCTCTCTCTCTCTCTCCACTCTCTCTCTCCCTCCGTCTGTCTCTGTCTTTCTGTTTTTTATGAGTGGAATTTGGGAACTTTTCAAAAAGTCTTTGTTTATTACGACAGGAAGTGGATTTTTGTCACTCAGCCAGAGACTTTGATGTCTCCGGCAGTTTTTGCTCAGCTCTTATTTGGTTCGTTGAGGGAGCTGAGATGCAAGGTGCCTTGAGCGTGTCTAGAGACCTTTCTCCTTTCGTTTGACTTGACATCATCTACATGAACTACATATCCCACAAGTCTTTCTATCAGTCTGTGGCAGGTATTTCTTTTTGGTGCTGTTTTAAGACATTCACCCAACATTCACCAAGTTCCTAAGCCTATGAAATTATACTCAAGACTATGAAATTATACTTATATATATATATATATATATATATATATACTTTTGATACTTTGATAATTATGCAGTGTTTCACACAATGACTTACTGTATGTAGCCATGTGTCCACAGGAAGGATGAGCGTGACCTGACAGAGAGGTTGGGGTTGTTTGGTGGCATAGGGCCAGTGGCATTGGAGAATTATGGGAACTCTCTCATGCCATTTGTGGCTACATTTTGTTCAACCTCTTTGTGTGTTGTGGTTTGTGTGTTGGAAACATCTTAATTTCTTAACTGAAGACCCAATTTCCCGAATGCCTAATTTGGTAGTGATGATCTTAAATGACTGTTCGAGAGCATCCAGTTATACTGACTCTAGTATCTCGCCATGATCTACAGCAATGAAGACAGCCAGGGAACCTGTGTGTGGGGACCTGTGTGTGGGAACCTGTGTGTGGGAACCTGTGTGTGGGGACCTGTGTGTGGGAACCTGTGTGTGGGGACCTGTGTGTGGAGCTTGCCTGCTTTGCTGGGATGTCCACCTTTGACCTGAGGAGTGAGACCAGCTTTGGCTTCACAGAATTAGAATGAGCAGAGTGGACACAACCTTCCATAACGAACCACACTTTTGGCAGGTTCAGCAAAGATGGCTGCCACAGCAAGTTAAGGACTAGTTGCTAGGATACCATAAATAGTATCTTGGTGATGGAGTTAGCATCAGCTACGTGGGCTGTGAAACATGCAGAATTTTGCAATGGAAAAAAAGAAACCTTTTAAATATATTTTCAGGAAAAAATCTCCCATGTCAAAGTGGTTGTCGACCACATATTTTTGCTAGCATAAATGTGAATTAAACTAGTGTTAGCTTATTGCTAATTCCCTCATCAGCTTGCTTGGCTAAAATGTTGTTTAAATACACTTTGTTGCAGGTACAACCTTGCCAGTTCCTAAGCACTGATTGCAACAGGAGTGTCTGCTCTCGTGTTCCAGTGTTTGACTCGCTGTTCCTGAGTGCTCCTGAATCCTAATCCTTTTTTGGTGTGCAGGGACTACAGTGTGATTTTCACACCTCTCTCCCTCTCGCTGTGCTAATGTGTGAACACCAAAGTAATAGCACTCTTCCTGCTAGATGTACATGTTGAATTATACATCACACATGCAGCACTTTGTACCAGATTACCAGACAGCTGAATCCATTGCAGTGAGACTGTACACAGGCTTCCCTATTGTTGTTTAAACCGGAGCGTCTGCCTCTGCGGAACGTCTGCCTCTGCGGAACGTCTGCCTCTGCGGAACGTCTGCCTCTGCGGAACGTCTGTTTCTGCGGAACGTCTGCCTCGGAACGTCTGCCTCTGCGGAACGTTTGTTTGCAGCACTACAGTCAGACTGCGACTCCTGGACCATGCCTTTACATGGCCTCAGCTGAGGAGCGGTTTGGACCCCTAGCGCTTGAGGCCGGACCTGGCATCTCCTCGATGTCACCCTGCCTTTCGCATGAAGTAACCAGCAGGGTGGCTGAACCTGTCAGGAAAGTTGGACCTGTGAGTCATTCTTTCCCCTGTCTTGTGAAGTTTGTCGGTTGCGTGTGTGCGGTGACTGCTAGTATTAATTTCCCAGCACCCCAAGACTCCTGTCTGTGCATGGAGCCAGAAAGAGTCCAAGTTCGTAACTCATCCTCTGCTGGATGATTAAACAGTTCGGTTTGGCAGTTTACCCTTTCCCACAGCAGGGCTTTTCTGAGCCGTGCCGGCAGGGAGTCGAGGAAGCCTTTGCATTCGTTGGGAAGGAGGGCAAACGTAGGGAATGATGCTCACTCTGACGCTTTAAAAGACACCCTCCCCCACTCCGCAGCGCAAACATGTCATTCAGTGTCAGAGTTCCTTTCTCTTACGTGGGAGAAGAGACCGTGGTGTCTTACAGTGTCATCTTTTTGGGGGTTTTTTTTCCTTCCCTTTTACCTCTGCCTGTTGCAGACACACTTGTATTGGAGTGTATTACACCGCTGACTGAATAGTAAATGTCACCCATCCTCATTGGTAATATCCGCACCTCCGTTCATATGCAACAAGGGATTGTTCTGTTGGCATCAGTCATCATTGCTCAGCCCAGACCTGAGTCATCCAGGCCTCCTCTTAGCACAATGCTACGTGTATATTTACGCAACTTTTCCTACCACAGAGCCCAAACTACATGCATATTTATGCACCTCTTCCTGCCAGAGGGAAAAAAACAGGTGTTGGAGACTAGAAAGTAATCACACTTTTCCACCATACATTTATGGACAATATATCGCACCCTGTGGACAGTAATAGCCCTTCTCCGTTCTTCTAAGCAGCGACAGTGATGTAAACTGATGGTGAGCTGTTTTTCTATCAGTGGGGAGGTGATTAGGACCAGAGCACACACACACACAGGCACACACACATTAGCTCTATGGCAGGGGGGGGGAGGTCTGCTAGCATTATTCTGCCTTACCTGTTCCATGCAGTGTCATGGTGAGGTTCCTCAGACTGATGTGCCAAGACTCAACCTCCCAGAATCCTTAGCAGCTGCTGTCCTTTGTGGCCTGTGGCAGGTGAAGCGAGAGCTGCTCTCTCTGTCAGGGCTGAAGCACCAGCGCACTGACCCGCAGCAGGAAACGCCTCCCTGCTTCACTCCCAGCAGGAATACTAATGAGCAGCAGAGAGGCACACGCCTCCCCGTCACCTCCACATCCTGCCATGCACCCCTTCACACACGCACACACACACACACACACACACACACACACCCCCCACGCACACACGCTCCATCACACTTGCATACAGCAGGAAGAGCTGTTCTCACCTTCCCTTCCATCTTATTAAAGAAAAGAGCTGCACTCTTCCTCATCACCAGCCTGCCTGCTGGGCCGGACACACACACACACACACACACACACACACACACGAATGCACATGCATGCATACACACATCCTTTTTCATTTGGGCTTTGCTGTCTGTGCCACACCACCTGGAGCTCTGGTCCTCTGGACCTCCCACACACCCCCACACTGCAGCTGTTCCCATACACCCCCACACAACAGCACACACCACACACCCCCCCCCCACACACACACACTGTTCCCACACTACAGCTGTTCCCACACACCCCCACACTACAGCTGTTCCCACACACTCTCACACTACAGCTGTTCCCACACACCCCCACACTACAGCATTTCCCACACACCCCCCCCACACACACACACACACTACAGCTGTTCCCACACTACAGCTGTTCCCACACACCCCCACACTACAGCTGTTCCCACACACCCCCCACACACACACACACACTGTTCCCACACACTTCCCACACTGCAGCTGTTCCCATACACCCCCACACAACAGCATTTCCCCCACACCCCCCCACACACACACACACACTACAGCTGTTCCCACACACCCCACACAACAGCTGTTCCCACACACCCCCACACACACACCCACACACACCCACAGCTGTTCCCACACACCCCACACTACAGCTGTTCCCACACACCCCCACACTACAGCTGTTCCCACACACCCCCACACTACAGCTGTTCCCACACACCCCCACACTACAGCTGTTCCCACACACCCCCACACTACAGCTGTTCCCACACACCCCCACACTACAGCTGTTCCCACACACACCCCACACTACAGCTGTTCCCACACACCCCCCACACTACAGCTGTTCCCACACACTCTCACACTACAGCTGTTCCCACACAGGAAATAACAAAAACTCCTCCATCAATATAAAAAGCCCCTCCTCCATCAGTAAAAGCTCCTCCTCCTTCAGGATGAAAAGCTCCTCCTCTTTCTGCATAAGAAGCTCCTCCTCCTTCGGTGTGAAATGGCTGCTTTGCACTCTTTTCTCCGGTTGCTGGATGGTGCACGCTGAGTGTATGATGCAGTTGCTTGTCCATAATGAAGCATCACCCGAGGTGCGTAGCGTTTTAATTAAAGGTAGTAAAACGGCTTATTGATCCTCCGTGGGAGAGAGTGACTCCAGGCAGAACCTTGAATTACTGTCATACCACTCCTCTTAATTTGATTTTTAAATTGTGTTTTGGAGATTGATTTCAGTGCAGAGAGAGGGGAGAGTCTTCAGTACGCGCAGTATCAGGGTGAAAAGGGTGCTGTGTTTGGATGCAAAGCTGCACAATATATTGCTGGTTAATTGTTACCGCAATACTGCCCCTTTGAAATGCTGATATTACCACAGGCTACGAAATGCAAATGAGTCTTCTTGCAATCCCTTTTTTTTTTTCTCTTTTCTTTCTCTCCGTGTGTGTGCTGCGAGCATCCCGACCCATTTCTGATGTTCCAGATGAGTGTTCTGTGGGTGTTCTGATGAATCACAGAACTCACATGAGCTCACTATGGTTCACCGGTGCGTCTGACTTGAACCATACGGCAGTGGCCACATGCGGCAGCGGCGTAATCGCAGCGCAGCGGTTCTGACCGTGTCGTCCGGCGCTGTTAGGATGGTGTGTGCGGATCTGGCCGGGCCTTTAGCACACATTACGCATTCATAGCTGCTGCTTTCCTGCATTACTCCACTATTCTTCCTCCTCTTTCCTTATCAGTTAGTTCCCCGACGCGGAAATGCCCGGCCGGATGTATTTTCCACATGGCAGCTCTCTGACAGGACCGGCGTGGCCAGCCGTGATGAGGTCTTTATGTCTGCACCTCAGCCGCCCCCCCCCCCCTCACACGATCATGACAAATATGTCGCATGCTGCTCGTCACGGCTAATTGGCCGTCGCAGTTCCCTTCACCTTCAGCTGGATGTGGGAGGACATGGAGGTCGTGGGAGGACGTGGAGGTCGTGGGAGGACGTGGAGGACGTGGAGATCATGAGGACGTGGAGGTCATGGAGGTCATGGATGAGATCAAGGATGTGGAGGACGTGGAGGATGTCCGGGGCCTGCGGCTCCCCTGTGCTCGGACCAGGATGCTTCTTGCGTGTAGATACGGGCAGACACCCTGCTTGACCTTCCTCACTCTCCGTGCTATTTCTAGTCCCTGCTTAAATGATTCATGCCATGATGTTTGGGTCCTGAGAGGATATCTACCCAGATCTGCTCAGGAGGGTTTGTCTTCCTGTGTCCACGGTGCTTCTGTTGGTATGCTGCAGCTGCTTGTAGCCTTGTACGTTTTTCTGGTGCCTGCTTTCAAGGCCCTGCTCCCTATGTAATGCACACGCTCGCACACACACACACACACACACACACACAGGCGTCTACACACTCTCTCTCCTGGAGCCATGAAGATGCTGTTACCTGACGCTGCCCCTGCTGGAAGCAGGATTGTTTGTGGTAAAGAACCCAAGCTGATTAGGGGTTAGAGTTTAACCCTGGAGAATAGCTCGCATGCTAATGCTCGGGAAGTTTGTAAATATTGTAATATGAATATGTGTTTATGGTAAACACGGTATATGTGTTCTGCATGAGTCTTTTACCTCTTCAGAAAGATTAAATCACGCCTTTTGGCACCAGGTGTCGTGCCATATCTGTGGTAAACACCTTCGTAATGGCTATGGATGAATATTGAGTGCTTGAGCAAGCAGAGCCGAGCTGTTCTTTGCTTAAGCCTTAGCCCTGCCTCGTCTGCCATGAATAATTCAACCTCATTCCCAGAGACAAAGACTGTAAACAGTCATTAAACGCGTGTCCATCAGCCCAGATCCGCCAAACAACAGGCACCGCCCACCGTGACCTGCAGGACACGCCCACCGTGACCTGCGGGACACGCCTGCTCTTACAACCCTGATTGAGAATAAGGAACCAGACTCCTCCCCCTCCTGTGGGGTCACGTGCGTACACAGTGTGCAATAAACACGCAAACCTTTGCCCGCAAAACTCACCAGCACTGATTTATATCCGTTATTGGGCGTGTTGCACATACAGCCCTACTCAGTGTATGATTTCCTGTTTGCACCAAGTGTTCAGGATGACAGCATTTCATATTTCACACGGGAAGATGCACCTGTTTGCTATTCAGTGCAGTGTGTCTTCAGTAAGCACTGCCTTGACATAGACTGCCATAAAGGTGCAGGGCCCATACCGCTAAGTGTTGTTTAACGTCGCAGGGCTTCATGCTCAGCCCATTTTAATCTCTGCCATGGTCTTGAATTTCAAACTGTGTTGCTATGAGCAGATCAACTGGGTAATCATGGGCTACCTTCTGCCTTGCATAAATAAATGAATATGTAGATATAAGGATGGAAATAAATGAATATGTAAATATAAGGATGGATAGGATGAAAGTGTCCTGATTGCCCCCCCCCCCCCCGCTGAGCGCGTGGGACGGCGACACGACGGCCCAGTGTGGAGTGCGTCCTGCCGGCCTGAGTAAATTACACACACACTCCCCTCGCCTTTTCAAGAAAGGGGAGCTGAGGTTTCACCTTCATTATGTCCAGGGAGACGGGCATGTGTAACACAGAAGGCCCAGAGTGTGCGGCCACACAACTGCCACACAGGCTCGGAGGCGAGTAGCACTTCTGCACACGTTTCTCTATGTCCTCTAGCTGTGTGTCCTTCAGCCAGCTAAACTCCCTGTGAGGTTGTGATGAGTCATACCCTGTGAGGTTGTGATGAGTCATACCCTGTGAGGTTGTAATGAGTCATACCCTGTGAGGTTGTGATGTCATACTGTGAGGTTGTGATGAGTCATACCCTGTGAGGTTGTGATGAGTCATACCCTGTGAGGTTGTAATGAGTCATACCCTGTGAGGTTGTGATGTCATACTCTGAGGTTGTGATGAGTCATACTCTGTGAGGTTGTAATGAGTCATACCCTGTGAGGTCATACCCTGTGAGGTTGTGATGAGTCATACCCTGTGAGGTTGTGATGAGTCATACCCTGTGAGGTTGTGATGAGTCATACCCTGTGAGGTTGTGATGAGTCATACCCTGTGAGGTTGTGATGAGTCATAACCTGTGAGGTTGTGATGAGTCATACCCTGTGAGGTTGTGATGAGTCATACTCTGTGAGGTGTGATGTCATAACCTGTGAGGTTGTGTTGTCATACCCTGTGAGGTTGTGATGAGTCATACCCTGTGAGGTTGTGATGAGTCATACCCTGTGAGGTTGTGATGAGTCAGTCATAGGTCGTGATGTGAGGTTGTGATGAGTCATACCCTGTGAGGTTGTGATGAGTCATACCCTGTGAGGTTGTGATGAGTCATACCCTGTGAGGTTGTGATGATCTGTGACTGAGATGGATGTGATTCTGCGAGGTTGGTTGTCACATTTAGCAGTTCAAGGGTCATTAAACAAAATGGTTTATTCTAATGGTTTGTTGATGCAGAGAGAGTCAAGGCTAAACATGTCTGTAACTGCACAGACATATGGTATATAATATAATATATGGTATATAATATCATATGGTATATAATATCTATTCTACATGGTCACTCGTGGGTATTGTGCTTTGCTCCACCATGCTGCAGCAGTGCTGAACCTGTCTGCTCCCTTCAGCCTGCTGGTCCCTGTGCTCAGCGCCCTGGGCTGATCTGTCCCAGCAGTCAGTCAGCCAGCCAGCCCACGCGCCCCTCATGCATGTGGAGACGGGAATCTCGGACACCCCGCTAACGAGGCTCGTGGACGTTTGCCCCCCGGGCTGTGTGGAAGGGCGACCCCGCGTGCCTCCGTCCGGGAGAGTCCGCCCCAGCGGTTGTGGCGACGACCGCAGCTCCTCGAGTCCCGGGGCCGCCGTTGGCGATGTGAAGTCCCAGCGCGGCTCTACCGCAGCGAATCGCTCGCAATGTCAAACTGACCATAATCAGCGGAGGCGTGTGTGCGACAACAGCCCTGACGGCAGGCCGCCACTCACACAGCCAGGCCCCTGCGGCCAAGCCTCCACCCCTCACGCTCCACCCCTCACGCCTCCACCCCTCACGCCCACCCCTCACGCATACGCTAGGTCATTAGCGCACATTAATGAGCGAGGGCCGCCGTCGCCCTCTGCTGACGGATTGAGCGCCGCGCGTACCGTGGGCTGCTGAAAAACCTCCACCTGGCCTGATGTTCATGGGCCAATAGAGATGCTCCATCAGACACTGCAGTGAGGACATCCACGTGCAGCCTCTGTCCCCCCCCCCGTCTGCTGTGATGAGGACCGTAAACTGCTGAGTCCATCTGCCAGGAGAGTATTTGGTGCGGGGACAGCATGTCCGTCGTCGGGGACAGCATGTCCGTCGGCTGCTTTGTTACTTTGATCCACACGGCCAGACCTCGAGGGTCACACAGCTGTATGGCGCATGGCTCCACTGTTTAAGCCGCCTGTTCTGTGCTTAAGAAATCATAAAGCTGGACTCATTTCACCCCCAGGGCTCCAGGCTTCTCTGTGATGCAGAGGAGAGGAGGTATCCTAGGCTCCGCCCACCACGCTCAGACTGATGGATCCTGTCAGACTCCAGCGCCTTTGTTCCATTAGCTCCTAATACAGTAGGTCTGGCCAGACCTTCCCTTGCCGCTCTGGGGTCCATGGGGGAGAGCTGGCAGCTGCTGAGGGCAGGTGAGAGTGGGCAGAGGTGACTGGGACGTGGCTCGCTTACACTCTTGGCCACCATCTATAATGTCCCATCAGCCACGGCGGTGCGCGTGCTAAGATAAGGACGCCGGTCAGCAGGGGAGGCAGAGGAGCTCGTAGCCGATCCTACCCGCAGCGCAATCCCAGTGTCCCAGTGGACGGGATGGTTCATAGGCACCCAGCTGTCCCCCATGATGGAGCTCGGATGCTTTCCCTGCTCAGAGGTGGTTGCATCAGCAGGCCACAGAGCCCGGCGTTATCTAAGCAGGAGAGAGCGTGAGCACAGTCTATGGGCGGTTCAAAGAGCAGTATGGATTTTCCATCTCTATGCATGTATCTGTGCGTACGCCAGCTGTTCGGAGTTCTGCTTGGATCTTTATTAGATTTTTGACATTTACCGATCACCAGCGACATCAGAGTTTTGCTGGCAGATAAGGGGTCTGATGTAATGGGTCTGCTGTAAGTACTTCAGGGACATCCGTTCTATTTTCGAAGGCCAGTAACCACCAGATAACAAGTGCTGATTCCAGCTTCTGTCAAATAGCTTGTGCTGATGTCTTCCGCCTTTGTAGTCCCCCTTGAAATTTGTGCACATCATAATAACAAGGTGTTGTGCTGCCATCTTGTATCCTGGGACCAGACCGAGGCACATGTCTCCGTGTCGAACCGTCCCATTCCGACATTCCATCAGGGCCGCGATAATGAAGCCGTACACAGTGGTCAGGAACCCTGGGAAAGGACCGGGAAATGCCTTGATAAGCACTCGCAGTTAGGCACAACACACTGTCCATCGCTCAGCCTAAAGGATCCGCGGGTCCGGTGGCTGCGAAAGAAATAGCTCCCCTGACCAATTAGAAATGTAGCCGGAAAAACATCCGGCGGCTCCACGATGAGACCAGGTAGCAACGCACTTCAATCTTTTCCCAGGCAACTCATTATATAAAAGTTTAAAAAGAGATCCATGCTTTAAGGCCTGGAGTTTGTTACTGATGCAGGCAGAGAAATTAAACTGCTGGCGCCAAGGACACGAATGCTGTTCCTGGCGTGATTACAAGGCAGACGAGTCCTGTTGGTGAACTTTTAGCAGGCCGTGTAATTGTGTAATAAAATAATGAATGCCTGACACTGCTGTCATTGTTTTCATTAGTGGCAGATCAAATAGAAGCACCTGCTCCTTCACTGCCCACGTGCCCAGTGTCAGGGTCTTTGGTTCACGTTTATTTACAGCTGAGACCTTCCATGTTTTTTTCCAGACACACACACACACACACACACACACACACACACACACACACACACACGGACACATGCACAGTAGAATTTTGTATCCAGTTTCCTTGACTTTGGTCTTTCTATTTTATTTACTGCATATGCTTCTTTGTATACTACATTAAAACTAGATGTAAGAATGTTGTTTGGAATGGAGGAATGTTCCGGAAACCTCGCACCAGCGCCTCAGCTCGCGTCTTTTGCAAGCACTGCACTGAATGCAAAACACTGTTTGCGAGTGCAGGTTGTTTTTCCGTACTGCGTCCGTTCGTCTCCGGCACACAGTTGGCGTAGGCTAATGGTGCGGGGAAGTGTCATTTCTGCCAGACGCCGTGTTTCCGTCACCAAACCTGGTCAAGCCCAGTCAGGCTAATGGAGCCACTCTTATCCCGCATGTTTCCAGCGTGTGGGGTTCCTGCTGTGAGCAAGACATAGTGAGGCATGAGGACGCCCCTCTGCTCCTCTGGTGCAGTTCACCCTGACCGGCACACCAGCGGGGGGCGGGGTTTCCCAGCATGCACCAGGAGGGTGCCGTGGGACACTGCTCACTGAGTGGGGCCCCAGCAAGGGGCTACAGACTGGGAACCCAGTACTCAGGTACCTTGCCTGGAGCTCCAGAGAAGAGCACTGTGGCAGGGAGACGTACACCAGCCCAGACGATCCTCCTCACGTCTGCACAGGGAGACGTACACCAGCCCAGACGATCCTCCTCACGTCTGCACAGGGAGACGTACACCAGCCCAGACGATCCTCCTCCACAGGGACGTCTGCACAGGGAGACGCCCAGACGATCCTCCAGCCTGCAGACGGAGACCTCCTCCTCCTCACGCCTGCACAGGGAGATCCTCCTCACGCCTGCACAGGAGACGACACCAGCCCAGACGATCCTCCCCAGACGCCCAGACGATCCTCCTCACGTCTGCACAGGGACACGTCTGCACAGGGAGACGTACGCTAACCCAGACGATCCTCCTCACGTCTGCACAGGGAGACGTACACCAGCCCAGACGATCCTCCTCACGTCTGCACAGGGAGACGTACACCAGCCCAGACGATCCTCCTCACGTCTGCACAGGGAGACGTACGCTAACCCAGACGATCCTCCTCACGTCTGCACAGGGAGACGTACGCTAACCCAGACGATCCTCCTCACGTCTGCACAGGGAGACGTACGCTAACCAAGACGATCCTCCTCACGTCTGGACAGGTACACATACATCCAGACGAAGGGAGCCCTCCACTAACCCAGACGATCCTCCTCACGTCTGCTGCCTCCACGTCGACTCTGTTCTCTTTGAACATTTTTGACATCTGCAGTGACTCATCACACAATAAGACACCAAACAAGGAATGAAAAAGCCTCAAGTTTAAAGAGTTTGAGAGTGCTTGATGTTTTATTTAATTGTCATTTTTTTTCTTTGTTGAAAGATGCAGCCTGGGTAACAATGTGTTTTTTTTTTCTCTAGCCCTCATTAAAAAAAATAGAATATGTAATTAAGGTTTCTTTATCAAATTAAATTTGTTATTAAAGTGTCATTAAATATACAAAAACTGTTATCAAATGGGTTGCATAGTTCATGTGAAAATGGTACTAATTAGATGTTTCTGACACTTGTTTATTGTAAAAGCGCGAGGTAAGATCACACCGCCAATCTGACAGACAATAAAGGTACAGCGCCGTAAACGCCAGTGCGCTCCAGTATGTGTCAACCAGTCCCTGAGCGTGTGTGTGTGTGTGTGTGTGTGTGTGTGTAAAGCAGGAGTTGCTCCTGCAGGAAGTGTTAACCCGAGCTCATCTCGCCACGCTGCTATGTGGTGTTTGGCCTCCCACCTCGACCGGCTCGCAGTGTAACACGAGGAGCATTCCGAGGAGTCCATCCATCGTCTCGCGCGCGTCTCTCAGACAGAGTGAGGACAGCGCGAAGACGTGTGGGACGCGGGGAGCTTTTCTCCGTGAGGAGATCCAAGGGGAGACTGCAGTGCTGGGATTAAAGCTTCTCTATGTGGGATACGCAGATAAAGCATGAACAGGGTCGCTCTCTCTCTCTCTCTCTCTCTCTCTCTCTCTCTCTCTCCTCCATTATTTTCATTCCTTTACGGATGCTGATGTCACCACTCCTGGGAGCTCTAAGATTTCGGAAGGAAAACTGAGAGGACCTGCTGGTTGGTTTGATCCTCTCTGCTGTACCATCTGTATGGGATTTGATATCACAGGATCCATTGCGGCTCCCCACTACAGACTGCATCCCAGATCCTAATCTCAGGCTTTACTCACAATCGCAGATCTCATCGTCTGTTCACAGAGCACAAGGCCAGACTGGAATCTGTAAACGTCATAAGAACTCTTTCATTTTAAATTGGGCGACATGTAAGATTCAAAAAGTAACAGCTCTTCCCTTCCAGAACCTGCCGTACAGGTTGAGGCCTCTGTGGTCATTTGGATGGTGTAGGAGGCCGGACAGAACTTGTTGAATTAGGATGGAGGGTCTCTGATGGAAGGTCCATTCAGCAGCACAGCTCATGAGTCGGGATCTTTTCTTGTGCAAGTGTGATAAAACCCCTCTAGCAAATGTTTGCTAAAGAGACGCTAACAACATGATTTAAAGACCTGGTACAAGTAACAAGCAGGCTGGTGACAGTCTGACATGTTTCAGTAAGTCAGGAATCTACTGATGTCTTCCACAAAGTGCTGTGATAATCTTTTATGCACTGAATGAGGAAATGAATTTGAAATGCATTTGGCCCACACTAAGGTAGTCTATGCCCTCTAGGGCAACGACTGCATCTGATTCTGTCGGCAGACACATTTGTCCTGAATTCAGTGATGCTTCTGTGGGTTTATTTCTCTTTTATAATGGACTAATTACGCCGTGTTAATCTAGCGCGCTGAAGCTTTCTTTTGGATCTCTTTAAATATCACATCCACCCTAGTGGTATGGATCGCGCATCTGTTGATTGCGTTATGTGATCTCAGATGTATCGTAGCGCATCACGTGCGACTAACAGGCGGGGGAGGGGCGGGGGGGGGGGGGTGCGCTACGCTTCACACTTCCGTATTCTTGTCCTTTCACATCACACGAGCACAAATCGCTGGAGAACTGCCTTTTCTTCCCCCCCATTTATTCACTTTGTTTCAAAGCGCCG
Source organism: Brachyhypopomus occidentalis (assembly GCA_020368025.1). Taxonomy (NCBI): domain Eukaryota; kingdom Metazoa; phylum Chordata; class Actinopteri; order Gymnotiformes; family Hypopomidae; genus Brachyhypopomus; species Brachyhypopomus occidentalis. Next base: position 846,706 of record JAGXOD010000004.1, on the reverse strand, counting down.
AGTCCTCTCCTCAGCAATAATTAAAGTCTGCTAATTAAGTCGTTGTGATTAATTAAAGCTAATAGGGGGAAGACTGCGTAGAGTTACGGCCCTCCAGCAAGCGTGCAAACAGCAATCCAGCGTCTCGGCAAACCCTCTTCATCCCACTCCGCACTCGTTTGTTCAGTAATGGAGCGTTAACGTGCTCGTCTGCCTCCTGAATGACGCTTCCAGTCTGAAGCTCTGGTCTTCTCACTAGCTGCGTCTCATCACCGCTTATACAGTGGCAAAGGAAGCCACTCCCCATGCCTGGTGTGTCTAATCTTCCACTAACGAGCGCGTGCACTTCCTCTCTGATAATTATTGCTACCGGTGAAAGGTGGTTTGCTCTTCTTCTGGGGGCAGTGAGAGCTCCTGAACAGGCTGGTTTCATTAGCAATGACATAATCCAGCATGCTGACTGTCACTAGTTTCCACGCAATTAAAATATCTGCTTTATAAGGCAAGGCAAGTTTTGTTGGAAAGCCCTTTTAATACACAGAGAGCTTCGCATTGACAGAAGAATTATAAAGTGTATTACATCTTGAGATCTATCGGGAAGGGTTTTGTCAAAAATAAACAAGAAAGGTGGCACTAAGTGTTCTGCTCTGTGTCCAGGTCGGGCGTATGGTGTAGTGTTCTTCTGCCACCCACTGTTATTGAGCTTGGCAGGGTAGTGCAGTATATCTGTGATTGAAAGGATTTAAAAGTCCTGCACTCCGTCAGTCAGGCGCCGCCTGGCCGCTCTAGGCTCCCTCTTTATCTGTGCAGCGGCAGGGTTACCCTGTGAGGGCCGAGGGCCCCTCCGCCAGCCTGTCTCAGCCAGCACTGGGCATTACCAGCCTGCGCCCTGGGTGAACCTCAGGGGGGTAGAGGTCCTCGTCTGAGCCAACGGCGCTGTCGTAACTGCACGGGGAAGGCCCGGGGCGCCTACAGGCTGCCTGTGATGTTCAAAGGGCCCCGAGGGGACCTCACTCTGACCATCAGGAAGTCCAGTTCTACGCTGGAGTCCTCTGAGCACGGCCCAGAACCCGGTGTGGCACGTAGCGGCTTTGGCACTGCCCGGTTTGTGTATGGTGCTGCTTCGGTAGAAATAAGCACTTGATGGATGTAAGTCACTGTGTTCTCGGCCAGGAAGCTTCTTGTGGAGCCGAACGGAAGCTTTTCACTGAGCTCTTTCTTAAGGCCGGCCTGGTAAAGATGAAGCTGTGAGTGCGTCCGTTGCGATGCACTCGTGAAGACATTTCTCATGGGCACAGAGGTTGTTTCCATATTAATCGCTACATGAATCCGAGATCAAACGCACACGCAGTTAACTAAATGGCACGGCATTAATTCAGTATCTCGGCTTCGCATCTGTAGCACCAGCAGTTTGTCTCTGCCCTGCGCGTTGCTTCTCCAAGAAGACGACAAGCTCTGCCCTGCTCGAGTATAATTGCAGAATTCCTGCCTAAGATGAAGCCTCTGGAGATATTAGTGATCACTGAGCAATCACGGCACCTCACGGGGCGCCCGGAACGGCAGCGGGTCTATCAGCGCACTCGTGTTGATTGGGTCCACTGAGCTAAGGGAATAATCATGATCTGACCCAGAAAGGGCTTCCGTGGCCCCAGAGCACAGCTTCGCCACGTTCAGACATTTAGGTCGCCCGAGCAATAAATGCATCCGGCCTTCACCACGCAGAAGAACAGCAGGCTGCAAAACAGATTCACATTTTAACTACAGTAGATATTCTCTGAGGCACCCTGCATTTCCAGGAGAGTCACTTGGAGTGCATGATGAAGCATCATTTCCAAAGAAGCTCTGAGAGGATGATATTTTTGGCTTTGAGCTGCCGACGTGGAAGGCACTGTGGCTCAGGCTGACGGCTTCTGTGGGTGGACTTTAGGCAGACTTTGGCCAATTTCATGTGTTTCGCCAATCTCAAAGTGCCAGACTGCTGTTCTGGAATGTTCCCTCCATTGTCTAACTGTCTCTCAGCTTCCTCATGTCTCAGAGCTGAATGTCACCTACGAAGGCCTTCGGCATTCTGCAGAGTAAAATGGGCTACTGAATTTCTCCCCTAATAAATCACTGAATAATGTATGATCTGTTTTAATCAGTGTGATGTAATCAGTCTGTTGTGTGTGCATTGCCTTCTTTTATTTTTTTTTTATTAATGTATCTTTATTACATTTTTTTTTTGGTGTGATGTATTTGGGCACACCATCCCTTTTTTTGGTTATTCGTTATTCGTTCTGCGCAGACTGAGTAGAATTGATTCTGTCCATTTCTCTCAATGCTAATTGCAGATTTGTGTTGCCTACAACTTTTGATTCCCCAGGTCTGGCTAATACGTTTCCCAGCATCCTGTTGTGTGAAAACTGATGTGCCATCAATCCAGTGCAGAGATCTCTGGGTGTATCAGCCCCGTCCCCCCCCCCCTACCCCCCCACCCCTACCCCCCCCCCCCCAGCCTGAACGAGGAGTTGGTAATGATGTGTCAGTAGCTGATGACTGCTTTCAACCGGGTCCTGGGCCGTGAGCGTAGGACGGCAATGCTGCAGCGTTGCTGTCAGCCCCTGTTTGTCCTGCTGTCTCTTCATGAAACGGCCCTGACCAGCTCCTCTGTGCCCTCAGGACCGCCACTCACAGGCGGCTGTAGGTCGGGGTTTATGGGTCACCTCCGCTGAACTGGAACTTGAGTTACTGGCTTAAGCCGAGCGAGGCATGTGGGGAGGGTGTAAACACTAGTGGCTGGAACGCGACGGTCCAGCAGCGTCAGTAAGCGTTTGGTGTTGTTGCACGTTGCTTCTGAATGTTGTGGCTGCATTTTGGTCCGTGGTGAAGGTTCATCTGAACTGGCTCATCTGAAGGTTCATCTGAACTGGCTCATCTGAAGGTTCATCTGAAGGTTCATCTGAACTGGTGCCTGCAGAGGCAACGTTGGTTCTTTTTCAAAAATGTGATTGAAACTGTGAGCGGTGTGAAGTTCTTTCTCGTTCTCCCATGAGGCCGAGCGACTAGGCAGAAATAAACACTACATAACAGACTTTATTACGCTTAATTCATGATAATGTATTATCATGTATTCACTTGTACAGAAATGCCTTGTGTTAATTAGTTTCAATTTAAAGTGTGTAATGTGATGTAAGCAGTGTAACAGCACTTGTCCTCCTGGTGTGTCTGGACTAAGACAGACTGTCTCTCAGATATCAATCATTCAGTCATAAGTGCTTTTATTAAAGAAAATCTGCTGGGGTTTGAGGAGCAGTACAAATTAAGATTGTGAAGAAGAGTTCAGTGATATCAGGCGTCAGCGGTCATATTTCATTTTCTAATTCCTGAGCAGTTGGCAGGGGGAAGATAACACTGCCCTTGAGTTTGCCTGATTGTGCTGAATATCTTTGGCCCAGTGTTGAAATTGCAACTCATCTGCCTCAAAGCTGAAAGTTGGAAAACACAAACAAAACAGATAAACATTTCCCAGATGAAGCAGACCCTTTTGTTTATATGTGCCGTCACTTGAAGCCACTGGTCCTGTGAGGGAACGCTCGAACCAGTTAAAGACTTTTCTCAGATTGGGTGTCCAGGTCATCACACGCAGCCACGAAGATCGAACACTTTTAAAGTGTGGGCTAATTACTCACGCCATCTCCCCTCCCCTGAGCTGCTCCGGGGCTGATGGGAATACGTCTGCAGGCACCGACTTTACGCCGCGCGGCTGATAAAGTGTTGGTTTCCTTCAAGCTCTTATCCATGCTTCATACTTCATACTTCAGCGTCGGAGGCATCTCGAGGTGTTTGAGGAGAGGGAACACTAGAGGCTACTGCTACTGTCACTCAGCCAGCGAATGATGTCGCTTTTAAAAGCGTCGCGGGGCATCGCATCAGAATGCCCGGCAACAGTCGTCTCCATGGCCGCGGGCGTTTGGGTTACGCCTCGCACGGGGGAGTCCGGCGGGGTGCTACCCTCCAGCCCTATTTTCATATTCTGTTTTCAAGGTTATGCTATTTTTTTTTTTTTTTTTTTAAAAAGAGAAAAGGGGGGAGGGGGCGGGGCTTATTGAACTACGGTTGCTTGCCATTAATGAAGGTTTCAGCAGCTGCCTGTGTACTGATGCCCTCACCTAACTAATGCCTGCACACTCCTGCTTTAATAACGCTCTGCGTCTCCACAGACAATACAGAGTCCTGGGCATTTCACACATAGAAACCAAAAGGAATTCACAAAGAGGTGATCGCTAATGCGCCAGAGTGGAGTTTTAACAGACGTACAGTGTGTGTGTGTGTGTGTGTGTGTGTGTGTGTGTGAAGCTGCTGCTTCTTTTCAGACTGACACGTCTATTGTGTGTGTAATATTCCATGCAGATGACACCCAGCTTTCACACATCTTCCCATCTAATCATCGACTGGCAAATTATTCTTTTCTTCAACATTTCAAGGTGTTCTTTCATTTCAAGCAAAAATGTCTAATTAAATGGCCGTATCCCTATTGTATTGTGCCCAGGCAGAAATCAGAAAAGAAATGGGAACATTTTTTTCTGAGTTAACATAATAATGTCCTGACATATTGACATGGTTTGTTTGTAGAGTCAAGGGTAACTGAATACCTGGATGTATTTGTTCAGCTCAAAGGTAAATTACTGTCAGATGACACGGCCTATTGACTGAAATAAACTTACTTAAAATTCTATCTCAAATAAGTAATTAACTGAAGCAGTTCTAAGGAAAAAAGAAATGTTTTGAGGTTATTTTAATTATTCTAATATGTAGCAATTAGGAGGCTGTTCTCTGAGACGATGGTTTGTGATGCGGGCTAATGAATGGGCTGGGTGTGTGTGCGCCATTAGTCAGATTGAAGCTGTTTGTGGTGACAGTGTGCAGAGGAACCTCCTCAGTCCCGCGTGTCCCGCAGGGAGGTGTCCCGCCAATGCTGCCCTCAGACACAGTAATTGGACCTTTAGCTTTTAAGACCTCGCAGGTGTAAAGTAAATTTCCCACAGATTTCCTTGGGCAGAACAGGGACCTTTAGACACTGACAGCTTTATTGAGAAAGTGTGTGTGTGTGTGTTTGTGTATTTGTGGGCTAAATACGTGTGTATTGCTTTGTAGTCTGTGTGTGGTCAGAAGAAAACGTTGTGTTTTTAAAACACTAATGTTGCAACACTAATGGAAAATAATTGTTCACATAAGTATACAATATACAACAAATGTTTTCCTTTGCACTGCGATACCCCCGCGGTTCATGGCAGGTTCTGTACGCCAGCGTGCTGGAGGGGAGCAGCATGTCTGGGCACACTGAGCTACTGGCTTAATGTCAGTCATCTTCAACTGTGACCTGCTTACAGCCTGTGTGGCTCTAGAAGTCTCAGGTCACACCAGTCACCATGGAGTTCACCTTCCCTGATATTACTCCATTTATTCTGAGTCAGGCAGATCACAAACATGGCTGTTTGCCCTGGGCCTGGCCCCTCGCTGTCTGCCCTGGGCCTGGCCCCTCGCTGTTTGCCCAGTCAGCCCGTAGGACTTCCATCTCTCGGAGTCGTCAGGATCAGCTGTTTCATCTGTCTAGGCAGGAGCTATGACTGCATTCGGGGTGGTTCCCTACAGCCAGGCAGCTCTGAGCAGCCTGGGGAGTCTTGGTTTGTCTCTCGCCAATGAAGGACCTGCAAACCCATAATGAGGCCCCGGAGAAGCAGCTGGGTTATTTACACTGCTAAACCCCACTTAGTCAACCTTAGGAGTTTTGTTCTTGATAATCCCTTCAGCATGGGCTGTTCTTGCTTATCCCTTCAGAATGGGCTGTTCTTGCTTGTCCCTTCAGCATGGGCTGTTCTTGCTTATCCCTTCAGAGTGGGCTGTTCTTGCTTATCCCTTCAGAGTGGGCTGTTCTTGCTTATCCCTTCAGCATGGGCTGTTCTTGCTTATCCCTTCAGAGTGGGCTGTTCTTGCTTATCCCTTCAGCATGGGCTGTTCTTGATTATCCCTTCAGCGTGGGCTGTTCATCCCTTCAGCATGGGCTGTTCTTGCTTATCCCTTCAGAGTGGGCTGTTCTTGCTTATCCCTTCAGCATGGGCTGTTCTTGCTTATACCTTCAACATGGGCTGTCAGTCTCTTTCATGTATTGCTCACGTGATTCATTCTAAAACCATCGTTAATATTTCATGGGATGGTTTGAATTGGACCTGTATGTTAATTCTTGGAAACTCTTAATGTCCATAATGTCCATAATGTCCATGCTCTCTGAGGGAATGGTTCTGTACTCAACCAGTTTGCTGACGTCTACAAAAAGGATTTTCTTTTCTGCTCTAACTGGGCCAGGTGTAGATATTGTGTATCTATATTCTATATATATGCTAACTGCCATTACAAAACACTGTCTTCCTGCCTCCTTTGGCAGTACAAAGTGGTTCTTCACCCTGAGCTCTGACTGGCGTTATTAGAGAGGTGAAGGTTTATGGTATAGCACAGTAATTATAAATCTAAGATTTTGATCATAATGATATAGATCACAACATATGGTAAATATAGTAAAATCTGCACTTTAAATAACTGAAATATTTTGCCACTGTTGACTGAAAACGTATACTTAAAAAAAGCCACAATTAGGTAAGAAATGGGACATATTTATATAACAGACATTTTTTCACATATTTCTGTGAACAGCAAAGATAAGCTCTGTGCAGTTTCATATGCAGTGGTTATGTCACAGATTTATGTCACGGCATCTACACTTCTGATAAGTGTTTCATAATAATAGTACATTATCATTATATTGGCCGCCCCTTATTAAAATAATATAAAAATAATGTTTTCAAACTGTTGTTTGCATTTCCTTTTGCACGATTTACACATCAAATTATTAGCACCTTTCAGTCATTGCTGTTTAATTTATACCCTTGGACATGATTATCAAAGATAATTAAGTACGATGAGGATTACATTTAAGGTTTAGCTGAACTGAATCTGACATTTGTTGGATGAGGAACCGCGTACGCAGACAGGCTGTGGTGTAAATATTAACAGATAAATCACTTCCACATCTGTGACCACAGAGACGAGCACAAGAATTTAGAGTAGCGATCTCATTTCTTCATCTCAGCTCTGCGTTCATTTCTTCCCTCGGTGAGCCAGCAAGCCAGCAACCCCCTGCAAGCCTCTCGGCGAGGAGACGCTGCGACTCACTTTCATCCGCCATCCTCTCTCCTTTGATTGTCTCTTCTCTCTCGTTAATGAGTGTAAAGTTGCATCAGTCACTGCAGAGTAATGTCTGTGGAGACACGACCATGGTGAGCGCAGGTTTCCTGAAGGACAGTCGCGGTTCAGAGTGTCGTTCACGCTCTGACAAGAGCCTGAAACACACAGAGAATGCTCCTCTTGTCCGGCGGAGGTCGATTCCTGTGTCAGCTCGACGGTGAAGGACGGAGAATCAATCATCTAGACAATAAATCAAGGACAGTTCCCCGGCATTTGAAAGATGTCACTCCTCAGGTGACCCAAAAATAGCTCCAACACTTCAGCTGACTGGCTCTGAATTCATTAAAGCGAAGTACGGCAGGCAGAGAGGAAACCTGTCGGTAGTCTGTTCCCCTTTAATCAATGATAACCTGTGAACTCTAGCAGTATGTCCACACGAGTTGCGGCATGCCTGGTTATTTCAGTTGCCATACACTGCTTTGGTGAGGGTGAGTCGCTTTCTAAGTAAGGACGATGGATGCCAGGACGAAATATCAGGATTTGAAATTCCCTACGAATGCCGGAGCTTTTTCCCATCGTGAAACCATGGTGTCTTCCTCTCTGTAATCCCATGTGTACTGGACATCAGTTAACAGGGATGCGTCTGACCTAAAACCTTCGTATTACAGTCGAAAGCTTTTTTTTTTTTGTAGCAGCCTTGCATAGACGCTTCCCTTCTGAAAGCAGATTATAGTGTTTCATCCAGGCGCCCAATCTCCCTCTGACCCTGAAGATGTGGAGGAATCGGGATTAGAGCAGTCACACCTTTACTGTTGCAGCTCCGTCGCAGCGTTTGACACCATATGCACGTGCAGGACCTCTAGCGTCTGGAACACCCTCAGAACAGATTGGCACGGAGGTGCCCTCCCCGTCGCCCTGCGCGGCTCACGCTGATCCTTTGTTTATTATTTCACTTGAGGCTCGTCTGTAGGGATTTGAATAATGTTAGTTTGTAGTTTCTTCACACTTGGCAGGAGCTGATGATGCCAGAGAGCTGTTTGGATATTTTGTGAATGTGCTCATACAGAATTCAAACTTTTTGCTTTTTAATACTGTCGTTTATATTGTTTTTTTTTTTTCAGGAAACAGGGTGTCGGTGAAACGCAGGAGTACTTCAAAGGCTCTTAATTCTCCTGTTTCTCTCTCGTCCCCTGTGCAGAGGGCCTGCGTAACATCGCCATGGACTCCGCCTCTTTGGGGATGCCCATGTCGGACCCCAACGCCTGGGCGACTGCCATGACCAACCTGGGCATGGCGCCGGTGGGCATGACTGGGCCTCTGCTCTCAGGTAATCGTCCACACACACGGGGCTCCATGTCACCAACTACCTCTCCGGTTCTTCCTTCTGTTCCGAGGTGAAATCCGGTCTGCTTGCAACATCCTTCAGATGACGCAGATGGTGGTGCTTTTGTCGCCGTTGTGGTTGCGGTGTCTAAACAAAGACCGATAGCTGGAGTATGTGGTGTGTTGCAACAAAGTGTTCAGTAAGGGAGGCCAGCGCAGTCAGATTAGCCTTACGGACCAAATCAAAAACACACAGGAAGTACCACATACGTAGCTGCAGTAATCTAACCAAGATGCATTTGTTCAGATGCTATTTAATGTTTGTTTGCTAAATTTTTTTTTGTTTAGATTCTTTCTGCTTTAAAGAAAGAGGTTGCTTCTGATGTTCACTTCTGATTCACCTTCCAGTCCACTTCAGTCAACATTAAGACCATGGAGGGGGAATTCTAGCATGAATTCATGATGAGTCCATAATCGGAGTGAGAACTTCAGTCCTGTCCTCCCACTGCAGCCAGTGGGGCCAGTTTGTCTCAGGGCTCTTCAGGCTGCTCTGCTGGTAGCGCAGTGTGACTGTGATGCTCGTGTGTGTGTGTGTGTCCCTCAGAAAAGAGGCTTCTGCAGCCAGTGAGACAGGCAGGCTGAGCCTCTCTGCATGGTGCTCTGTGGTGAGTCACAGCTCTGGAGCGCAGAGTTAAACCTTCACACCTGCCACACTCGGAGCCGGCTGGCCTCCTCCGGAACGCGGGGGGGCGGGGTTTGGGAGGGGGGGTTTGTTGGGGCCAGACATGGCAGGAAGGCCCAGTAAGCCCTGAGGCTGATGATGCTCCCCGGGTTTGGAAGCACGTGCGGCGGCGAGGACGTCACGTCGGCCCTGGCCCTGCTGGCTTCTGTCTCTTCTCCAGCGGCGTCGGACCCGTGGAACGCACACGCATCAACTAAACGTCAGTGCTCTTCATCCCCAGGACGTCTCCAGGAATGACTGCAGGGCACACGGGTCCTTCCTCCTCCCTGTTAGATCTGCCACTCTGTGCACTGCATAAATCCACTCCATCGTCTTTTCAAATTGACGCCTCATCAGTGGATCTATTTACGTTGCCTTTTCCCGGCACGAGGGCATTTCTGAAGTGGTGCAGAATGGCACCTACCCACACTAGCCACTTTTATTTCGCTCATATTGAATTTTGGTAGCAATATCAACTGAGCCATACAGTCTCCCCATTTGCGAGTTCACTGTTGAAGAGGTTTATACTTTGGCGAGCAGGTTATAGGCTGCCTTTGAAAGGGGGTGGAATATTGATGGGCAGTTTATGCGGCAGGGACCCCGGGAACCTTCGTCCATGAGCTATGGAGAGGACCGCAGGGTGCCTCTAATGTGTGCGTCTCCGTGGGACTAGAGCACTGCCCCCATCGCTCGTCCCGTATGGCCAGCCCCTCCCCTTCCTCCGGTGCAGATGGAGATCCGAGCGTCCCACGATGTCGCATTAGCCTCATGTCTGGAGGAATCTGTTCCACGTCACCCTCCGACCACGATCCCGCAGGTGGCGTGGCAGTGTGGGCTGCTCGGCGGGCCGGGGCTCTCCCCCGGGGCGTTGGGGGGCTCTTCCCCGGGGCGTTGGGGCCGCCCCGATCCCCAGGCTCAGGTGACCTGACTCGACCTGACCGGCCGTCACTCGGCGATCGGCGGCGGATCGTAAAGTGCATCGGGGAGCGGCCGGCGCTGTCTGGCTCCGTTGCCCCCCTCATTAATCACACGGGGGGAAACAGCTGTTGCCTCCCCTTCTCCAGCCTGCGGCAGACCCCCACGTTCCACGACCTCCGTTCCACACCGCCGGTTTGCTGCATCAGCAAGTTTTGCCACTTCGCTGGCACTCACAGCGATTACATGTAGCCCTCGTCGTTTCGCTGCCAGTTTATACTGGCCAATCGGCAAACCTCAAACCTGCAAGCTCGAAAAGTTTGGTCCACTAATGCGTGTGGACAGCTACACAGCTGCGTCATTCCAACCAAGTCTGGTCTGCTGCACCTCAGGGGATCAGAATGGGCTTAGAATGGGCCCTTGACTTGGCTATAAAGGACTGTTTAGGTTTATTTCAAGTTCCAAGCCACCTGTGCTCATATTAACTGCTTCCTATTCACACAGTGGACTGCATCAACATACACTACTGTTCCAGGACCCTATCCAAGAGTCAGGCCAGATTTGAAGACCTTGCAGTCCAAACAGATATTTAGGAGGAACTTCACAATTTGTTCCAAAGACCACAAAGGCACGCGTACCCTGGCGCGTAGATGCCGTCATCGGGGAGAAGCGCATGTTTCCCGCTCGCTGGACTCATGTCCTCGGTGCCGAGTTCGTCCGTACCCCCAGGAGCCCTTCTGTCCCGACCCTAACCAAACTCGACCTGCGTGCAATTTCCAGTCGTCAAACTGGAAATGTCTATTAGTTTTTAATTATTCCTTTCATCAAGTTTTCGTTTCCCCTCCAGTTCCAAGGGCTCTACCGCTCAAGCCAAGTGGGTCTTGCTCTCGACTCCTCATCCAGCTGTATAAATAACAGCCTGTCCTATTAGTCTGTCACAGGCCTGTGTGTCTCAGCTCTCTGGAGGAGAAATACTAGTGCGAGCATAGCAGAGGAACCATAACACTCTTCCAGGGGCAGATTTTTACAGCTTAGCTCTGCGATCTCGGAGCGGGAGTTCGGGTCGTGATTTACACGTCACCGCAGGACTCTAAAGGGCTGGAATGGGGATCAGTGTCCTCCATGACAGGGTATTGCTTTAAGCTGCCCTCCTGCCGGGGTCAGCCTTGCCTCATCATTGCCTCGTTCCAGCGGAATCTACTGCCGTCTCCTAAAGCAGGCCAAAGAGGAACTTCTAATCATCACCGCATGGGGGAAACTGGGGGAGCTGCGGCACTTTCATTTTCACCAACATCCGACTACGAATCTGTTTGCGGCTCGGCGTGCTGAGCACACAGTAATGCTCCGCCGGGTTCCACGCGCTGCCGATCGCGCCACCTTATTTGGCTGGGCCGCGCTAGCCAATTTACCGCGGCCTTCTGGGAATCAATGGCCTTTGCTGATGATCACGAGGGCTGTTTTCAGCGTGATGGTAGCAGGCACGTCAGGCGGCCACCTGCTCTTACTCTGTACGATATTTTGAACACCATTAGTACCACAAGTAACGGTTTTGGACGTCGCTGGGACTTTGTAGTCGATACTGCTGTACGTACCGTTAGCGTAGCAGCCCTTTGGGTGGAACAAATGAGGCTTTGTGGCTAAGCCCTCCAGACGGCACGCTAATGAAAGTAGATGGCTCTGTGCAACGCGATGATTTCATTAATTTGTTTTTTGTTTATATTTGGATTACACTCCAATCACGCACAGGGACTGAGACGGGGATTGATTGGACCTATCAAAGCTGTTAAGCGAGGTAAAAGAAGATAAAGAGTTTTGTGCCTCTATAGGTGGTTAATGCACACACACACACACACACACACACACGCTCAGGAATAGACACTGTAGACTCCTTTCAGCACGCTGGCCTTGAGTTATGAAGATGAATATGAGTCATATTCTTCACAGCACTTTGTTGTCAGCTCCTGTTAAGTACTGTTTACAACAGGCTCTTTAGGAGAATAATGTGTCTTTTGCTGACAATACTCATGATTTTCTGCATTATCTGGTATGATTGTGCTCTTCTCACTCGGTGACAGTTCTCTGAGGAACTGAGGTGTTTTTGTTTTGTTTATTTGTTTTGGTTTCGGTCATATCCGCGTCTGATGGGCTTATCAGTATCAATCTAACTCCATCATAACTCTGGCTTATTGCAGATGGACTGTACGGGAAATCAGAAGTTCTTGCATGAGGCTCTCTGCTCTTGGCATTAGGGCCATGCCACTGTTCCCAGCCCCGCCCTCTGCCTCGGCCCGATCTCAATGTCAAGCGTCCATCCTCCAGGCCCGAGATACATCACTGAGCCTCTTGGCACATAACGTGAGGCAGGGGCGGAGGGGCGGAGCTCCGCACGCCTCATTAAACAGGCCAACCTGCCTCTTGGGATCTCGCCGTGCATTCGCTAGCACAGCTGCCACTGGGCTGGGGGACGTTTGCCCAGAAATCAGGGAGACTGAAGGAGTCTCTGCAGCACTGCGCGGTCCGACAACGCCGCCGGCCGTCACGCTCTTGCGCGCCACGCGGACTTTTTGGGACTGAGCTTCTTGATAGATGGCTGTCTCATAACTCTGCCGCCTTTGGTGAGCTTACGCTTTAGGACGATCACATTTCATGAGGTGCAAGTGGTGTAGGCATGAATATTGTGCATCAATATTTAAAGCTGTGCAAAGTGATCCAGTTATGAAATATTTAAAACCCACATTTTGTTTGAAGATTTTATTTTATTTTTTTTGTTGTTGGTTCTACAGTTCTTCTTCATGTCTATATATCATGTTTTGAGTTCCCTTGCTTCATAGCAATAGGGGGGTTTTCTCTTGGCTTCCCTCCACTCTCAGAATATGCTCTGCCACATAAATAGAGCCTTAACACTGCAGTGTTGTGAGAAGCGGCTGGTGTAGGGGCCGGCTGCAGGATTTAACATCCTCCTCTTCCCACAGAGTCTCTTCAGCCGCCTGGTCTTGCTCATTAGCTGACTGCAAAACACAGATGCGCTTTGCTCTCGGTTCTTCACCAGGTCCAGCACGTCCTGGCTGAGCTAAACCCCCCCCCCAGGTGCTCCGAGCTCCTGTCTCTACTGGGGAGGGAGACACTGCTCCTGAACTGGAGCACCAAGGCTTCCTTTGATCAAACCCTGAGTGGCTTTTGTTTTGTCTCTTTATTTCTTTCTTTCTTTCTTTCTTTCTTCTTCTTTTTTTTATATTCATCCTGAAAGATGGTTTTGGTTGAGACCATCTGTCCTACGCATGTCATGAATAAATCTCATTCTCGCCTCTAATTTTTTAACAGCCCGCGCTTTTCTCCAAGAGCAAGCCTGTGATTACTCCTGCTGCTTAGCGCGGCTCGCTCCATCCGAGGGTGGCTTCCATAATTCATCGGTCTCTAAGCCCTCCGCCTGGGCATCGGGCGTGGGGTGCTGAGCTTGGCACCTGCTGGCAGCAACCACATGAAAGGTGGATGTTCTCATCCTTCCGTGAGACAAACTGTCAGACACTGTGGTGATGGGCCAAGGGAGGTGGTTGCCTGCTGCCAGGTTTCCCAGGTTTCTTGTTAACCACAAGGGCAACCAGTGTGATGCAGAGAGGTGACGAAGGGGCAGAGCTGTGATGTCAGAGCTGTCGCGCTGACGTGGTGAATGTACGTGTGACTGTGATGTCAGAGCTGTCGCGCTGACGTGGTGAATGTACGTGTGACTGTGATGTCAGAGCTGTCGCGCTGACGTGGTGAATGTACGTGTGACTGTGATGTCAGAGCTGTCGCGCTGACGTGGTGAATGTACGTGTGACTGTGATGTCAGAGCTGTCGCGCTGACGTGGTGAATGTACGTGTGACTGTGATGTCAGAGCTGTCGCGCTGACGTGGTGAATGTACGTGTGACTGTGATGTCAGAGCTGTCGCGCTGGACGTGGTGAATGTACGTGTGACTGTGATGTCAGAGCTGTCGCGCTGACGTGGTGAATGTACGTGTGACTGTGATGTCAGAGCTGTCGCGCTGACGTGGTGAATGTACGTGTGACTGTGATGTCAGAGCTGTCGCGCTGACGTGGTGAATGTACGTGACTGGGTGATGTCAGAGCTGTCGCGCTGACGTGGTGAATGCGTGTGACTGTGATGTCAGAGCTGTCGCTCTGACGTGGTGAATGTGCGTGTGACTGTGATGTCAGAGCTGTCGCGGCTGACGTGGTGAATGTACGTGTGACTGTGATGTCAGAGCTGTCGCACTGACGTGGTGAATGTTCGTGTGACTGTGATGTCAGAGCTGTCGCACTGACGTGGTGAATGTGATGTCAGAGCTGTCGCTGTGATGTGACAGACTGTGATGTCAGAGCTGTCGCACTGACGTGGTGAATGTACGTGTGACTGTGATGTCAGAGCTGTCGCACTGACGTGGTGAATGTGCATGTGACTGTGATGTCAGAGCTGTCTCTCTGATGTGGTGAATGTGCATGTGACTGTGATGTCAGAGCTGTCGCACTGACGTGGTGAATGTACGTGTGACTGTGATGTCAGAGCTGTCGCACTGACGTGGTGAATGTGCATGTGACTGTGATGTCAGAGCTGTCTCTCTGATGTGGTGAATGTGCATGTGACTGTGATGTCAGAGCTGTCGCACTGACGTGGTGAATGTACGTGTGACTGTGATGTCAGAGCGCTGATGTGGTGAATGTACGTGACTGTGATGTCAGAGCTGTCTCTCTGATGTGGTGAATGTACGTGTGACTGTGATGTCAGAGCTGTCTCTGATGTGGTGAATGTACGTGTGACTGTGATGTCAGAGCTGTCGCGCTGACGTGGTGAATGTACGTGTGACTGTGATGTCAGAGCTGTCTCTCTGATGTGGTGAATATACATGTGACTGTGGGGTCTTAGCCAGCAGGACGTTTTTCACAGAGATGAAGACGACATGCACACGGGGAGATAATCCACCCAGCGCCTTTGACTGAAGCACATTGTGCATATGCATATTTCATGAAAATAATACATCGCGATTCGCAACAGCAAATCACGCGGCAGTATGAACCAATATTTAAACCAGCTGCCTTGCTGGTTGGATCTTTCTATGGCATATACACGCAGTTTAGTCATCTGTGCATGGTGTGTACTCTGACATGGCTGCCCTGTGTAGAATCCGTGGTATACACGTCCTGGGTTTTGTGATATATTTGCTTGTTGATTGAAAGGCCTTCCGTCAGCTTCCCTCCCACTTCCTGGTAGCACTGATGAGTGATGAGCTGAAAGTGAAGCCGTCCCTGTGTCCCCTGGGCTCACGTCAGTGTCACGTCAGTGTCACTGCACATCGTCCCCGTGTCCCCTGGGCTCACGTCAGTGTCACTGCACATCGTCCCCGTGTCCCCTGGGCTCACGTCAGTGTCACTGCACATCGTCCCCGTGTCCCCTGGGCTCACGTCATTGTCACTGCACATCGTCCCCGTGTCCCCTGGGCTCACGTCAGTGTCACTGCACATCGTCCCGTGTGCCACCCGTGATCCGCCCCCCTCGCCTCCTCCGACATTCTTTTCATGACTCATTTTTATCCTTTTGTTCCACCTGGGAAATGCGTTGCGGACACATTATTTCACCTGTGGCATCAACCCGTGGGGTGAGTTCTGGAGATGTGATGGGTTGATCCCCGGAGCATCTTTGGGGTTCGGTGTCTTCCTCATGTAGCAGTGTCTTCCAACCTAAGATCCGTTTCCCTAGTGACAGTATGTTCCCACGTTACTATTCAGAGTCCAAGTTCTCCACCGTGTTTCACATTGCTAACGGAGTTTATCCAGTGCTGGTATGAAAAACTCCCCTTCTGAGGTGTCTTCTTGGCTTTTTGAGCGCGGCTGGGTGATGAAGTGGGGGAATTAGCGCTGCACCTTCAGAGGCCACAGACTGTGTCATGGAGCTTGGGCTGTACAGCTGCCCGGGGCACCTAGCCAGACAGCGGCTCCGCTGGAGAGGCACCTGGACAGACAGCGGCTCCGCCCCCAGCCCCCCTGGAGAGGCACCTGGACAGACAGCGGCTCCGCCCCCAGCCCCCCTGGAGAGGCACCTGGACAGACAGCGGCTCCGCCCCCAGCCCCCCTGGAGAGGCACCTGGACAGACAGCGGCTCCGCCTCCAGCCTCCCTGGAGAGGCACCTGGACAGACAGCGGCTCCGCCCCCAGCCCCCATGGAGAGGCACCTGGACAGACAGCGGCTCCGCCTCCAGCCCCCATGGAGAGGCACCTGGACAGACAGCGGCTCCGCCCCCAGCCCCCCATGGAGAGGCACCTGGACAGCCGCGCTGTGATTTCTCACCCGCTCGGAGGCGGAGCACAGGCCAGACGGAGCAGCTGTCTGCAGGGCGGCCACTGTGTCATCGTGCTGAAGATCCAGGCCTCCGCCTGCTAATGGCGCTGCTTGGAAAAGACAGTTGCCACCTGCGCATCCCTCGTCCGTTTGGCTCTGGTCTCGCGTCTGGGTCAGTCTGGTGCGTCTCCGAACGGGCCTGCACCTGGTTTATCATCGCTGGGCCCGTGAGAAAGCGCAGCTCGCGTGGAGTCTGGGCTTCTTAATGTCCAGATGATGGATTAAGGTGGGTAATGTAATATTAAGGTGGGTAATGCAGGCCTTTTGAGACTCGCTTCAGCCCACCTGCGTGTTCAGGAAGCGTTGGATCATGGGATAGCTTGCTTCTGGGGAGCAGTCGTGTGGGGCACATGCACATGCGATTTAAATAACACCTTGGTATGATTTGAAAGAGCTTCCAGATAATATGTAACGTTTTCCATTACATTTGTGATGAGTGGTGCTTGTTGTGGTGCATGTGAATGGGACTGATCCACATCAGAATTAATAGGTGGATCCCTGTTTCAACTAATGGACTAATCCCCACATGAATTAAAGGATGGATCCCAATCTCAACAAATGGATTGATCTCTTCCTGAGTGGATCTGCATCGGAACTAATGGACTGATCCGCCCTGAATTAATGGATGAATCACTTCTCAGCTCAACGGACTGATCCTCACCTGAACTAACTGACAGAACACAACTTACTTGGAAAAGGTTTTTATAAATCCAGAGATTAGTCAGACACAGCTGATCACTTGCCTGTTTGGTTTTCAAATGAATATAATCTGTGCTTGGAAATACAAAACTGAGATCACTAGATTTATTTTTCTATCCTGCTCTTTTCTTTGATAGAGATTTCATCCATTTTTTAAAATGTATTTACTTACTTTACATATCGGGTATTTGCGACAGCGCGTAAGGCGGTGTGCATGTGCACATGTGCCGGACTGATCTGCGCTGTGTCCAGACGAAGAACGAGCCTTTGCGCTGAGCGCAGGCAGGCGTGGCAGAGCCGTCCTGAGCCTGGCCGTCCCCACAGGGGCGGGGCTGACTGGACAGGGACCGGCCGCCCCATTTACATATCAAAAGGCCTCCTGCAACTGCAGCGCATGAGCTGTAGAAGAAAACCATTGTGCTTTTTCAGCTTTTCCTTCCATTGTGCTCTTGGTCCTCACTCCCTCGGCGCTAGAGGACAGCGTGTGTGCCGTCGCAAACAACCGTCGAAAAAGGAGCCAGTCAATAAAAACCAAATCACTCTGAAAGCCTTTTATATACTGCGAAGGAGAGCAAAGGATCCCCATGTGTGCTGTCGCAACCAAGAACCAAAGGAAGTCAGTCACTTAAAGCACATTCAGTCTGAAAGCCTTTGATGTATTATTTAGGGTGAGGGTGGGCGTGGTCTTCTGTGGTGGGGTAATATAATGGCGCAGCGCGTGTTGGTCCGGAGTGATGTATGTTCCTCCGGCGGGTCCTTACCTGTGCTCTGTCTCTGCCCCAGAGTTCGACCCCAGTCTGGGCATGGTGACTGGCATCGCTCCCATGAACCCAATGCTGCCTGGCCTTGGCATCGGACCCCCACCCATCTCCCAAGACTTGCCTGTCGTCAAGGAGATCATCCACTGCAAGAGTTGCACCCTGTTTCCCCCCAACCCAAGTAAGTGCGTCGGTGTACTGACCCTAACCGTGTACTGACCATGACCCGTGTACTGACCCTAACCGTGTACGGACCCTAACCCGTGTACTGAGACTAACCCGTGTACTGACCCTGACCCGTGTACTGAGACTAACCCGTATACTGACCATGACCCGTGTACTGACCCTAACCCGTATACTGACCCTAAGCTGTGTACTGACCCTAACCCTGTACGGACCCTAAACCGTGTACTGACCCTAACCCGTGTACTGAGACTAACCCGTGTACTGACCCTGACCCGTGTACTGAGACTAACCCGTATACTGACCCTAAGCTGTGTACTGACCCTAACCCTGTACGGACCCTAAACCGTGTACTGACCCTAACCCGTGTACTGAGACTAACCCGTATACTGACCCTGACCCATGTACTGAGACTAACCCGTGTACTGACCCTGACCCGTGTACTGACCCTGACCCATGTACTGACCCTAACCCGTGTACTGACCCTGACCCATGTACTGAGACTAACCCGTGGTCCAGTTCCCAGTGTCCTGCCCCCAGCTCCTCTACTGCTAATGCTTCAATAAGCGCTGTTTTCTACCCGCGTTTTCTACAGCACTACTGACATCAGCAGATATACTGACATGAATTACTGGCCACATGAAGAGGCTGCTGTTAAGGTCTCGGGGAGAATTACTCCTCCACTTCAGAGATACTTTGCTGGCTTAGTATTGACTTGGCATTCAAATTCTGACAAGCGATATATAGAGATCCCTCCAGATCTGACTGTGAGCCGTCACCTGCCACTCAGAAAGCTGTACTGACTGATTACTGAAGTGCTTCTCTCTCTCTCTCTCTCTCTCTCTCTCTCTCTCTCTCACTCTCTCGCATACATTTTACATAGATGTGTGTGTGTGGTGTGGGGCAAGGCGAGGTGCAGGCCGGACTGTAATTGAAAGGTCGACCTGTGTAGAGAGTAAAGCACTGTGGCGTGTAAAATATGTTCCAGAGCGAGCAGAGGGTGAGTGGAAGAGTTAATTACCTGAGCCGGCCTGTGTAGTTACACAGAGCTGTGGAGAGTATTCATCACCTCGGGTGCTCCACACACATGTGGACACACCAGCTGGCCGTCGTTCTGGATCCGCGCCGACTTAACCGCACGGGCCAATAGCAGAGCTGACCTTAGCCGGCGTCTAGGGCGGGGACATAGCACGCTGACCAGCTGACGCTCTGTTGGCAATCGCCCTGTACAGAAAACCTGTTAGGTCCTCAAGTGAAGTCCCTCTGAGGGTGAAGGTCAACGCCTGCTGCTGTCCACCGGCTGGAGAGCCACCGAGCGGGTCTTCTACATAAAGCTAAATCTTCTACTACAGGATCATTGCTGAAGATTGCACATGCTCCTCACTCACAGTGAAGGAGATAACCGCATCCACCAGAGCCTGGAGCCCTGCTGGGCAGTGCGAGGCCTGCTGTAGCCTGATATGGAAATATGGTTTTTAATTCTTCCACACCTAACGGTACATTCCCACAGCAGTAATGTACTGCACTAGATCTATTTGAATTTTTTTTATTAGTGTTCTATTTTGATTGTAGTGATTTATCCTCCAGGCCTAGAGAGCGGGTTATGACTTCTCTCTTAATAAGGAAGAGAACAGTTGGGAGAGGCTTCAGCGCCTGTAACAGGATGAACCTTGTGTACGTTCACTTGTCACAATCTGTCGAGATGAGGAGTAGAGGCCTTAGGCTGTGAGCGTGTGTGTGTGTGTGAGGGAGCGTGTGTGTGTGTGTGTGTGTGTGTGTGTGAGGGAGCGTGTGTGTGTGTGTGTGTGTGTGAGGGAGCGTGTGAGGGAGTGTGTGTGTGAGGGAGTGTGTGTGTGTGTGAGGGAGCGTGTGTGTGTGTGAGGGAGCGTGTGAGGGAGCGTGTGTGTGTGTGTGTGAGAGTGTGTGTGTGTGAGGGAGTGTGTGTGTGTGTGAGGGAGCGTGTGTGAGCGTGTCTGTGAGGGAGTGTGTGTGTGTGTGAGGGAGCGTGTGAGGGAGCGTGTGTGTGAGTGTGTGAGGGAGTGTGTGTGTGTGTGAGGGAGCGTGTGAGGGAGCGCGTGTGTGTGAGGGAGCGCGTGTGTGTGAGGGAGTGCTGCTCCCTTTTCACACTGTTTCCAGTTTCCACACCATATCCACAGTTTCCTCTCATTCCCACGTGCTGCTCCTCTGGCAGGGGGAGCTGTGCCCGTATCTCGCCTTCTCAGCAAAAGCAGGTGGTGAGAGGCCGTCAGCTCAGGGCCCAGCGCTGCAAAGGGCTTGGCTGACGAAGCAGGAAGGGTGGTGTTCACCACGCAGCTGAGAGAGGGGGAGGAGGGGCAGGAGGGGGAGGAAAGGAAGAGAGAGAGAGAGGGAGGAGGGGCAGGAGGGTGAGGAAAGGAAGAGAGAGAGAGGGAGGAGGGGCAGGAGGGTGAGGAAAGGGAAGAAAGAAGAGAGAGAGGGAGGAGGGGCAGGAGGGTGAGGAAAGGAAGAGAGAGAGAGGGGGAGGAGGGGCAGGAGGGTGAGGAAAGGAAGAGAGAGAGAGAGAGAGGGAGGAGGGGCAGGCGGGTGAGGAAAGGAAGAGAGAGAGAGAGGGAGGAGGGGCAGGAGGGTGAGGAAAGGAAGAGAGAGAGAGGGGGAGGAGGGGCAGGAGGGTGAGGAAAGGGAAGAAAGAAGAGAGAGAGGGGGAGGAGGGGCAGGAGGGTGAGGAAAGGAAGAGAGAGAGATAGAGAGAGGGAGGAGGGGCAGGAGGGTGAGGAAAGGGAAGAGAGAAGAGAGAGGGGGGAGGAGGGGCAGGAGGGTGAGGAAAGGGAAGAGAGAAGGGGAAGAGAGAGAGAGAGGGAGGAGGGGCAGGAGGGTGAGGAAAGGGAAGAGAGAAGAGAGAGAGGGGGGAGGAGGGGCAGGAGGGTGAGGAAAGGGGAAGGGGAGAGAGAGGGAGGAGGGGCAGGAGGGTGAGGAAAGGAAGAGAGAGAGAGAGAGGAGGGGCAGGAGGGTGAGGAAAGGGAAGAGAGAAGAGAGAGGGGGGGGAGGAGGGGCAGGAGGGTGAGGAAAGGGAAGAAAGAAGAGAGAGAGGGGGAGGAGGGGCAGGAGGGGGAGGAAAGGAAGAGAGAGAGATAGAGAGAGGGAGGAGGGGCAGGAGGGTGAGGAAAGGGAAGAGAGAAGAGAGAGAGGGGGGAGGAGGGGCAGGAGGGTGAGGAAAGGGGGGCAGGAGGGTGAGGAAAGGGAAGAGAGAGGGGGAAGGAGGGGCAGGAGGGGGAGGAAAGTTTTTGCACTGTAGGCTGGTGATTTGTGGTCAGGAGGCAGGTGATAGGTGGGCAGGAGGCTGGTGATAGGTGGGCAGGAGGCAGGTGATAGGTGAGCAGGAGGCTGGTGATAGGCGGGCAGGAGGCTGGTGATAGGCGGGCAGGAGGCTGGTGATAGGTGAGCAGAAGGCCGTTGATAGGTGAGCAGGAGGCTGGTGATAGGCGGGCAGGAGGCTGGTGATAGGCGGGCAGGAGGCCGGTGATAGGTGGGCAGGAGGCCGGTGATAGGTGGGCAGGAGGCCGGTGATAGGCGGGCAGAAGGCCGTTGATAGGTGAGCAGGAGGCCGGTGATAGGTGGGCAGGAGGCTGGTGATAGGCGGGCAGATGGCCGTTGATAGGTGAGCAGGAGGCTGGTGATAGGTGGGCAGGAGGCCGGTGATAGGCGGGCAGAAGGCCGATGATAGGTGGGCAGAAGGCCGTTGATAGGTGGGCAGGAGGCTGGTGATAGGTGAGCAGGAGGCTGGTGATAGGTGGGCAGGAGGCTGGTGATAGGTGATAGGTGGGCAGGTGTGACAGTCACCTCCCAGCACACATTCACCAGTGGCAGAGGTGGATTCGTTTTGCCTCTGCCTGTCCAAAACCCCCAGGCCATGGCGCAGCTGAAAGGGCGGAGGTTGTTGGGGGACGGCGCTTCCAGAACGTTCTTCCTCCCCCAGCCTCTCTCAGAACAGCCCTCAGCGCCTTTCTGGAGACTGCGGCCGCTCCAGGTGATGGATGTAGTGGAGTTTGTCCTGGTGAAAGCACAGCCTCCCTCTCCGTGGCCCTGCTAGACCTCAGCTCACCTTTCCTCTTCCTCCCGTTGCCCTCAGAGTTGCCTCTGCGTTCACTAAACACTGAGCCCTGCTCCTCTCTATGGACTTTGCTCTCGTGGAGAAAGGAATCATTTAGTCTAGAGTCTGAGGGAAGTTTTTTTCTAGATTTTTGTTCATTTGCTGTTTGGAAATAAACGAGTTACACGCAGACATTTTCCAGCTTGCCTACTGTGGCTTTTGTAGGGGCTTTTCAGGGATGCCTCTCTGGATCAGATCGCATCGCCAATATAACCCATTCGCTTTGCTGTTACAGTCAGCTATCATAGAATGTAATATTTTAAAATAAAACTAATTATTTCTTTAAAGAGCAGTGCCAATTAAATTTTTAAAAATGTAACAACAATACAAATTGGCAATTAATCTTAAGCTCTTTTGATCATTATGTCTGTTGACCAGAGTGACATCTCTTCTACAGCTAATCCCTGAAAGAAGTCTCTTGGTAGCGTTGGTGCTGTAATGTTGGCAGGTCCTAGAGGTACGGCAGAGGAACAGGAAACCCGCCTTCTGGAAAGTCTCGAAGTTAAACGACTTCCCAGCTCACTGCCTCCTCCTGTGGCCTGTGCACTTCATCTCGCTCCGTACCGATCCTGTCAGAAATGTTAACAATTGGCTCAAACATAAAGGGCCACCTCACCGCTGTGTGAGTGAGCGGGTCTGTTTGGGGACTTTCTCCGTCATGTTCATGCCTGCTAGGGTAGCTTATCTGGAGGGTGTCGTTCTGTGACTGCCCAGCCCATGACGATACGTCATAACGATGCAGAAGTTAATCCAGAACCTTGGAGCACTGGGACGGGAGGCTAGAAGGACGTTGGTGTTCTTCTTTAATGACGCACATCTGCCAGGGATGGAGCGGTCAAGGTTTGCCCCTCACCCTGGACATGGTTAGCAGGGCTCTTCGGGCGTTTTTTTTACCTAAGGATCAAATGTTGATTTTGTGCTAGCCAGTGAGAAAGCGGATTCCGTACTCTGGAAACCATGGAAACACCGACGACGGTCTTGGGTGTGCTGTGCGGAGACTGAGGTGTGTTCTCGCCGCACGACATGTCAGC
Organism: Brachyhypopomus occidentalis; assembly: GCA_020368025.1. NCBI lineage: Eukaryota > Metazoa > Chordata > Actinopteri > Gymnotiformes > Hypopomidae > Brachyhypopomus > Brachyhypopomus occidentalis. The sequence goes on along the minus strand of JAGXOD010000004.1, from coordinate 823,381 downwards.
TGCACTGAAACCAACTCAGGATCCTTTGTCGAAAAATGGTCCTAAAGCCAGAGGTGAAGGAAACTGAGCTGACAGTTGTAAACAAAATGGCAACAACGTTTGACCTAGGGGAGGGGAGGGGCTCTGGACGATTGTGACATCACTGTAAACACTGCAGAGTTGCGGCTGCTGTTTGTCACCATATGTTTCTGTGTGTGTGTGTGTGTGCTGTCAGGAAACATTGTGCTCAGTATTAAAACATGCGCTTCAGTTCTGAGATTCATAGCATTCGTAGCAAATAAGCATCACGGGTTTGTCGAAGTGTAGCTCGTTGTTGCTCTAGTATTGGTAACTTCATCAGAGTACAATAAAGGTTCTAGCGTTTGTATTGTTAAAACGCACACATGCACGACGCACTGAACCAATCAGCATACAGAATCCAGCATTCGCTCAGCAGCTATACAGTGGGGAGACATAATGCTCCACGGAACCATGTCTCTCTCTGCACCTTCATCCAGCCGTACATAAGACTAAACACATCTCCCTCCCTGCTGCTCACTCTGTGGGCCTCCACAGAGGGCCTCCACCCGCCTCCACCCTGCTGAGGTTAATGAATGGCTCAGGGTCCCGTGAGGCGCCGTGCTGTGTTCAGGGCCCCAGGTCCACCGTGGCTAATGTCTCGGCGGGCCTCTGCTGCTCTCCCTACGCTGGGCTGCAGTGATCAGTGTCTCCCTCCTGCCATCAGCAGGACCCCGACACACAGACACACACACACACACACGCACACAGCCTTTCACTTTCACACCTCGGATGGTCCTTCTCTCTCGCTCCTCTTCATTCCTCCCCTTCCTTTCTCTTTCTACATTCACCCCTTCTCTCTCTCTTTCTTTCTCTCTCTCTCTCTCTCCCATCTCTCTTCCTCTGTCTCTTACTTTTCTGCCTCTCTTACAATCAGATTGTGGAGCTGTGATGCTCTGTATCTGTGTCTAAAACACTATGCATGCCAAAACGCTGCCTTTTGGCTTTTGGTTTTCTCAACTCCATTTCCCTTGACACCGCATGCGCACACACACACACACACACACACACACACACACACCCGTGCCCTATTCTACCGTCTCCAGTGCTTTCCTCTAACCCAAAGACGCAGCCTCAAAACTCCGCTTGTAGCTCAAACCTTCAGAGTAGAAGGTGAGGTGTCTGAATATCCTGGCTCAGGGGATCAGGAGGAAACAGGAGTCTGTAATCACCAAACCGCAGCAGAAAAGCAGGTCAAATGGCCGCCCAGCGCTTATGCCCCGCTGGCCTCTGGGAAAAGCCTGTTAGAAGTGTTTGTGAAGGAGGTCTGTGAAGACCACGCTCCACATCCAGCCCTGACCATGCAGCAGGCGAGGCAGGTAGGCGTTCCGTGGGCAGCCGTGGGGATTGCTGGCTTTCCTGTAGACGCCACCTCTTAACCCACCATTTCCCTGCTGATGCATTCGTCAGGCGTGACACAGAGCAAGCGATAAAGCATACTTTACTACACACACACACACACACACACACCAGCTCCATGCGTGACTGGAGCTTGGCAGCGGTGGCCCAGAGCCCCAGCACAGCTGGCTGGGATGTGCAGCTTTAGTGCAGGTCTGATCTGGCACTCTGGATCCATGATCCTTTGCCTTTAAGGTAAGGTAAGGTAAAGGTAAGGTAAAGGTAAGGTAAAGGTAAGGTAAGGTAAGGTAAAGGTAAGGTAAAGGTAAAGGTAAGGTAAAGGTAAGGTAAAGGGTAAGGTAAAGGTAAGGTAAGGTAAAGGTAAGGTAAAGGTAAGGTAAAGGTAAGGTAAAGGTAAAGGTAAGGTAAGGTAAGGTAAGGTAAGGTAAGGTAAAGGTAAGGTAAGGATGACTAAACATGAATCAGCTAGTTTTTATAGTCTTTCTGGACTTTAAACATGAATCAGCTAGATTTTATAGTCTTTTTGAACTTTAAATATGAATCAGCTAGGTTTTAAACAATCTTTCTGAACTTTCGGGATGCTTTGAGCACTTTGCCACATAGCATAATGGTTAGAAGAAAGACATTTGCAGAAAACCTGTGGTGCTATAATTAAGGATGTTTACAGCAGAGATCAGCTCACTGCTCCAATTAAACGTCAAACTAGCATTAAGACTGGGTGTCTGTGGAGGGCTGTGAACTTCATTATCTCAACAGACCATTGGTTCAAGTGGTTTTGTGCTCCAACAGAAGCCAGAACCACAGACCCTGTTCATGGGTCTGCAGATGATGTGGAGGGAAGACACTGTCATCAGTAATGTGCTCGCATGTACAAAACATTTCTGTGTTTGGTGGGACTCGAGGTTAAGAACACCATATCTTCTGTAGGGGTCACAGAAGGGATCAGACAGAACCGCTAAAGTACCCACATTTTCTCTTTCTTGGGAAGGAGTTGAAGTTTACGTCAGGAATGAAAAATGCTGCAATGTTGGACATAAATTTAACATCACAGGAGAATGTGGGGAAAATGGGTGAGAGATCTGCACAGTCTGTTCTACTAGGATGGACAGGACAGATTCACCTCCGCTACCCCAAGATCACGGACCTGTTCACCAAACTGCGCTTGCCAAAATCCAACTTTTTAAATGTTTCCGGCCAGTGTTCATATTCCAAAAATCGGCCTTTAATGAGATGGGCAATATGAGCAATGTAGAGTGAGAAAGTATATGGGACTTAAGACACGTTCAGCGAGAGACATGCCTTCTCACGGCAGAAAAGAGGGAGGATTATGTGTTCCAAACATTGAATGGATTTCCCCAGCAAGCAGGCTAAGCCACCTGTTACACATGCTGAATAATGAGGACCCTGCAGCTGGAGTGTTGGCCTGGGCATCACTGATCCTGGATCAGCCCAAGCTTGAGATCCCTGGGTCAGCACCAGGGGAGTTTCCTTCTCAGGGGTTCAGGAAGACGCCCTGTGGGGCAGCTGGACTCGCAGGGCAAACCCAGGCTCACAGGCTCACGCTCAGATAGGCACAACTCTGAATAAATCCAGCAGCCATGCTCAGATACAGCAGAGCTGGAGGACAGTGTCGGTCAGCGAGGCGCTGATTGCTGTGGTCAGCGGGGACTGACATAATCTTTTACCAAAAACACTGGACACCAGTAGATATAGGCGTGATGTAGTGGACATGGTGGCACTGGCACTGGGGTGCTGCTCACATCGGCGCCAAGCGGCCCGGTTTGTGATTGCAGGAGAAGCTCACCTGCTCGTGGTGTGCAGACCACTTATCATGCATGCTTTTAGAAGATGCAGTAATCAATGAAGAAGGAATTAGGGTCATGGTTAAGCCTGATTTTACGAGTAAAATAGAATGAGTTTCTGTCGATGCCTTCACAACATGAACTGTTGTTTACTGCACGGAAATCAGGATATAGAATCTGTATGAATGTTCTGCTTTTAAAGGATGTGTATGGCTTGCTGGACCACATTGTAGATCTCACTGCTAAAGACATGCGGGTGTCTTACCCATCGGCAAGAACCTTCGCTCAGAAAAAGAATCTGATGTACTAATTTTTATTACCTTATCAAACTTACCAAACACTTCAGGTAACATGATCAACAAAGCTGCTTGTCCTGACTGTGGAAACCTGTTGTGCTTTGGTGGTGATATGGACTAATGTTATTGGCCGATATGGACCAATGTTATTGGCCGATATGGACCAATGTTATGTGCTAGAGTTATAGACCAATGTTATGGACTAGATTTATGGACCAATACGGACCAACGTTATTGACCATTATGGACCAATGTTATGGACCGTGATAGGAATTGTTGACCCTGGGCAAAGTAAGTCCACACAACTAGCACAGGACTGTATCAGATGTCATAGGCAGCATGTATCTGGAGAAAATGCTGATATTAGATTAGTTAAGTGGTTAAATATGTGTGTGTGTGTGTGTGTGTGTGTGTGTGTGTGTGCGTACGTGTGTGTGTGTTTGGTTTGGTGCATGTGTGTGCCTGTGTGCGAGTGGTGTGTGTGTGTGTGTGTGAGCTCCTGTTTCTCACTCATGTCATGCTCCTGTTTCTCACTCTTCTCTCTTCTGCGTGATGTCATCACAGTGAAGTATCAGCTCCACACATTAAAGCACAAGAAGAAGCTCATGGTGGCTGATCTGTGTACGTGTGTGAGGAGCTTGTGAGCTCGTGTGTGAGGAGCTCGTGTGTGAGGAGCTTGTGAGCTCGTGTGTGAGGAGCTCGTGTGTGAGGAGCTTGTGAGCTCGTGTGTGAGGAGCTCGTGTGTGAGGAGCTTGTGAGCTTGTGTGTGAGGAGCTTGTGTGTGAGGAGCTTGTGAGCTCGTGTGTGAGGAGCTTGTGAGCTCGTGTGTGAGGAGCTCGTGTGTGAGGAGCTTGTGAGCTCGTGTGTGAGGAGCTTGTGAGCTCGTGTGTGAGGAGCTTGTGAGCTCGTGTGTGAGGAGCTTGTGAGCTCGTGTGTGAGGAGCTCGAGGAGCTTGTGAGCTCAGCTCGTGTGTGAGGAGCTGTGAGGAGCTTGTGAGCTCGCGTGTGAGGAGCTTGTGAGCTCGTGTGTGAGGAGCTTGTGTGTGAGGAGCTCGTGTGTGCGGAGCTTGTGAGCTCGTGTGTGAGGAGCTCGAGCTCGTGTGTGAGGAGCTCGTGTGTGCGAGGAGGTGAGGAGCGTGTGTGAGGAGCTTAGAGCTCATGTGAGGAGCTTGTGTGAGGAGCTTGTGAGGAGCTGTGAGGAGCTGTGAGGAGCTGAGGAGGAGCTTGTGTGTGAGGAGCTTGTGAGCTGTGTGATGAGCTTGTGTGTGCGGCGCTTGTGAGCTTGTGTGTTAGGAGCTTGTGAGCTCGTGTGTGAGGAGCTCGGGGAGCTTGTGAGCTTTGTGGAGCTCGTGTGAGGAGCTTGTGAGGAGCTTGTGAGCTTGTGTGAGGAGCTTGTGGGAGCTTGTGAGCTTGTGTGTGAGGAGCTTGTGAGCTCGAGTGAAGGGGGGAGCTTGTGAGCTCGTGTGTGAGGAGCTTGTGAGCTCGTGTGTGAGGAGCTTGTGAGCTCGAGTGAGCTCGTGAGGAGCTTGTGAGGAGCTTGTGAGCCTGTGTGAGGAGCTTGTGAGGAGCTTGTGAGCTGTGAGGAGCTTGAGCTCGTGTGTGAGGAGTGAGGAGCTTGTAAGCTCGTGGTGTGAGGAGCTCGTGTGTGAGGAGCTTAGAGCTGTGGTGAGGGAGCTTGTGAGCTCGTGTGTGAGGAGCTCGTGTGTGAGGAGCTTGTGAGCTCGCGTGTGAGGAGCTCGTGAGCTTGTGTGTGAGGGAGCTCGTGAGCTCGCATGTGCGGAGCTTGTAAGCTCGCGTGTGAGGAGCTCGTGTGTGAGGAGCTTGTGAGCTTGTGTGTGAGGAGCTCGTGTGTGAGGAGCTTGTGTGTGAGGAGCTTGTGAGCTTGTGTGTGAGGAGCTTGTGTGAGGAGCTTGAGGAGCTTGAGTCGTGTGTGAGGAGCTTGTGAGCCGTGGTGTGAGGAGCTCGTGAGCTCGCGTGTGCGGAGCTTGTGAGCTCGTGTGTGAGGAGCTTGTGCGTGTGAGGAGCTTGTGAGCTCGTGTGTGAGCTCGTGTGTGAGGAGCTTGTGAGCTCGCGTGTGAGGAGCTCGTGTGTGAGGAGCTTGTGAGGAGCTTCGTGTGTGAGGAGCTTGAGCTCGTGAGGGGGAGCTTAGAGCTCGCGTGTGAGGAGCTGAGCTGTGTGGAGGAGCTTGTGTGTGAGGAGCTTGTGAGCTTGTGTGTGAGGAGCTCGTGTGTGGAGCTTGTGAGCTTGTGTGTGAGGAGCTTGGAGGAGCTTGTGAGTTTGTGTGAGGAGCTTGTGTGTGAGGAGCCTGTGGTGTGAGGAGGAGCTTGTGAGCTTGTGTGTGAGGAGCTTGTGAGCTCGTGTGTGAGGAGCTCGTGTGTGAGGAGCTTGTGAGCTTGTGAGCTCGTGTGTGAGGAGCTCGTGTGTGAGGAGCTTGTGTGTGAGGAGCTTGTGAGCTCGTGTGTGAGGAGCTTGTGTGTGAGGAGCTTGTGAGCTCGTGTGTGAGGAGCTTGTGAGCGGAGCTCGTGTGTGAGGAGCTCGTGTGTGAGGAGCTTGTGTGTGAGGAGCTTGTGAGCTCGTGTGTGAGGAGCTTGTGTGTGAGGAGCTTGTGAGCTCGAGTGAAGGGGGGAGCTTGTGAGCTCGTGTGTGAGGAGCTTGTGAGGAGCTTGTGAGCTCGTGTGTGAGGAGCTTGTGAGCTCGTGTGTGAGGAGCTCGAGCTTGTGAGCTCGCGTGTGAGGAGCTTGTGTGTGAGGAGCTTGTGATCTCGCGTGTGAGGAGCTTGTGATCTCTCTATGGTCACCCTGCTGTCTGCAGGCTGTGAGGATTGTGTGTGCACCTTGTGTGTTTCCGCACGCCAGTGTGACCTGAGCTCTGTAGCGCCCCCCTGTGTTCACCTGAGTGTAGTTGTATGGAAATGTAACGTTTTCTTATCATATGTGTGTCCAGTGGATCGGAGTTCCTGAAGGCGTTTTTGTTGCTTTATGTCTTCATCACCAGATGGGCTTGTGGAATGAACACATGGCATTTCGAATAGTGCCCAGCAAATCACCTGCTGGACCTTGAAAGCCTCCCGGAAATGAAGGAATAAATTTACACATTCAGCCTTATCATGCTGCACATGCATACAAGAAAGCAACGCAGAAACCGCTCGTAAAAAAGACATGATTGAGTTTATAGCAAACAGTATCGCTAGCTGCAATAAAGAGGGTGTTTGAGAGCCTCTTTATGGCATTGTTGTTGCCTTTATATTAATACAGCGCTATTGCATTCACCATTGCATACAATGCTCAATGTCAAACGATGTTTACGGTTCAACAAAGCAGGTACTTAATGATTTGTTTACCAAAGGTGATAACTGTGTTATTCCGGCAGTATATAGGCAAATGTTAAAAGTAATATTTCTTGTGAAAGTGCAAAGCTACACATCTTTTTATCAGTGGATTATGTGACCTGCACAAAACCAGCTCCGTTAGTGACGTTTGCCGGCACTGGGAATTCGCTGTCTAACATAAGTGCTACCGTAGAGCCAGCCAATAGGAATGTCTCATTCCCAGATCATCTCTGGCTTGCAGGAAGCTGAAATATCACACCCTTTAGCGTTAAAGCCGCAATCGCAATCTGACCTTTCTGTTTATCACGCCGCGTGTCGGGACGGGGGGGATTCGCAGGTTCATCGTATGAATAGGTGAGGAGTTGGCATTTGGTCAAATGCCTGGTGAAGCTGCCCTTTGATGACGCTATGGCCGTGTTGACCGTCCTTGTTCGTGTTGGGAGGCCTGTGCTTTTTAACTGCAGAGCTTTATAATGACAGTGCTTCCCTAAGACTAGGAGACTAACCTGAGCTGAAGTATCGGGGGCAGGGTGGGGTGGGGGGGGCTTCTTTGTTAAGGGAGGTGCTGCAGTAAACAGGAATTGGGCTAATCTGGCTGATGATAGATGGTCCTGCCCTGCTCTCATCTATTTATGGCTGCTGGCCCGAGGCCAAGTATCCCAGCCTCGCGCTGGGTGTGAGACCAGTGCAGACCCCTGGACCCCCGGGCAGGTGCAGGGTGTAGCCCCCAGCAGGGCCCTGCTCACACTGCATTACTGGAGCTTAGCACAGTGTCTGTCTGATCCCTGCACGGCACAAGCTGGAGCTACCCCCGTTCCTACAAAGCACCTACAACCACTGCGGTTTGAAGACCGGCCATTGTTTTAGAGCCGGATTCATTATCCTGGATTCCTCAGTCTTAGCATCTTATTAGCATTTACTCTTATTAGAATCCAGTGTGTGAAGACGGCTACCAGTGACAGTGCAGTGATTTGTTTCAGCGCAGCTGTTCTCAGCAGTGATCCTGGCATCCTGCGCTGCACAGGTTTCCATTTCTAACCTAATTATAAAGCTCCGTGAGAATGAAACCATGTGAGTGCAGGTCAGTGCAGGTCAGTGCTGGTGAGTGCTGGTGAGTGCAGGTCAGTGCTGGTGAGTGCTGGTGAGTGCTGGTGAGTGCAGGTCAGTGCTGGTGAGTGCAGGTCAGTGCAGGTCAGTGCTGGTGAGTGCAGGTCAGTGCAGGTCAGTGCTGGTGAGTGCTGGTGAGTGCAGGTCAGTGCTGGTGAGTGCTGGTGAGTGCAGGTCAGTGCTGGTGAGTGCAGGTCAGTGCTGGTGAGTGCAGGTCAGTGCAGGTCAATGCTGGTGAGTGCAGGTCAGTGCTGGTGAGTGCAGGTCAGTGCTGGTGAGTGCAGGTCAGTGCAGGTCAGTGCTGGTGAGTGCTGGTGAGTGCAGGTCAGTGCTGGTGAGTGCTGGTGAGTGCAGGTCAGTGCTGGTGAGTGCAGGTCAGTGCTGGTGAGTGCTGGTGAGTGCAGGTCAGTGCTGGTGAGTGCAGGTCAGTGCTGGTGAGTGCAGGTGTGTGCTGGTGTGTGCTGGTGTGTGCTGGTGTGTGCTGGTGTGTGCTGGTGTGTGCTGGTGTGTGCTGGTGTGTGCTGGTGTGTGCTGGTGTGTGCTGGTGTGTGCTGGTGTGTGCTGGTGTGTGCTGGTGTGTGCTGGTGTGTGCTGGTGTGTGCTGGTGTGTGCTGGTGTGTGCTGGTGTGTGCTGGTGAGTGCTGGTGAGTGCAGGTCAGTGCAGGTCAGTGCTGGTGAGTGCAGGTCAGTGCAGGTCAGTGCAGGTCAGTGCTGGTGAGTGCTGGTGAGTGCTGGTGTGTGCTGGTGTGTGCTGGTGAGTGCTGGTGAGTGCTGGTGTGTGCTGGTGAGTGCTGGTGTGTGCTGGTGTGTGCTGGTGTGTGCTGGTGTGTGCTGGTGTGTGCTGGTGTGTGCTGGTGTGTGCTGGTGTGTGCTGGTGTGTGCTGGTGTGTGCTGGTGTGTGCTGGTGTGTGCTGGTGTGTGCTGGTGAGTGCTGGTGAGTGCTCCTGTCCTCCGCCTCGGTCGGCCACACTCCGGTCATCTTCTTGGCCTTAGAGGCTGTGCGGTGTCTGTGTTTGTCAGAGCCTGACAGGCAGCCTGCTCACCACACTAGCCAGCTTGCCTCCAGCCTGGTGGGCTTCTTGGGCTTCTGAAATGAAATGCAGGCGTTTGGCTTGATTAGCGTGGCAGACCTCAGAGGGTTGGTTACAGTGCACCAAACTGAAGCTCACCAGGGGCCCTGCACTTGTAATGACTGACAAGTACAATTTTGCTTCCTGCTTCTTCACACTTGTGTCAAGATGTTTTGAAAAGACTGTTATTCATTCAGACCGCTATTCATTCGGAGGTCTGTCTAATAAAGAATTTCACAGCTTTGGTTAATTGACTTTCTTTATTGTTGACATTGTGGATCTTTACGTAATGCAATTTTAATATTTGTTGTGGGGTGAGGGGGGGCGTGTCAGTGTGGATGTGGGTGTCAGAGAGTCAATAATAAATAGCACATCTCCTGCAGTCCTATCAGATGGACACAAAACCCAAACAGACTTGGTCATTAACAACAGGACAGAAGGTCCAGATCATGTGAACAACCCTGTTTACTGCTTTCTCCCAACTGCAGACCTGCCCCCCCCAGCCACTCGTGAGAGGCCCCCCGGCTGTAAGACGGTGTTCGTGGGTGGTCTCCCTGAGAACGCCACCGAGCAGATCATCGTGGAGGTGTTTGAACAGTGCGGAACCATCAGCGCCATCCGCAAGAGCAAGAAGAACTTCTGCCACATCCGCTTTGCCGAGGAGCACACCATCGACAAAGCCCTCTTCCTGTCTGGTACGCGCTGACGAGAGCTCTCTTCTGCTCTGTCTGGCTCTGTCCTGCTCTGTCTGGCTCTGTCTGGCTCTGTCCTGCTCTCTTATGCTCTGTCCCACTCTGTCCCGCTCTGTCCTGCTCTGTCCCGCTCTGTCCTGCTCTGTCCCGCTCTGTCCTGCTCTCTTATGCTCTGTCCTGCTCTGTCCTGCTCTGTCCCGCTGTCCTGCTCTGTCCCGCTCTGTCCTGCTCTGTCTGGCTCTGTCCTGCTCTCTTCTGCTCTGTCCTGCTCTGTCTGGCTCTGTCCCGCTCTCTACTCCTCTGTCCTGCTCTGTCCGGCTCTGTCCCGCTCTCTACTCCTCTGTCCCGCTCTGTCCTGCTCTGTCGTGCTCTCTTCTGCTCTGTCCTGCTCTGCCTGGCTCTGTCCCGCTCTGTACTCCTCTGTCCTGCTCTGTCCTGCTCTCTTCTGCTCTGTCCTGCTCTGTCCCGCTCTGTCCCACTCTCTACTCCTCTGTCCCGCTCTGTCCCGCTCTGTCCCGCTCTGTCCTGCTCTCTTCTGCTCTGTCTGGTTCTGTCCGTCTCTCTCTTGCTACGTTCTTCACTGCACTGTATAGTCCTTTTACACTGGTTCTTACAAAATGCTTCATTCCCTTGAAGAAATGGGCGGGGTTTTTTCCTATTAGCTATGACCATACTCTCTCTACAGGGTCCTGCCTGGTGACCATACACAGGACACACAGGACTGTGATCCTTGTCTCTAAAGCGTTCTATGTGGCCATACTGTCTCTAAAGAGTCCTGTCATGTGACTGTAATCTTTCCATAGATTTCTAGAGATTCATCTGTGTGCAGAAGGAACAACAACCATAATTGTTGCGTTCTGCCTTTTGTATTTGTTTTGACAGACTCTGGTTTATGTTCATCCCCTGTGTGAAAGAAATGACGGTTTACTTAATTTGTACATTTAGAAAGCGATTTATACATTTATCCTGCCATGTAGATGTGAGAAATTGGCCAAGAAGCCATTCAGTCCTTTCCTGAGTGCCCCATTCTTTCCATAAGTGTGATTTAGTATAATTTCACTTAACCTTTATCTAATGGAACCTGTGCACGTCCTTCCACAGGTCCACGGCACTCTTTGACTTGATGGCCCTTTAAAGGGGGTGGGGGTAGGGCGGAGAGGGGGTGGAGGCCAATGCTGCCACTCACCCGGGAGCCCCTGACCCCGTAGGTCAACGATCTGGCGCTCGAGCCGGAATAGATTTGAGCCCCATGGCGGTGAATACAAATGACGGCCCTGCCGTGCGCCTGGCCTTCCGCCCCCCGGCTGCCGCGTGTCCTTGAGCGCCCCCTGCTCGTATCACCCCTCTCCACCCACACCTCCACCCACACACTTCATATGCTAAGGCCGGCCCCTTCATCCTGACTCAGCACGCACATCTAAAGTGCAGGACCCCATCCCATAATCCCCGGTGTATTATTTACCCTGAGCGTCGGGGTCTCCGTAGAGACGTGGTTGTCGTGGGCCGTGACTCCTGTACCACGGGGCCTTTGTAATGAAACTCTGGAGGCCTCTCCATCAATAACGCACTCATGTCCAACGCTGAACACACCATAATGAAATGTTAACACACAGCTGAGGTGGCGGAGGTAGGGTGGGCGTGGCCGGGCCGAGGCCGCAAGCTCCGCCTCTGCTTTAAGGCTCCTCCCTCTCTCCTGCAGGTGCACCACACAGCTCGTAACAAAATGCAGAAGTCAGTGTTGTGTTCCACACGCACTGTTCACCAACTCGGATGCATCTGTTTGCTTCTTTGTTTGCTTTGTTTGCTTTTCATAACAGGTCTGGGTGATTACAGAGAGAGAAGCTGTGTATCTCAACCTGATCTTCATCCCACACAGCTGCTCGGCTGGCTGCTCATATGTTAGCGGGTGTCCTTGGACATGTTCAGGGCTGCAACGTTTTCCCCGCCGGTGCATTTCTCCCTGTTTTACCTTCTGTTAGCATATTAACAGGACTCACATATTACCCTGGACTCACATATTACCCTGGACTCACATATTACCCTGGACTCACATATTACCCTGGACTCACACATTGCCCTGGACTCACACATTGCCCTGGACTCACATATTGCCCTGGACTCACATATTACCCTGGACTCACATATTGCCCTGGACTCACATATTACCCTGGACTCACATATTACCCTGGACTCACACATTGCCCTGGACTCACATATTGCCCTGGACTCACATATTACCCTGGACTCACATATTGCCCTGGACTCACATATTACCCTGGACTCACTGCAGCACTGCAAACACAGATTAACTGTAATGAGAATAGTGAACCGAGAAAAGTGAGTGAGAACACAAATGGTTCCTGAGGCAGGAGCAGGGTATGTGTGTGTGTGTGTCTGCGTGTGTGTGTCTGCGTGTGTGTGTCTGCGTGTGTCTGTCTGTGTGTGTGTGTCTGCGTGTGTGTCTGCGTGTGTGTGTCTGCGTGTGCGTGTACATAGGTGTGTGAGTGTGTTTGTGTGTGTACATAGGTGTGTGTGTGTGTTTGTGTGTGTGTACATAGGTGTGTGTGTACATAAGTGTGTGTGAGCATGTTTGTGTGTGTACATAGGTGTGTGAGTGTGTTTGTGTGAGCATGTTTGTGTGAGCATGTTTGTGTGTGTACATAGGTGTGTAGGTGTGTGTGAGTGTGTTTGTGTGTGTACATAGGTGTGTGAGTGTGTTTGTGTGTGTGTGTACATAGGTGTGTGTGAGTGTGTGTGTGTGTGTACATAGGTGTGTGTGAGTGTGTTTGTGTGTGTGTACATAGGTGTGTGTGTACATAGGTGTGTGTGAGTGTGTTTCTGTGTGTGTGTACATAGGTGTGTGTACATAGGTGTGTGTGAGTGTGTACATAGGTGTGTGTGTACATAGATGTGTATGAGTGTATTTGTGTGTGTACATAGGTGTGTGTGTACATAGGTGTGTGTGTATCGGTATGGCTCTTTTCTAAAAGGCTGTTGAGTGATTTTTCTGCACATGTGCTTGTGGATCTGCAGCTGTGTGTGAGTCAGATTAGAGCCCAGCGTGTATCTGTGGCCCAGAGGAGACACAGCCTTACGGACAGCAATCTTCTCCATCCAGATGCTCGTAGAAATAAACGCCCAGGTGGTGGATAATTGTGTGTTTTTCTCCCATTTCAGCTTGAACAGTGTGGACATTCAGAATAGCTCAGCCTTGTCACAGTGTGTTATCTACACCGAAGGAGAAAGTTTAGCACTTCTGTTTCATTCTTCCTGGCTCATTTCTCACACCATGGGTTCCTTTGGTGTTCTCTGCCTTGGCTTAACCATCCTGACCCTGACCACAGTGACGCTACAGGCACTGATGGACATCGGGACATCTAACGGAAGGCCTGCCGACCGCGGATAAGCCAGATCCGGCATCCGGGTTCTGGTGTTCCCTGGGCGTGGCCCTCACCTCCCCGCACCTCTCTTCCCCCGCAGGGTACAGGATCCGGCTGGGCTCCAGCACGGACAAGAAGGACACGGGGCGGCTGCACGTGGACTACGCCCAGGCCCGGGACGACCTGTACGAGTGGGAGTGCCGGCAGCGCATGCTGGCCCGAGAGGAGAGGCACCGGCGCAGGATCGAGGAGGACCGTCTACGTCCCCCCTCTCCACCGCCCATTGTTCATTACTCCGAGCACGAATGCAGCCAGCTGGGGGAGAAGATCAAAGGTGAGGCTACGGTCCCCTCCGCCGCCTCCGCCCTTTTATGCTGCTTTCAATCTTCCCAGAACAAGCCGTCAAATATTTTTTGAACTTCTTTTTGATTTGTTTTCCGGTTTTTGTTCGTTTTAGTTATGTATGTTCACGTCGAACACGTTTGTCCTGAAGTGATTGCCGAGACCGATGCAGCGTCTGCGTGCGGTAACTAGCTGTGTACAAGTGCTGTTTGTCTCCCTGGGTTTGAAGTGCCATGCAGCTAAACAGAAAGCACCATCTGTTTGTTGTCTGAAAGACAATCCACTGTCTGTGGAGACGGCGTGCAGGAAAACGCGGTGGGAAAAGTAGCACTTTGCATTCAAACAATTTGTTTAGAAATGAAATTAAGTGAAATCGTCCTTTCCCCTACATCATGTACGTGTTTGTGTGTGTGTGTGTGTGCGTGTGTGTGCGTGTGTGTGTCTGTGTGTGTGTGTGTGTGTGTGTGTGTGTGTGTGTGTGTAGAACAGTATTGTTTAGAGTAGAATAGAAGGAGAACAGCTTTGTTTACAGCAGATGAAGTAAATAACATCATTGTTTACAGCAGAAGAGGTGAACAGCGTTGTTTACAGCAGAAGGGCATTGTTTACAGTCTTCCTAGACCTTTCTGAGATGCCTGCCACATTTCTGTTACTCTGAAAATAAAAGCACGCTCAGTGGATCCACACTTACGGAACACCTTAGAGACGCACTGAAGCATCTTTTACACAAAGATTTTTTTGTATCCTATTTTTTATCCTGTTAATTAATGGGATGTGAACTTTATGTTTATTTTAGACCTCTCAATTGTAGACAAGCAGTTAGTATTATTTTTCATAAACAATCAGATGCTAATCTAACACTGCTGTTCTATTGTATTATATATTCTATTAACACTGCTAAAGTCAACTAAAGGCTTGCACTGCTAAGTTCTTAAACTAGCGTTTCATATTTAAGAGAAACAGTATTGGGCTGAAAGCTAGTTACCCAGCCTGACTGTAAAACTTAATCATTCTGTTAATATTGAGTGGAGACTCATGAATTCATTTTTATGACACATTGAATCAGGCTGGGAGGTGGATGATGGATTATTAATGTAAATCATTAGACAGGTGTGTGTGTGTGTGTGTGCGTGTGTGCGTGCGTGATTGAGGGCACATGCATTTGTGTTTCTATATGTGTGTGAAATAGGGGTCTGTGTATCTGTGTGGCTCTGGCAAAATAATTAGGGACTAGGACAGTGATTTTCATCGCATCGTTTATGACAACAAGAAGAATCTGTTGTTTCTTCTCATCACATTATCTGTCTATGCTGTCCAAGCCAGACTGATGATAGTAGAGGCCGAGTAGATTTCACGTTAGACACTTCAGCTCAAGGCCTGGAGAGAAGAGTGAGCGTGTGCTCCTTTTGCAATGAACACGCCTGGAGCTTTTCACTAAAGCTCTGAGGACTTTCCTAATGACCTTCAGTACAACGATGACTCACTTCCTGCCAGAAGCCAGCCTTCAGAATCCGCTGTGCCTGTCACGTGACAGACGCGGCAGACGTGGAAGGTGTGGCAAACACGGCGGATGTGTGCAATTATGTGGCACGTCTGCTGCCTTTGACACACCTGTCACGTCTGCCACGCCCTCCACGTCTACCGTGTTTGCCACGTCTGCCACGCCTATCACGTATGTCATGTCTGCCACGTGTGCCGCGTGTGCCACCCATGCCACGCTGGCCTGTAGGCATCAGCTAATCCCTTACGTGGTGAAACATGCACTTTCCCCTGTGCTTTCTAGCCGCGTGGCACAAAACGAACAGGATGTGTGAGCTCAAGCCTGCATGAAAACAGCACAGTAATATCCCAACCTGGAAAACAATACACGTTAAGCATGAAGACGCGTGTCTCATTATACGGCCTAACTGGCGCCCGTCCGAACCGTTTCAAGCTCAGCCTTCATCGTGCAGGCTTCATGTTTTAGTATTATTACACTTTTAGTGGATTTAAACTCTTAGAGCAGTGAATTTAAACAAATTTCTGCTCCTTGAAACCAGAAAGGGAGTTTGTTGCTCCAGGCCTTCGTCGTCTTGCAGCATCAGCATTACAGGGTCATGGGAATCTGCAGAAAACACACAGTAGCTCTAGCAACGTGGTAACGTGCGCATGCGCGTCCTCATTTATGATGACTTAATGGAAGCCCCATTGTACAGGGCCACATTAACCATGTCACCTTCTCTCTGCCTGAATGGGAGTTTCAGCGTGGGCTGTGACTGGGAGCGACTGGGAGTTACTGGTTGTATTTACTGGTGGGGTTTGTGAGACCCAGTGTGTAGCTCTGGTTTCAGCCCCAAATGCCCCAGACATAATGCGGAGATTTCGAAAATCCATTGGCACCCTGTTGGCATCATGGCTGACACTGATTGTGTGAGAAGTCCAATTTGGACGTCCTCCATCCCTGTGTGATGTTTGCTGTCCTTAGTGTCCTCCTGTGTCCCTGTAGCTTTAGCTTCGCTAATACCTGTCAGCAGAACAGGGTCTCAGCTGAGACATGTTCCATCCTGACACCAACCTTCTCTCCCTCCCAACCATCTGTCTCTCCCTCTCCCCCCCCCCCACCTCTCCCAGACGACTCCAAGTTTGCGGAGGCGGTGCGCGTGCTCCTCACCTGGGTGGAGCGTGGGGAGGTGAACCGGCGGAACGCCAACAACTTCTACTCCATGATCCAGTCCTCCAACAGCCACATCCGCAGACTGATGAACGAGAAGGCTGCGCATGAGAAGGAGATGGAGGAGGCCAAGGAGAAGTTCAAGAACGCCCTGGCCGGCATCCTCGTGCAGTGTGAGTGCCGGCTCCCCCGCGCCCCCTACTGGTCGTGCGTGGCATCTCGGCCTCCTCAGCAGCTCCTCACGAGCACCTACCTGCTGTTAGACGCCAAAACGCTCAATGCAGCGGCGGCGTAGACGTGATCGAGCCCGTGTCTAGAGAGGTTCCTGCAGTTACACACACACACGCAGAGACAGTCGTGCACACATATGCGCACACACCAAAGTGTCTTTCATTACGCTTACTTTTGTCGTGGGGTGTTTTTTCGACTTTTCTACTCTTTAACTGGACCGTAATACGCCTGTACGTAAACGTGAACTTATAGTTTTATACTGTTATCATGGCAACAGGTGGTTCACATTAACAACTACATACATGTGCATACACATACATGCAAACATGCACACGTGCACAGAGTGTGAGGCCATCTTTGCACACCAACACAGGAAATGTAAGTATTCACAGTCAAACGAAAGTAATACGAAGACCTCAGGGTTCATAGCACAGTGTACACTGATTAAACATTATAAGGTACATGGTAAACTGTACCACAATTGTGTGAATTAAAGGTTCAGTCACACAATTCGTCAATACAGCGTAGCCGGAATGCTTCGTGGGCCGCCTCCTCCGAGGAAAGGTCTGCTTTGCTATCAGACATGATGTGCCTTCACCAGGCCTTCTTATATATCTGGTCTGGGGTCAGTTCAGAATTTGTGAATACAAATTCAGATGGATTAGTTTGAATTTGAACTGAGAAACAGATGTGGAGCACAATCTGAATTTGGACCCAAGGAAGCTAAAAGAAAACAAAAACAAGACCCAAACGTGTTCTAATGAAACGTTTCCCTGTATGGTTACGGTTCTGTATCGACTTGTGAATTCAGCTCTGAACAAAGTTCTGTTCCTCCAAGTTCCTCCACACTTTACCAGTTCAAATTCTCACTCAGTTCCCGCAAACTGATCTGGAGTTGAGCAACTCCCAGCGAGTCCAGTCCAGACTGATCTGGAGTTGAGCGTCTCCCAGTGAGTCCAGTCCAGACTGATCTGGAGTTGAGCGTCTCCCAGTGAGTCTGGTGCAGGTGTGTATGTCCAGGATCCCATGCAGGAGTGGTGTGAGGAGGTAAGTGCTCCGGAGGCCCTGGCCCGCTGTAGAGCTGAGCTCGGCTCCAGGTAGAGTATGGAGACTGGGTCAGCACCCCCAGCTGCGTAGCCTACGCCACCGAGCGCACACAGGCTCGACTGGCAGCTCCAGCAGTAGCGCCACCCTGTGGCAGTCTGCAGGCGAGCAGCTTCACGTAGCCTCTGGGCAGCCGGTGAGAGCAGGAGGCCAACCGTAGCGTAAGTGACTCTCCAAGGGACAAGCAGAAGCCGCGTTTTTGTTGGGTGTATGAAATTAGTACTTGACGCTCCATGGGTGGAGGCTTTGAGAAGGATATGGCGCATCTGTGGGAGGAAAAAAAAAAGGGGGGGTTAAGACCACTTTGGCAACTTTTGTGTCAGGCGTGTCATGCTGGCTGTGTGCTCAGACGCCGCCCTGTCCCTGCCCCCTGCGTGAGCTCCTGTCCAGCCCCTCCCTGCCGGCAGCTCCACGCCACGATTGATCGGCTGCAGGAGGATCTTTAAGCAGTGATGGATCTGGTCGGAGGTGATCTGTCCAGCGTGTGAGGAGCTGTGGCCAACACTCCCTTAGCGCTGATCGCTTTAAGCACCGCCGTCTTCACACCTGAGTCGCCCTGAAATCTGACCTGCGGCAGGTCTGCAGCGTAGCGGTAAGTGGCTCTGTGTCTGTCGGGGGAAATTCACGAGACATTCACGGGGAAATTCCTTCACCCTCTTCAAAACGTTGCCAGGACAGAAAAAATCAAGTCTCTTTCTATTGGTGAGCCAGGGGTGGGTGTGGAGCCCCACCCATCCGCACCTCACTGCCAAGATGGAGGTCCCAGCAGGCAGATTCACGAGCAGCGGCACCGACCAGAAGCCCCGCCCACCTTGTTCCTTCTCACCATGAAGCTGCAGACTGCCCGTGCTTTACGTCACTGTTTAGGAGATGCTCCATGTCCATGGGTAGCTGACTTCATCAGACAGTTAATACATCTTATAGTTAAAACATCTTATAGTTGTTATCTACAGTACGTTTCTGAGCCCTCCGGTGAGGTTAGTCTGTGTTAGACACAAATGGCAAAGAAAAACTGATAACACTGGCAACATAAAACTGATTTAAAAACTGTTGATTAATTAGATTTATTAGTCTAATTTGATTCACTGTGGAATATTGACTTAATCAACTTAATTTTAATCTGTTAGTCTAGCTGTTCAATCAGAAGATTTATTGCTCACTCTAATGACAAGTGAAATAGTTTTTTTAAACAACAGTGAAATTACTCTATTTGACAGGAAATGAATGGATTAGAAATGGCCCCACCTAATATGTAGCACAGTCGTCTTTTACATGGTGAATCCAGGCAGGGGTGGGCACACAGCAGTGTTAGTACTGCAGTATTGCCATGCAGTGTCACAAACGCCTCTTGCACAGTTCAGTGTTGCCATGCGCTGTCACAAAGACAAAAACGTGATGTGCAGAGCCTTATTGCCATGCGCCCTCACAGTGATATGCACGTCATGTAGTCAATATCTCTGAGAATAAGCGGCTCCTCCCTTCCCAGAATACACACACACACACACACCTTGTGCACCTTACCAGTACACATGTGCTGTGCGTATCACACACAACACAGTCATTTTACATTTGAAAATGGTGAGATGATTTGCAGTGGGGAAACAGGGTTTAAAAAAAATGTAGGTTTGTCAAGATGGAGGCTCCTGATATAAAGGCAACAGACTGTGTGTTACCGTAAACACGCCACAGTCTGCTCCACCATATTGAATGCTCTATAACAAGGCCAGACAAACATATTTTCCTGCTCCTTTAAACATGGAGTCAGTTAAACGCTGCATACATTTCCAGGACCTTCTTAACTAATGTGCGTTTGTGCACACCTCCACCGACGGAGAACAGAACAGGAAGAGTGAAAATAAATAAATAAGTCTGTTGCTTTAAACGAGGCACCAGTTTAGTGCTGCATATATTAGACACGTCTCCGAGACCTCCTCCTCTGACTACAGCGAGGTCGCTGCACACTTATACAGACGGGGGAAACAGAACAGAGAGGACGCAAATAAATAAATAAGTCTGCTCTTTAAACGAGGAGTCGTTTTAGCACTGCCTAGACACGTCTCCGAGGCTCACGGTCTGCTACAGGATGGGCTCGGCTCTCGCTGAGGATAGAAGAGCAGAACAGAGAGGATTCAAATAAATAAATAAAGCCTCTTAAGTAAGAAGTGGGCTAGAAGGTGAGACGTGCTGGGTCTGGGGTCAGGTCCTCAGAGCTCCACACACCCACGAGCTGGTGGATATCTCTGCCGTATCGGGTAAATATTGGGCTAATCCGAGCTCTCTGCATTTCGGCGAGGCAAGGCCAGTGAAATATGTAGGATCTCACTTATCAGACGCAGCCTTTCCACACGCACAGACCAGGGAGGATTTGCCCGTGTGTAAGTGGAGACCAGCTGTTTTCCCTGCCTTCTCAGTCGACCTCTTCAAATAAATTAAAGGATTCGCAAGGCCTCATTGATCCTGGCACGTTACTCACTCTCGCACTACCTCGGGGTGAGTCTGCCTCTACCTCGGGGTGAGTCTGCCTCTACCTCGGGGTGAGTCTGCCTCTACCTCGGGGTGAGCCTGCCTCTACCTCAGGGTGAGCCTCCATCTACCTCAGGGTGAGCCTCCCTCTACCTCAGGGTGAGCCTCCCTCTACCTCAGGGTGAGCCTGGGCTGCCTCTGGGGAGCCTCCCCTACCTCAGGGTGTTGTTGGGCTGCACTGTGGACCCCCCTGGTGTTGCATACACACACACACACACACGGCAAGCAGAGGAGAGAAAGTGAGAGAGAGAGAGAGAGAGAGAGGGAGGGAGAACAAATCAGTGAAAAGTCCTCCTGCGTGTCACGTCACCCGCTGTGCAGATGGCTCCGGAGCGATATCACCACAGTTCTGTGAAACTCATTTATGACAGAGGACTCCGTGTTCCACTACCTGCACTGATCATGCGTCCGTCAAGCCGTTGCCATGACGCCTGAAGCCCTGGATGTCACAGCACGCATGGTGCCTGAGACGCGCTGAAGGATCAGTGCTTCCCGCTGCAGGGCGAGGTGCTGCAGCTCGCAATACAGCGGTGGAACTTCCAGGAGAGACGCTTGGTTCAGATGAGGCACGAGGTGAACAGTGACATCGATATAGGCATGTAGAACCTGGTCATACAAAGCACTTCAACCCCAAGCCACAGGGTATCTATTTAAAAAAACTGAATTCTACCAGTCTGACATTGGCAGTATCCAATTGGCATAGCCACCTCCCCTATTGGAATGGTTAGATATCTGTCCCAGTTAGGTTAGAATGGTCAGATCTCTGTCCCAGTTAGGATAGAATGGTCAGATCTCTGTCCCAGTTAGGTTGGCAGGGTCAATTCTCTGTCCCAGTTAGGATGGCAGGGTCAGATATGTGTCCCAGTCAGATCCATCTCCCAGTTCAATTGATGTCTCCTGATTAGCTGCAGCCTCCATCTCCATCGTGCAGGACGTCTGAAGGCCCAGATGGGCCCTGGCTGGCTGGACACTCAGCCACGCGCTGCCACCTCTGGCCTGGAGGTCCTGCTGCATCAGGACAGTGACACGCCCCTCGCGCTCCAGCCCTATCAGGGAAAAGCAACTCCAACAACTCCACCCCCCTGTCTTCTCGCATCTGTCCTCCAGCGCAGGATGATGGTTCCAGGGTCTTCCCCTGCGCTCTCTAGCCCGATTGACGGACTAATCCCTATATCGTTCCTGAGCTGACGGATGCGTTTCTGTAAGGCTCTAATGGGTTGACACGAGTAAGACATCCCACGTGCTCTGCGGAGTAATGGCGTGTGAGCTGGGCCCTCGGTGAACGCCGCGTCTCATTAGGGATGCGCCACAACCTGCTTTCCTTCCTGTGCACCGTCACCCTTTGACTATCACGCCCAGCTGCCCCCTGGTCTTCACTGGCGTGCTGGGGTGATCTGCACCTGCACCGCCTCCGTCTCCACGGGAACCTTTCCCACCAAACGCTTTTCGACATGAAAGCTCTTAGTTGTCCAGAAGTTTCCAGAGTGGTCTCAATTGGGCACACAGATCGAATAGCCTCGCTATTTAAAAAAAACAAAAATCCTTCCCTGAAGCATCTAAGCTACTCCACCCATTTGCGCCAGCCGTCCGAGCTCAGTGTTGTTGCAGTGGAGAGGGAGATTAGGGGCAGAGTTCACTGCTTTCCTCTCTGATGCCAGCTTTTTTTGCTTTGTTTTTCACTCCTCTGCTCCTCCCCAATCGCCCCCCTCTCTCTCTCTCTCTCTCTCTCTCTTTCTGGACGGTACATACTGGGCCCCCCCCCCTGCGTCCTCTGCCCCAGTTGAGCAGATTGTGTCTGTATTCCACGCTGCTTCCAAACAAAAGGCATGGGACCATTTCTCCAAAGCCCAGCGCAAGAACCTGGACATGTGGCGCAAGCAAGCCGAGGTTGGTGCTCCCATTCGCTCTTCTGTTCACTTCATCACATTTTATTTTTCTTAAGGTGAATATGTTTACACTTCACACTTTCGATAGTCAATTTTATGGGCGCCTTGACTGTTTGTAAACCTGCCAGCATGCTACGCTCCCTCAGCCTCGCCCACTCCTACCAGGTTACTGAAGTCGGCAGAATCCCTGCACTGTACCGGAGTCCTAGAGGTAATAGGCCATAGCGGCCCAAACTCCCTCAGCAGCAGTGTGCTTGAGTGAGCATCCTCACCTCAGTGAAATTAGCCCACCACTTCCTGTACCCTAGTTCACCGCTTCCTGTACCCTAGTTCAGCGCTTCCAGTACCCTAGTTCAGCGCTTCCTGTACCCTAGTTCAGCGCTTCCAGTACCCTAGTTCACCACTTCCTGTACCCTAGTTCACCACTTCCTGTACCCTAGTTCAGCGCTTCCAGTACCCTAGTTCAGCGCTTCCTGTACCCTAGTTCAGCGCTTCCAGTACCCTAGTTCAGCGCTTCCTGTACCCTAGTTCACCACTTTCAGCGCTTCCAGTACCCTAGTCCAGCGCTTCCTGTACCCTAGTTCAGCGCTTCCAGTACCCTAGTTCAGCGCTTCCAGTACCCTAGTTCAGCGCTTCCTGTACCCTAGTTCAGCGCTTCCAGTACCCTAGTTCAGCGCTTCCAGTACCCTAGTCCAGCGCTTCCTGTACCCTAGTTCAGCGCTTCCTGTACCCTAGTTCAGCGCTTCCAGTACCCTAGTTCAGCGCTTCCTGTACCCTAGTTCAGCGCTTCCTGTACCCTAGTTCAGCGCTTCCAGTACCCTAGTTCAGCGCTTCCTGTACCCTAGTTCAGCGCTTCCAGTACCCTAGTTCAGCGCTTCCAGTACCCTAGTTCAGCGCTTCCAGTACCCTAGTTCAGCGCTTCCTGTACCCCTAGTTCAAGCGCTTCCTGTACCCTAGTTCAGCGCTTCCAGTACCCTAGTTCAGCGCTTCCTGTACCCTAGTTCAGCTTCCAGTACCCTAGTTCAGCGCTTCCAGTACCCTAGTTCAGCGCTTCCTGTACCCTAGTTCAGCGCTTCCAGTACCCTAGTTCAGCGCTTCCAGTACCCTAGTCCAGTGCTTCCTGTACCCTAGTCCAGCGCTTCCTGTACCCTAGTTCAGCGCTTCCAGTACCCTAGTTCAGCGCTTCCTGTACCCTAGTTCAGCGCTTCCAGTACCCTAGTTCAGCGCTTCCAGTACCCTAGTTCAGCGCTTCCTGTACCCTAGTTCAGCGCTTCCTGTACCCTAGTTCAGCGCTTCCAGTACCCTAGTTCAGCGCTTCCTGTACCCTAGTTCAGCGCTTCCAGTACCCTAGTTCAGCGCTTCCAGTACCCTAGTCCAGCGCTTCCTGTACCCTAGTCCAGCGCTTCCAGTACCCTAGTCCAGCGCTTCCTGTACCCTGGTCCAGCGCTTCCAGTACCCTAGTCCAGCGCTTCCTGTAGCCTAGTCCAGTGCTTCCTGTACCCTAGCCCAGTGCTTCCAGTACCCTAGTCCAGTGCTTCCAGTAACATGGTCCAGCGCTTCCAGTACCCTAGTCCAGTGCTTCCGGCACCATGGTCCAGTGCTTCCGGTGCCCTAGTTCAGCGCTTCCAGTACCCTAGTCCAGCACTCCCAGTACCACAGTACAGCATCCTAGCCCAGCCTCTTCCAGGGATCCCAGCACAGTGCACCTACCCTGTCGTTCTGTCGTGTAACATTGCCACTTTCCTGCTGATCAGTGCGGACGTCTGCACAACCTCCGCCCAGCCAGAGCCTCCATACCTGAGCCAAGCCGCGGTGCCCGTGTGCGGGGCTGAAACTGAGGCAGAAGGAGAAGCTGGACCATAGGACCTTATGAATGACTTAGGACAAGCAGAGTGTGTGGCGCATGCGTGGGGGGGGGTGGAGTGTAACAGTGTTGTCGTGTTCTGGTCATTCGGTAAGTGTGGAGACCGTCTCTGGGGGACCAGTGAGCAAGGGGCCGGCCATGGTGTGGAATTAACTTCAGCATCTTTGTTTTAGCCTGCAAGCCAAGCCCAATTTTGCATGGATCACAAGCCAAATATGTCTAGATTTAATAATCCAAACTCTCATTCACACGTGGCCAGAAAGGTTTCTTTTACAATTGTAGAGCTTCCTCTGCCTCGTATTGTGTAATTTATTAAGCTTTTAACCTTTAAACTTTAGTGAATTTAGAATTCAGGCCTTTGGTATTCAGGTATTCCATTAATAAGTGCTGAGCCTAAAGACTCTTCTCCAGCTAAGGTAGGTATTCCAAACCTGAGTTTCATTATATGGTCTGAACGTGCTGCTTCACTTATGGTCTTTGGAGTAACATTGTTTCACTGAATGCATTAACCTTCATACTTTCTCATGCCAGAGTTGTCAGTGATTGTTGGCACTCAAAATAGTGAACGTCTGGCTTACTCTCTTCCCTCATATCCATAATGCCGACATGTGGGAGGGGCTTTCCCGCCACTGCTGGCCATGTCCTCTGACACGCTGATGACCCCGCCTACCTGACCACCGCCCCTGACCCCAAGCCTTCCTTGGCCAATGGGGCTGCGGTAACTTTCGACCGTGCCCCTTTCGGGTTAGCAGCTGTGCACCAAGCATGCGCTGACCTGAGAGCTACGGCTGGGTTCTCGGTGGGAGCAGGAGAGAGGTGTGTAGCGGAGGGAACATGTGTTGCTCCCTGCCACCGTGCTGTGCACCGAGCTCCTCATATTCACACGTCTGTGGACTTTTTTGTCTCTGTGGGATAAGATTATGACCTTTAAAAACTCTTGTTTTTGGAAAGGGCTCATCAGCAGCTATCTATATCTGTGTGTGTGTGTGTGTGTGTGTGTGTGTGTGTGGGCATGTGTGTGTGTGTATGTGCACGGTGAGCAGGAGCTCATCTGGAGCCTGATGGTGGATGGCAGGTGTGGTTATCTGAACATGGTCTCCTGTTCTCAGGTTACTGTTCCTTCTCCCTCACCACCACTTGAACACGCTCACCAACGGAAGACTACAGGACCCCGGGGATTAAGGACACAGGCGCACAGAGTCTATCAAAACAAGCAGGACATTTAATAATAAACACGCACAATACACATAACGCCCCTCAATATGATAGTAATCCTGAGGCAATTAGAGATGCTAGCACTACAGTATTAGCCTTAAACAATATACAGTATGTATTACACATGCAAATATATGCTTACATATACTAAATGCAAAATTAAAAACAGTGACCCATCGCCTCAGCAACGCAAACCCGGTAGAAAGTTCTGCACTATTTATAGTGCGGCCGGGCAGGACAGTGGGTGAGAAACAGGAGATCACTCAGTATTTCAGTGCTGGATGACCAAAGGCAGGCAGGGCTGAGGGAGGCGCAGCAACCATGGGGGGGCGTGGCTGTCCTGCTCTTCCTCATCAGTTTGCCCTACCCCCTGCAGGTCTGATTGGCCGTCCCTGGTGTGGGCGAGACCCTAGTAGGAGCAGCTTGTCCTCAGCGTGGAGCAGCAGGCTGATTGTTATTCGGCGCATTGTGCCAGGCAGCTCCTGGCCGTCGCCTAAACGACTCGAGCTGAGCGGCAGCTGGCGTGGCCTGGGGGGCGGGGCTGGGGGGCGGGGCTTCCCGTGTGGTACGGCTGGAGACGAGGCTTCCACGGGGAACCGCTGCTTCCCTGCAGCGCGCCGCATACCAGCTCGCCTCTGTCCCGCCAACATTACTCTCTCTCTCTCTCTCTCTCTCTCTCTCTCTGTCTCCCCCTCTCTCTCTGTCTTTGGACTGATGGGTATGTTTGTTTTTGCACTACCTGTTCGACCCTCTAAATCTCCATGAGATCATGTGTTGCAGTGCTGGACAGATGGTGCTGTTTACTCTCTGCCTTTTGTTTGTTTGTCTGGGAGTTTTGCATCCCATATCAGGTTTTCCACTCTGTGTGTGTGTGTACGTGTGTCTGAGCACATGTGTGTGTGTGTGTGTGTGTGTGTGTGTGTGTGTGTGTGTGTGTGTGCCCCTGCTTCATTAGCTGGTGAGAACCCCGTCTGCTCTAAACGCTCGCACCCACATACGAGGGCAGCCAGCACAACCAGAATTACAGACCAGCAGTACAGAACACACCCACCCAACTAAGCAGTACAGAACACACCCACCCAACTAAGCAGTACAGAACACACCCACCCAACTAAGCAGTACAGAAAGCACCCTGAATTATGGACCACACCCAGAATTACAGACCACACCCACACCCGTCATTATTGACAACACCCAGCAGTACAGACCACACCCCCTCCTCAGCATTCCAGCAAATGAAACGCTCCACCACACAACCTGTCCACCATTGGCCTCGAACCAGCAAGGCCAGCCAATCCGGACCACCACTGCACGCACCTCCGTCTGCTCCCACAATGCTCTAGGACTGCTGCGAGCTCACCAAGCAGCCAGCATGCTGTCGTACATCTCCAGCCCATCTCCGCGATTAGTGAAAGATTTGCACGAGGCGTCCCAGTGAGGCCTGGGGGATTAAAGCCTGCCCCTCTCGCCCCACAGGAGATCAGGAACATCCACAACGAAGAGCTGATGGGCATCCGCAGGGAGGAAGAGATGGAGATGTCCGACGATGACATGGAGGACGATCCGGAGAGCAAAGACTCGGATGACTCAGGTACCCCCACCCCACACGACCCCTCCATGACCCCCACAGACCTGACCCTCCCCCCACAAGCCCGTACCACCACCCCCCCACGAAGCCATGTTTACTTTGTCGCTTTTCGGTGTCATGGTAACTGAACCCAGACGTGCAAGATGTGCTATGGGTATAGGTTCTGTTTGATTCTCCTACACATGTTCACTGTGTGCATGAATCACCGCCTCATCTAAGTCCCTGCTCCTCCTCATCTAAGTCCCTGCTCCTGCGGTGGGAGTGAACTTGGGGGAACCCCGCACACGACAGTAGGCCATGAGGAGTGTGCTATATGAACAAGCGTTTGAACTGCCTTCATGGGCGGCAGTGGCGTTCCTGAGCCTCCGGGGGGCGCTGGTGCCCCTCTCTATCCCCAGCCCACACAGCGGGCGCTCGTCCACTCGGCCTCGCGGCTTACGGGATTGGCCGGCTCCTCGCGCCCCTGCGCAGATTAGATTAGACAGTAATTGGGTAATTAGGTAATCTCTTTTCACTTTGTAAAACGCAGCGCGAGAAGCCGACCCCTGGCTCGGCTCGCACTTTCCCGATGAGAAATCGTGCCTGAAGACATGTGCCGGCTACTTAATGAGCACCTCCGCTCTTTGTCTGCTTCAGACGGCATAACCAGGCCTCCTCCGTCCTTCGGGAGGGACGTTCCTCTCTGGGACGCTCTTGTCAGCAAAGCTGTGCAGCGTCGCCCACGCTCCGGACGTGAGATGATCCACCGGCAGGGCAAAGGTCGAAGTTCATTAAAGGTTATGGCACGGGACAGTAATCGGCAGGGCTTAGCAGACCCCTGCTGTCCATATGCCAGAGCCATCACAGCCAGGGGAGTCATTAGGCCTCAAGCACAAAGCATCAGGGCTAAGAGGCGGCGGCTGACTGTGTCGTGATCCGGAGCTGTTCGTCTTTTTTATGCTCCCGTAAGCTCCTCTGTCAGGCCGGGGACGGCTGGCCGCCACGTGGCCCTCTGCAGACACACGCTGGCTGGTCAGGCCTCTGCTCTGTGGTGCCTGTTATCAGAAGGTCCCACCCAGGGGTGCTTCCACCAATCCCATCTGCGACGGCAACTCCCATTAGCATGCAGATTTATGCGAATGGAATCATGCGTTCACCCGGTCGGGATTCCCGCCTCACAGTCGACCGCGGTTATGAGAAAACAATGATGACGATCGCTGTCAGCGTGTTGTCAGACGCTCCAAATGGATGCCGTGGCAGGGAGAAGGACACACTATCCACTTAGCTGATGATGGGTTTCATTTAGCCCTCTCCTCATTTATCAAAACAAATATTTCACACCTGCCAGTTCCGGGTGCGCACGGCAGGGCGAGGGCGAAGACCCAGACGGCCCCTCCGCTAAACGGATGTGAACCAGTCATCATCTGTGGCCGTGACATGCAACCCGCATTCCATGGCACTCTGGGTATTTCTGCAGCGCCGGGCATTTTTCCCGCCGTGGCGCACATATAGGAGTGTCACACTGCTCCAAGAGCGCTGGTGCATTGTGGGAAGGGAAGCTGCAGCTTGCACTGACCCACACGAGCTACTGCACAGCAGGGTCCCTGCTGCTGATTTAACACCTACAGTGCTAACACAATTCCTGGAGTGTTCATCTGGACTTCCATATTAATACTGAAGCCAGCGCGGGGTCTTTGTAGAGCTACGTGGGTCAGGAACTTGATCGGATGAACCAATCAATAAAAGCATTTTGCTTTCTTGCTTTCCCTCTCTCTCTCTCTCTCTCTCTCGGTCTCCCTCACTTTCACACACATGCACACTTACACCTATACACCAACATGCACACACACACACACACACACACACACATTCAGTGGAACAGATTGCCTCTCTAACAGCTTGTACCCTCTGCATGCTGATCCAGGTGACAGGAGTTCCCAGCAGACCCTGCGGGTCCCCAGCTCCCCTCATCTGCCCCTGCCATCACAGCAACCCCCCCACACACACACACACACACACACCCAGCCTGCTCAGAGCATGGCTCCCTGTCTCAAAGGCAGATCCAGGCAGATCCAGACAGGCGCTGCTCCTGTGGCCCGGGACAGCAGCGGTGCTGAACAGAGGTGCTGATCAGGGCTCAGCCGGCTGCTTCATCACAGCCGTATGATACTGGCGCCGCTCCGACACACGGTCGCCTCCCTGTAATCCCCTCTAATTGGGCCGAGAATGCAGCCCGGCGCAGGGGGATGACACGCATTACTCCAGGTCCACAGAGAGCCACTCAGAAACATCCTCACCACCCTCCCGCCTCTTCGTCCTCCCTCCTCCTCCTCTTGGTCCATTCATCCTCTCTGGTCTGACGTGTGTGCGCCAGGCCATCTTATGACCGTATGACTTATGACCGTAGACACACACTCCTCACGTGGCAGTTATTATGGATGTTCCTCTCATCCTTCTTGCTGCTCCACTCTCCCAGCTGACATGGAGAGTGGAGGCCTCATCTGTTGTTTCCCATCATGCCTCAGCAGGCCTGCGCGTTCTGTCATCTCGCGTCCTTGCTCGCTGCTGTCGATCTCCGTCCCCGTGGTTCATCTCCCTGCCTCACTCTTATTCTCCCACTCAGACCTATTTAATCCCCCTGTCTTTGACACACACACACACACACACACACATACACACACATTTTTACTCCATTCAAGTAATCAGTGATTTATTGGTATGAATGTTAACAAGCTGCATTCTTGACAAAGAGAATTAATATAAACAAAAAATGTGCATTACTTAGACACTGACCATTCCTGATCGGCAGTGCTAACCAACCCTCTGCCCTTACTGCATGCACAACCAGCTCCACTGGTCTTTAGTACCGCAGCCAGGAAACTGTGGTGAGCTGCTCCCAATGTTCTTATGGAGTGACTTTCTTATTGATTCGTATGTGGGACACTCGGTTAGGAAGTGCAGCTCAGTCTCCACTGCTCTCTTGCAGCATTCGGAGCACAGACGTGTCTCTCTCCCGTCCTCTCTGGTCAGACGTGTCTCTCTCCCGTCCTCTCTGGGCAGCGGTGTCTCTCTCCCGTCCTCTCTGGGCAGCCGTGTCTCTCTCCCGTCCTCTCTGGGCAGCCGTGTCTCTCTCCCGTCCTCTCTGGACAGCCGTGTCTCTCTCCCGTCCTCTCTGGGCAGCCGTGTCTCTCTCCCGTCCTCTCTGGTCAGCCGTGTCTCTCTCCCGTCCTCTCTGGTCAGACGTGTCTCTCTCCCGTCCTCTCTGGTCAGACGTGTCTCTCTCCCGTCCTCTCTGGTCAGACGTGTCTCTCTCCCGTCCTCTCTGGTCAGACGTGTCTCTCTCCCGTCCTCTCTGGGCAGCGGTGTCTCTCTCCCGTCCTCTTTGGGCAGCCGTGTCTCTCTCCCGTCCTCTCTGGACTGCCGTCCTCTGTCTCTCCCGTCGTCTCTGGTCAGACGTGTCTCTCTCCCGTCGTCTCTCCCGTCGTCTCTGGTCAGACGTGTCTCTCTCCCGTCCTCTCTGGGCAGCCGTATCTCTCTACCGTCCTCTCTGGGCAGCCATGTCTCTCTCCCGTCCTCTCTGGTCAGACGTGTCTCTCTCCCGACGTCTCTGGTCAGACGTGTCTCTCTCCCGTCCTCTCTGGGCAGCCAGGAGCCCTCTCTGGGCTGCCTTGCCCCTGCTCTTCCTCCCGTCTCTTCCCCTCGTCCCCTCTTTTCCCCCTGCTTCCCCTCTCTCTCTCTCTCTCTCTCTCTCTCCCATCCCTTATTTTTAACCTCCTTCCTCTCTCAGGAGCGCTGGCGCAGGTGGAGGCTCTGCGGGAGGAGAATGACAGCCTGCGTTGTCAGCTGGACGCCTATAGGAATGAGGTGGAGCTGCTGAAGCAGGAGCAGAGCAAAGCACAGCCTCCACGCAGCGAGGAGGACACCACCCGCCAGCAACAGCTCAGCTTCCTCCAGCAGGCGCTACAGGGCATGCAGAAGGTACACACACACACACACCACACTAACACACACCATACACACTGACACACACACACCAAACTAACACACACACACTCACACACACACTAACACACACCACACTAACACACACCATACACACTGACACACACACACCAAACTAACACACACACACTCACACACACACTAACACACACCACACTAACACACACCATACACACTGACACACACACACCAAACTAACACACACACACACACACACACACACACACAACACACACCACACTAACACACACCATACACACTGACACACACACACCAAACTAACACACACACACACACACACACACACACACACACCACACTAACACACACCATACACACTGACACACACACACCAAACTAACACACACACACACTCACACACATACTAACACACACCACACTAACACACACCATACACACTGACACACACACACAAACTAACACACACACACTCACACACACACACACACACACCACACTAACACACACCATACACACTGACACACACACACCAAACTAACACACACACACACACACACACACACACTAACACACACCACACTAACACACACCATACACACTGACACACACACACCAAACTAACACACACACACACACACACACACACCACACACGCCCACACACATACACACACAGACAGAAGAGACAGCATAAACAGAAGGCATAAAATATGACACTTTCTATACTTTGGAACATAAATACACACACACATCATCCCTCAGAATTGTGCAGAAGGTCCTGGTGTCCACACCAGAATTTCAAAACAGACTCTCACACACACACACACACACACACACACAAACACACATCTGGCTGTCCTGTCCTTATGGATGAGGTGTTGTTAGTATGGTGGAGTACTGCAGAGATGACGGAGGCACCGGGTCTCCTTCAAGGACACGTCATCAGTTATGGCCAACACTTGCCAGCAGGTCAGTTCCTCAGGTCTCAACCGGACACACAGAAACTGGACCAGTACCAGCTCTGCCCCAGTTGGTTAAGACTAAATATATGCAGATTTCTGCCAGCCAACCACACTCCTGCAGTCCATCTCCTTCATTATGGATTGGTGTGTATTGGTGGGGGTGGGAGGAGCTGAGCAGACAGGCTGGAGTTTGGCGAGCGTCCCTCTCCGCAGTGCGCTGAGCGCTTAGCCTCACCCCCACCAGGCCGTCCTGCAGGGGGCGCCGTCTGTTCCCACAGCCCTGACTCTCGGAATTACAGCGAGCAGTGCCCACCTGCTCCGGGAAAACACACCGCACGAGAATCGTGCGTTTAGCAGCTCTGTGTGGCCACACACACACACACACACACACACACACACACACAGTGACTCTCACCCACGTACCCTTGTCAGGGTGTTTGGGACTGAGCGGAGTGGAGGATCAGCTCTGAGGCTCTGAGGTTTGGGCTAGTGGGGCTAAACGCTGTGCCTGTTAATGAGCGTTAATGCATGCGAGGTTTCCTCCTGCCTCAGCACCACCCGCTGTTCCTGGAGCGAGAGGCACCAGCAGGAGCCGTGAGCTCCTCCAGCCGGCATCACACCCACGCCTGCCCTGCCCACGCCTGCCCTGCCCACGCCTGCCCTGCCTACGCCTGCCCTGCCCCACGCCTGCCCTGCCTACGCCTGCCCTGCCCACGCCTGCCACGCCTGCCCAGCCTACTGCCCTGCCTGCCTGCCCTGCCCACGCCTGCCCTGCCCCACGCCTGCCTGCCCACGCCTGCCCTGCCCCCTACGCCTGCCCTGCCCACGCCTGCCCTGCCCCACGCCTGCCCTGCCCTGCCTGCCCTGCCCACGCCTGCCCTGCCCACGCCTGCCCTGCCTACGCCTGCCCTGCCCACGCCTGCCCTGCCCCACGCCTGCCCTGCCCCACGCCTGCCCTGCCTACGCCTGCCCACGCCTGCCCTGCCCACGCCTGCCCTGCCCCCACGCCTGCCCTGCCCACGCCTGCCCTGCCCACGCCTGCCCTGCGCCTGCCCTGCCCACGCCTGCCCTGCCCTGCCTGCCCTGCCCACGCCTGCCCTGCCCCACGCCTGCCCTGCCCACGCCTGCCCTGCCCCACGCCTGCCCTGCCCACTCCTGCCCTGCCTACGCCTGCCCTGCCCCACGCCTGCCCTGCCCCACGCCTGCCCTGCCTGCCTGCCCTGCCTACGC
Organism: Brachyhypopomus occidentalis; assembly: GCA_020368025.1. NCBI lineage: Eukaryota > Metazoa > Chordata > Actinopteri > Gymnotiformes > Hypopomidae > Brachyhypopomus > Brachyhypopomus occidentalis. The sequence goes on along the minus strand of JAGXOD010000004.1, from coordinate 790,734 downwards.
CTGCCCTGCCCCACGCCTGCCCTGCCTACGCCTGCCCTGCCCCACGCCTGCCCTGCCTACCCTGCCCTGCCCTGCCTGCCCTGCCTGCCCTGCCTTCTGCCCTGCCCCACGCCTGCCCAGCCCAGCCCACGCCTGTCCTACCCTGCCCACGCCTGCCCTGCCCACGCCTGCCCCCCCCCCACGCCTGCCCAGCCCACGCCTGTCCTACCCTGCCCACGCCTGCCCTACCCTGCCCACGGCCCCACCCCTCCCTGCCCTGCTCGGAGACCCATGGTGAGGTGCCATATTTTCACCAGAGCTACAGTAGCACAAGCGAATGTTGCACAACAAACCACAAATGACTAAAACGTCATTCTAAATAGGTGAGCGTTAGCATTAGCATTAGCGTTAGTACCTGCCAAACTCTAATACAGACTAAATAAAGACGAGGCTAAAAGGGACTGTACTGAAACATACTGCAAACAGCCATATTGGAGCAGGAGGCTTTGATCAGCTACCTGCTCTCATAGTGCCGTAGTTTGTACTGTACTGCACTGACATGTCCATAACCAAAGAGTGCTCAAGCAAAACACACGCACACACCTGTGCACGCACGCACACGCTCATACACGCGTACGAATACATACACGCACACCCACATGCAACTACACGCACATTGGCAAGCACGCACACACACACACACGTGCGCGCATGAGAACTCATGCACGTGCCTGCACACTAATTGGCACACATACACTAATTGGCAGGGGAAGGCTCAGTGTGCAGTCTCCTGGGTCTCATCCGAGATCTCCTCCTCCTCCTCCTCTTCCTCATCTGATGCTGCAGCAGTACACGCTCCTGTGCGGTGTTTAATCGCCTGTGCTGCTCCACACAAACAAGCAGCCTACAGGTACAGAACCTGTCTGCCAGGCGCTAGCTCTGTAATCCACGCAGCCCAACAGTGCCTACCAGGCGCTAGCTCTGTAATCCACGCAGCCCAACAGTGCCTACCAGGCGCTAGCTCTGTAATCCACGCAGCCCAACAGTGCCTACCAGGCGCTAGCTCTGTAATCCACGCAGCCCAACAGTGCCTACCAACAGTGCCTACCAGGCGCCCAACTGTAATCCAGGCGCTAGCCCAACAGTGCCTACCAGGCGCTAGCTCTGTAATCCACGCAGCCCAACAGTGCCTGCCAGGCGCTAGCTCTGTAATCCACGCAGCCCAACAGTGCCTACCAGGCGCTAGCTCTGTAATCCACGCAGCCCAACAGTGCCTACCAGGCGCTAGCTCTGTAATCCACGCAGCCCAACAGTGCCTGCCAGGCGCTAGCTCTGTAATCCACGCAGCCCAACAGTGCCTACCAGGCGCTAGCTCTGTAATCCACGCAGCCCAACAGTGCCTACAAGGCGCTAGCTCTGTAATCCACGCAGCCCAACAGTGCCTACCAGGCGCTAGCTCTGTAATCCACGCAGCCCAACAGTGCCTACCAGGCGCTAGCTCTGTAATCCACGCAGCCCAACAGTGCCTACCAGGCGCTAGCTCTGTAATCCACGCAGCCCAACAGTGCCTACCAGGCGCTAGCTCTGTAATCCTGCGTTGCCGGGCGCATGTACCCAGGTACCAGTTTACGCTCTACTCAATGAGCTCTTCTATTATACTTGGTGAGCTGGGTGTTTTATGATCCAGTTAAAAGCGTGCTTGTTATTTATGAAACACATTCATCGGCTCTGAATTACATTTGTGGAATGGAATTTTGGGGGGCTGTGGGAGACTGCGATGTGTGTGTGCGTGTGTGGGTGAGTGAGTGCGTGTGTGTGTGCGTGTGTGGGTGTGTGTTTGCATGCGTGTGACTGTGAGAGTTGAGTGCTAATGTGTGGATTGTGTTGCTTTTTTTCAGCAACTGCTAAAGATGCGTGAGGATCTGAAGCAGAGAGACGCGGAGCTGGAGAAGAGTGGAGAGGAGAAGCAGCAGCTGGAGGTTCAGATCCAGGGCCTGAAGGACAGAATCCAGGCCTTCCCCACACCACACACCCTGCCTGTGAGTGACACACACACACACACACACCCTGCCTGTGAGTGACACACACACACACACACACACACACCGTACCTGTCAGTGACATACACAAACAACTCCACACCACACACCCTGCCTGTGATTGACACACACACACACACACACACACACACCGTACCTGTCAGTGACATACACAAACAACTCCACACACACACACCGTATCTGTCAGTGACGTACATAAACAACTCCACACCACACACCCTGCCTGTGAGTGACACACACACCGTACCTGTCAGTGACATACACAAACAACTCCACACCACACACCCTGCCTGTGAGTGACACACACACACACACACACACACCGTACCTGTCAGTGACGTACATAAACAACTCCACACCACACACCCTCCCTGTGAGCAGCGACACACACACACACGCACGCACACACACACATATAGATACACATACACAGCTCTCATAGATGTTTTGTTTTTGGTCACTGTCCAGGAATGAGACTGCAGAAAAAATCTCCTCCTTTCTCTCTGTCACTGTATTTTTTATTCCCTCTCTGACTCTGTCACTCTGTCTTTCACACTCTCTCTCTCTCTCTCTCTCTCTCTCTCTCTCTCGCTTCTCTCTCTCTCTCTCTCTCTCTCTCTCTCTCTCTCTCTCTCTCTCTCTCTCTCTCTCTCTCTCTCTCTCTCTCTCTCTCTCTCTCTCTCGCCTCTCTCTCCCTCTCTCTCTCTCTCTCTCTCTCTCTCTCTCTCTCTCTCTCTCTCTCTCTCTCTCTCTCTCTCTCTCTCTCTCTCTCTCTCTCTCTCTCTCTCTCTCTCTCTCTCTCTCTCTCTCTCTCTCTCTCTCTCTCTCTCTCTCTCTCCTCTCTCTCTCTCTCTCTCTCTCTCTCTCTCCCTCTCTCTCTCTCTCTCTCTCTCTCTCTCTCTCTCTCTCTCTCTCTCTCTCTCTCTCTCTCTCTCTCTCTCTCTCTCTCTCTCTCTCTCTCTCTCTCTCTCTCTCTCTCTCTCTCTCTCTCTCTCTCTCTCTCTCTCTCTCTCTCTCTCTCTCTCTCTCTCTCTCTCTCTCTCTCTCTCTCCCTCCTCTCTCTCTCTCTCCCTCCTCTCTCTCTCTCTCTCTCTCTCTCTCTCTCTCTCTCTCTCTCTCTCTCTCTCTCTCTCTCTCCCTCCTCTCTCTCTCTCTCGAAGGCCAAACAGACAGATAGAAGGCTCAGTACAGGTGCAGTGTGGATTAATGAGTCTGCACTCCTAAAGATGACTGAGGAATGTTCAGCGGAGTGAGAATATTCAACTCTCCTCCACACTGTCTCCTCCACACTGTCTCCTCCACACTGTCTCCTCCACACTGACTCCCCCACACTGTCTCCTCCACACTGACTCCTCCACACTGTCTCCCCCACACTGACTCCCCCACACTGTCTCCTCCACACTGACTCCTCCACACTGACTCCTCCACACTGTCTCCCCCACACTGACTCCCCCACACTGTCTCCTCCACACTGACTCCTCCACACTGACTCCTCCACACTGTCTCCCCCACACTGACTCCCCCACACTGTCTCCTCCACACTGACTCCCCCACACTGACTCCCCCACACTGTCTCCTCCACACTGACTCCTCCACACTGACTCCTCCACACTGTCTCCCCCACACACTGTCTCCTCCACACTGACTCCCCCACACTGACTCCTCCACCCTGGCTCCCCACACTGACTCCCCCACACTGACTCCTCCACACTGGCTCCCCCACACTGACTCCCCCACACTGACTCCTCCACACTGGCTCCCCCACACTGGCTCCCCCACACTGACTCCCCCACACTGGCTCCCCCACACTGACTCCTCCACACTGGCTCCTCCACACTGACTCCTCCACACTGACTCCCCCACACTGACTCCTCCACACTGGCCCCCTGACGCGGACTTGACTTGTTAACATGTGTAAACGGGTTCAGGTCGGTCTGCTTTCTTCAGTCTGCCTTGGTGGGACCGGCACACGCTGCCCCTCCCCCAACCCCCTGCCTCTCAGCAGACGTCTGAGCTCTGATGGCTGATTACACAGGGTGCGTGTTGGGGGAGGGGGAGGGGGGGGGTGCACACCACTGTAATGGCCCTGCCCGCGACGCGATGGGACTCAGCGGAGCGTGCTCAGCGGGGGAGGGGCGGGCGCACACGGTACCGTCGATGAATCATCATGGACAGACCCATTAATGAAGAGGGAGGAAGTCTATGGGCCACCCTCGTTCCTACCGTAGATCTGCACCTGCTGATAGGGGGGCTTGTTGATTTTTGCATGTGTGGTGATGTTAGGGAGTGTGTGTGAGGTGAGTGTGAGGTGTGTGTGGTGTGAGGTGTGTGTGTGTGTGAGGTGTGGTGTGTGTGAGGTGTGTGTGAGTGTGTGTGTGTGTGTGTGTGTGTGTGTGTGTGTGTGTGTGTGTGTGTGTGTGTGTGTGTGTGTGGTGTGTGTGGTGTGTGTGTGTGTGTGTGTGTGTGTGTGGTGTGTGTGTGAGGTGTGTGTGTGTGTGGTGTGTGTGTGTGTGTGTGTGTGTGTGTGTGCTCCACCCTTACCTCCACCTCTCCTCCTGTGCCTGCTCCGCTCCCATCAGTCCATGATGCAACTACCTCTCTGTCTCCGTCTTTCTCTTCGTCTCTCTTCATGTCTCCTCCAGCTGTGACTCTCCTCTCCATCACCTCCTCCTCTCCATCACCTCCTCCTCTTCATCACCTCCTCCTCTTCTCCCTCTCTACTCCTCTGCTCCTGTCTCCCTCTATCGTCCTCCTTCTCTGCGCCTGTCTCCCCCTGCACTTCATGCCCACTCCTCTGCCCCGCCCACTCCTCTGCCCAGCCCACTCCTCTTCTCCGCCCTCTGTATGCTCACCCACTTGCGTGTGACGTCGTGTGTTTCCTCCCCACCTGCAGGAGGCGTCGGCGTCAGCTGTGGTGTCCTGCAGCCAGGAGAAGGAGAGTCTCCCAGAGAAGGGGCCACCCAGCCCTGTGAAGTCTGAGAGAGAGGCTCTGCTAGTGGGTACGTGTGTGAGGGACAGGGGGCGCACACGCGGTGTGTGTGGGTGTGTGTGTGTGTGAGGGTGTAGGAGTGTGTGTGTGTGTGTGTGTTTGAGGGTGTGGGGGTGTGTGTGTGAGGGTGTGGGAGTGTGTGTGTGTGTGTGTGTGTGTGTGTGTGTGTGTGTGTGTGTGTGTGTGTGTGTGTGTGTGTGTGTGTGTGTGTGTGTGTGTGTGTGTGTGTGTGTGTGTGTGTGTGTGTGTGTGTGTGTGTGTGTGTGTGTGTGTGTGTGTGTGTGTGTGTGTGTGTGTGTGTGTGTGTGTGTGTGTGTGTGCTACATTCACCCAATCAGCCATGAGATGCTCCTCTGGGCCTCATCAGCATGGCCACCTCTCACTGCTGATGTACTTCTGTTAATTGCTTGTCCGAATGAGTTCCTGTATCACCCTTTTCACCTTTTCGATGCCCAGACTTTGGCTGCTTGCCGACATCACACGTGTGTGTGTGTGTGTGTGTGTGTGTGTGTCACTAAAGAATTTCCTGACAGTTAATGCATCCCTAGTCGCACCCTTTGTAACAGTTGCATTCTTTTGTGCTTGTATAATAACGCCGTCCTCAGAGGTTATTGCTTAGGTTTGCGTCAGAAACTGTTTGTGTGTGTGTGTGTGCGTGTGTGTGTGTGTGTGTGTGTGTGTGTGCATGCACACATGCACGTGTGTG